>OY735215.1:27958096-28023096 GCA_963457665.1 Thysanoteuthis rhombus
TTTTTCTTAGATACAGAGAGAGAGAGAGATGATGTTTATCTCTCTATGGTAGAAAGAGGGGTATAAAAAGATTATGTTTCCTCTATGATAGGTATTACAGATAGAGGGAATTAATCTATAATCTTCCTCATTTTTACATCCCCCTTCAAAATAATTATTTTGACCCTGCATCTGAATTTTTTCTTGTCCACATCCATTTTTTCCTCCCATCCACCCAAAAATTTTTCCATGGTCTTACGAAAAATTATTTCTTTTTTCTGACAGCAATTTATAAATACAATCTGAAATTTTATTTTAATTTCAACTTCAATTTTAATCTAGAATTTTAATTAAAAATTAGCGGAACTTTGAAATCTGTGAAGAGATTTTAAACACACACGCACACACCATTGTAATGTTTATGAACAAATCTAAGTTAAGCTCACCCTTTTTAACATTTGCCCTCCCCCCATCGGACTTAGGTATTAAATCAATTTTTTTAAACAAATTATATGAATTATTTTGCATGACTATTATGGCAGGCTGCTCCACTCACTATAAAGTCCAGCCTCTTCTTGATAAGCACCTTTTGAGCAAGAATCCCCGAAATGATTTAATTTCATTATATATATATATATGTGTGTGTATATATATATATATATATATATATATATATATATATATATATATATATATATATATATATATATATATATATCTTTTCTCAAGTTTTCTTGGGCCTGTAAATCAGGAGAAACTCATTTAATCCAAGTGGCAGAGACTCGGAGAACGTTCATCGGATTCTTTGAAAGAGAACTTGTGCGAAAAAGAACCCAGGGGAGATGGATATAATCTAAACTACGGTACAACGAGCATTTTCAAACATTTGATGGAGATTTAGAGGAACTTGGCGAGGTTTAGCCTTCAATTGTACCAATTGAGCATTAGGGCTACAAACAAGACTTCGATGCACCTCCTTCTCATTCAATCTTTTTTATCTTTCTATTTCAGTCTATTCGTTCATATCTGTCTATCTCCCCGTTACTATCTATCAATCGATCATTCTATCGATCTATCTATCGATCTATCTATTGATCTATACCTCCATTACTATATACCTATCTGCTTCAGGTTGTTAATATCTATCTTGGTCTATTCATATCTACCTCACTTACTTATATTTATCTAATTATCTACCAGTTATTTTAGATATTTATCTATCCATCCATCTATCTATCTTTCCATAAATCTACACATATTCATCTCCATCTATCTATCTGTCAATCTGACTATCTATCCACATCCTTTCTCTCTCTCTCTCTCTCTCTCTCTCTCTCTCTCTCTCTCTCTCTCTCTCTCTCTCTCTCTCTCTCTCTCTCTCTCTCTCTCTCTGCTTTTCCGTTCTCCGCCCCCTTTCTCGTTCCTCTACAACCTTTTTTCTTCTTCCTCTTCTGCACTTCCTGTATTTTCTCCTCTTTCTTTTTATCTTCCCGCCCCAATCTTCCCGTTCCTCTTCCCTTGTGACTTTGCTCGTGCATATATGCACGCACACACATCTACATTTATATACATGTATCTATTTACATATGAATATATAAATGTATATATACGTTTATATATAAACTTGAACATACCCGGTTCACAGGGGGAAAAATGCTGTTTACAAGTTTGAGACTAAGGAGAGAATGGATCAGTATCAAATATGTAAACAGCTGATTTCTTCCCTTTTGACTGCCAAAAATGTTTTTCTCATAGAAAGATGGCTGGCTCCCGTTGGAATGCATCGAAATACACCCATGGAATAATGAAAATTTGAGATGTAACACCTATCTCTAGTTTTTCTCTTCATCTTCCAATTGTTATTTTTATCAACATTCTATCGGGTCACTTCATATCCACAATACAAATATACACGCACACAAACACACACACACACACACATGTATATTTAAATTTGTATATATTCATATACATATATATATATATATATATATATATATATATATATATAGTGTGAGAGAGAGAGAGAAAGAGAGAGATGTGTTTAGCAATGATAATATGCGTAAATCAAATCAATAATCCTGGGGAAGGTCAATGTGCAACGATGGACGTTAAAAGACTGATGATGATAATGATGATGAAATGCACATATATATATATGCGTTTATATATAGACTTGAACATATACATGTCACAGAAAATCCATGAACATGTACAACATATGTGTATAATATACATACATTTATCATTTTATCAATATATATATATATATCTGTGTATGTGTGTGTGTTCTTATATGTACATAAAGTCTATATCTGCTACTTATATGTATTTATTTTTCATATATTTCACCATATATGTGGGTATGTCTATGTATATGTGAGAGAGAATACTTATTGCTTTTCTTTGATCATTTCTATTCAAAGGTTCCTATTTATATCACACCATGAATGGAACGCTGAGGATATAAAAAGCGTTTGTAAATAATTCGAGTCCACCAAAGAGATGTGCCTCTTTTATCAAGCGAGGGAAAATCCGAAAGCCGAGACGATTTAAAGCCCAAGCAATTTTTTATTATTTTCCACGTCATCGTCGAATGGAGAGGTTGATATTCTATAACAAGTAGCTAGGCTGCCGTGGAATGCACCTCGAGGTTGCAGTAGCTGGCTACGCTGCATCCGGTGCCATTGCTTGGTGCAGGGCCGTTTTGAGATGTCGGGTTGATTTTGAAATCAGTTTGCCCCCCCCCCCTATACCTGGGAGATTGTCAGAACTCACTGTCAAAGGAGTGTTAGATAGTGACTGTCTCCATTCCAGAAGACAACAGGTTGAAATCTAAAAAGAGTAAGTGAAAAGCTGAAAAAACGATGGGCAGGTTTTGGGAAATGAGCGAAAGAAATCGAGGCACATAACGATGACAATTGTACCCATCATTACTGGCGTGCTTGGAACAGTCTTAAATAGCCTTTCCGAAGAGTTTGGAAGTACTGAACATCTGACAAAGAAGGGAATCCATCCAGACAATAGTTTTACTAAATCACTTGGGATTCCGAGGAGAATGCTGAAGTCTAAAGGAAACTTGTTGTTACTTGATATCCAATGAAGACCACCAGATATTACACTTGAGAAAACTCATCAAGTACAGCATGATATCTATATCTATAATCCCTTTTAAGACCTTAAGAGATCGTTTCAACCACGTTGATTATCATGACGCCACCTGCTTCGTAAACTGCAATTTTCCACTATTCTCTGACAAAGTCAGTTATATCTACTGTTTTACTTGTCACCCATATTATATCGATGTAATCTTGGTTAGCCGATTGTTGTATATATGTGTACCCTTGTTATTTTCTTGTCGCACAAAGTAACAAAGAACTTCTGGTTACTTGAACGAAAGATATTACTCTCACTTCTGTTAACAATCAGCACAAAAGCCAGACTCAAAGCTCAAGGTGAGACTTGAAACTCAAGGCTCCTCAACTTCTTGACTGTTGTCCTCCTTTTATGTATTTGGCATTCTGCTAAATAAGAAGTGTCAGGGGTGATGTCATAGTGGTTGGGAGAGGACCCAATAGTCTTCCATTTCTTTTTTATACTATTTCTGGTTCACTTTGTGGCCTACTAAAATGGAGACATCCACTGACATATCTCCCTTTCTTTGCTTACAATGATTAGGCTCAGTCACCAGGTTTGAACCGGTGGTCTATTTGAATTTTTAAACCTCATACAATTCCACTCATTATTTGTTCTCACTGGGTTTTTCAAACCTGTAATAACTAATGGTTTCACTTGATATCAAGTGATGGCAAATCTCAATATTATAACATTCTCTTCGGGATTCATGCTAAATTCAGTAATGCTGTCGACTGGATGATTCCGATTCTTCCACAGATTTCCATTTCACCCAACCTCTTTGCAAGGCTCTTCGTAACTGCTCCAAGTGCTCTAATAATGATGGGTACAACTATTACTTTCATATATCACAATCTTTGCAGTTCTTTCATAGGGTTTGTTTGTTTGTTTTTTATGTTTGTTTGTTTGCTTTTTTTTTCATTTTTTCACTTTCTTTTTCAATTTCTTCTGTAGTCTGAAAGAAGTATGACATCTACCTTCTGAAAAGTTTTCTTATCTTTTCGATGAGTTTTAGAAAGCTATGAATAGGAAAGCAATATATGCGGGAATATGAAGTGATATTTGCGTGCCAAGGACACAATTATCGAAAAAAGACCCATTCACATAAGAAACACAGTAGAAGTACAGTAATGTCTATTTGGCTACGCAAACAGTTTCAGGCACAGACAGAAATCCGGGCGTATTGTAAATATCAGTAACTTGAAATCGCAATGCATCAATTAAAAAGGTTTCTCGGTGTTCACGAGAACTTCCTTTGCCAATCGTTTCTCTAAGTTTCACTGCGACAGAAAGACTTAGAGAGTCACATATATCCTGAGAAATCTGACTTCATATAGGAGAATTTTCTTATCTTTATTGTTCAAATTATTCATTTTCCATTTGCCTTGAGAAAGTCCTACAATCTCAAACTCATGATCGGCATCCTTCAGCACTTCGTCCCTTGAACCACTGCCCGTGTAGCCAGTACCTTGGACCGGCCCTGGTTGCACCACGAGGAGAGCTGTACTATTGAATACTTGGTTTAACATCCGACAACTGCTACTGCTGCAACCAGACAGTCATAAGTGTTTACTAATGTACGACTAGAATAACACTGCATTGTGTATTGTGTGACGTACTTGGAATACGATATAGTACGAGATTATTAACGAGCCAGCCATTGACAACAATAACATTGTGATTAAGTCAGTATTGGCATCGAGAGATGAACAATTTGATTACTGAGAAAGTTGTATAATCAAACAGATAAAACTTATGTGGAAAGCATCTGCACGAGTAGTAATAACACGGATATAGGCGACCGGGATGTGTAAACATAACAACTGGTGACGAGAAGTATATATACATATATAATGTAATTACACTAAAAGCAGAGATCTGTTTACTTGTATTAAAACAAGATTAGTAGAAATAAAAATAAAGGATGCTTCTTTTACGCCATTTTTTATGAAAGATCTATTAAAGAAAATATGTTGTCAATATATATATATATATATATTTTTTTTCTCAAGACAGCTATATTACCATCGCCGATCCTGTTCGCTGACCATGGCAGCAGGGTAGACTTACAATGAAATGTTGAAAGCACATACCCATCTACGGCTCTATCAACGCTGAAAATGCCCGACCTTCCTGTTGAAGATGAAGCTTTTTCGCCCCGAAACAACTCTTTGCGAATAAACAACCCCATTCCGGTCCAGTTTCAACTTTTTACAGTACAACTCTCTCTCTCTCTCTCTCTCTCTCTATATATATATATATATATCTATATATCTATATATATATATATATATATATAATTGTGTCATCCATAGGCAGCAGTTTCGTTGTATTACAACTCCTCACTATGGACTATCCATTATCCCATCCGGTACCACGATGCAGGATCGAACCCTTAGCTCCAGACTTGGAGGCTGGTATCCTCCCTCTACTCCATGGAACTGGACGGTCAGTGAGGTTGAATTTAAGCGATATATTTATTTATCGTATAAATGTATGTGTGTGTGTGTATAAGTGTGTGTGAGTGTATGTGTAGGTGTGCACGCGTGTGTGCATATACATTTTTTCAATTGGTGAGAAAATTTATAAAATCCTGAGTACCGCATCGAATTGGTCGTAACACCTTATCGAGATGCAATGCTTAGCAAGCTCTTCTTTCCGACCAAATCGCTTGTATATCGTGTTCAAATCTATCTGAGTGCCCCCGTATCTATGACTTTCCAACTGCCAAGCCAAACTTAGTAAATATTCATATGGAACTCATCAAATAAAACAATAATGAAGATGACATTTGGATCCATCAGAATATTTTGATTGATCTCAGAGAACCCCCCTCTGTAAAAAAATTGTGTTGAAAGAGCAACTGACCACCGAAAAAAAACTGTCAGTGAGTATAACTGACCTTTATAACTGGCCTTTACGCTGACACCAAGCAAAGCCTGCATATCCAACAGGCAAGCATTAACCTGTGTATTTCTTTACATTTGAATCCGTTTTTGTTCTTTAATCAGACATTAACAATCAGCTCATCGAATGTTCGGTCTTCGAAAAGAATGTCTGGCTGGATACATTAGAAAAAAACTAAGAGCACTCATAGAGCGCAAAACTCAGCCAACATCATCGTCCCTGAAAACTGGAACGAAGAACACTTCATATGAAGCTGAAATAAGAGAAGATAACTGTAAGATAAAATTCCTGGATTTGCCCCTAGATTTAATCAATTTTTTTCTACCCCTCGATCCAGCCTTCTACAAAATGTCAGCGGAATTCATTCAAAACTTTTGTTGATACTGGGTTGACAAACTTGATATGAGAAAAATGAATGATAAAATTGAAAACAGATCTTTCAACCACAAAAATCTCAGAATCAAACCCCAAAATCCCCAAATCACAAAGAGACGGGCGGTCAGACAAAAGTATATATATATATATATATATATATATATATATATATATATATATTCAATATATATATGTATATATGTATCTTCAATATATATATATATATATATATATATATATATTCAATATATATATATATATATGTATCTTCAATATATATATATATATATATATATATATATATATATATATATATATATATATATTCGAACTTTGTTGGCAGAGGTAAACGATTTTTTTTAGAAATCCTAGAAGTATAAAGGTACCCTGCAGAAAATGGTTTAAATAGAGAGCGAGAGAGTGGCCATCGGTTGTTTATTAGTACTGTTAACTCCCAGATACCCGGGTTTTTTTATGTACATAAACAACGACAGTCACCCGTAGCGAATTAGATTCCCCGGTGGCCTTTTTTTCCACCGGGGACAAAAACAGTGATTCGATCTCAGATGGAAGCCAAGATTTGGTCAACTGATAATTGTGTTTATGAAGACTGTCTACGGGGAAATGACTGTCCGAGGAGGCGGGCTAGCATTGATGGTCACTCAGACTAGTTATGAATAAATGAACATCAAGTGGACGGCCTAAACTCTTTCAGTTCCGGCAGTCGGTGTTCGAACCTAAATATGAACTATGGTTTCGTTTACTGACTTCCAAGAAAGGAAGGCTCTCTCTACTTGGAAGACTAGCAAGAGACATTCTTTTTAATCTCCATTTTACTACATCTGATTTTGTTATATTAAGCTTAGATATTAAAAGAAAAGACAGGTACTGAAATCTGATTGATATTTATATATATATACTGTAGGTATTGGAGGGGGGTCTCACAAATGTGACGACTTCTGCTTGAGCGCAGGAAATCAAATAAGTGATGCCTGCCTATCTTTGAAAATACCATTGGTAATATTTCCTATACTCGAACACCATTTCTACGCTACAAATAATGTCACTTATGCGTCGTGTGTGTGTACGTATATTTGTATATGAGCGTGTGCACATGGGTTTTATGCCTTGTATGTATCGATGTATATACTTACTAAGCTTATCTTATCTGGCAGAAGGCCACCTCTTACAGGTATCCATGTAATAAACTGGCTTTATGGACATTTTTTTCGATAATAGATTAGGAACAGTATATTTTTATATACATGATTGTTTGTTAATACGAATTAATTTCTGTACAGATTTAATGTTCCCAAAAATACGCCTTTCGGTATGTATGGATGTACGTATGGACAAGTATATTCAGGAATGTGTGACCAAGCATGACAATTCAGGTATTTAGTTGCATGGATCAGTTTCGAGTTGGAGCTGAAAATAGCTATTGCAGGTCATTTTAGGCGATTTTCGGATTTTATAAAAAATGGCTTCATAAATAAGTTGTCTGAACATTTCCATTGAGAATATGAATGCTTAACAATCCAATGGCCTCATAAATAAGTTATCTAACCATTTCCGTTGAGAATATGAATGCTTAACAATCCAAAACATGTTTCAATGAATTCTTCCGCATCACTAGAAATGTCATTTTATTTTCGATTTCCCCAAAACTTTAGTCTGAAATCGCACCGAGTACCTCAAAACTATGTGTTCAATATTTTCACAGTCACGAAAGCTATCAAGATGGTGTTAGGAGTAAAATGAAGTTAATGATGTACAGAATATGAATCGAACCCTTTCTAAAAATCAACCTAAATGGTACAATACCTGATTCGACGTGCAGGCCAACATGTGTTGCTCCGTATATCTAGTTGAGTACAGCTGTGCAACTGTTTGTATATACGTCTGGGAATATAATTGTCTTTGTCCGAGGTCTGTCAGGAAGAAAAAAAAACAGTCATTTTGAAAAATCTAGTGAACATGTCGTATGGCTTTGATGTAAGTTGGCAACTAATCTGAAGACACCGTGTTGCGAATGCATGAACAGACATTTTTCTGCAGGGTTGCTTGGTCGGTAGTGGGATGCATTTGATAGGCGTATTTATAATTTTCATTCTCCACCTCACCTACAGAGGGTTTTTTATTTGGGGGTGGGGGGTAAAAAATCACGTCATTGAGGTTTGTTAGCCCCACCCTTATAGTCTAAGTCTGGTTCACTGCAACGTCCGGCTTTTCACAAAACTAAAACCTGTATAGAAAGGGGAATTCAGACTGCTGACGAGAATAAGGAAAATGCAACGAGACATTTGATGATGATCCCGAAAGAGGACTTTGCAATCTGTTTTGAAAAGTACAAGTGGCATTTGGAAAAGTGAGTGAATTCACAATGGGACCATTTTGAAGAGGAGTAAGGCGCCATTAGCGGAAGTATACTATATTCGTTATTATCAAATAGCTGGATACATTCTAGATATCCCTTATACTTCTTTTTAAATGTTGCAAGGCAGTAAAACGATTGTCAGCACAGAAAACGGAATCGGCAAATCGAGTCCGAATTCCGACTGAAGCTGTTGATGTTTACTTCATATGTATACTCTTCGGAAAAGCTTAATGTTAATGAACATTTACACAAGGCCGTAGTCAATGTATACCAGACGTATGCATGTGTACGAGCACAAACGCACGTGTACACACATGTATGCACAAAGGTGGATCAACAGATCCGTAGCCCCACACGTTGGTATTAGCGGTACTTCATTGCATAATGTTCGATCTGAGATTAATATTCACCGCTTCAGCGTGCATTGAAAGGGGAAAAATAAATATTTGTTGTGTCAAATAAATGCGTTATTCATCATTAGGCTACAGACCTACTGGCGTGCGAACGCATATACATATAATCAATAATTGTGTCATACACAGACAACTATTTCGTTGTATAACTACTCTTCGGTGTGGCTATTAACTATCCATCATAACTTCCAGTACCACGAGGTAGGATCGAAACCATCACATCAGACCCTGAGACAGACACTGTAACCCTCCTCTACGTAGAACTGGATGGTCAGTAGGACCGAATTAAGCGATTTATTTACTTACGTATTATATCAATACATATATATGTGTGCGTGTGCGTGTCATTACGTTGGACAGTTTATGTTCGACAGAACGTGATAATTGTTGGAACAATTTATTTGGGAACATATTTCGTTCAGCACCGCAATAAACCGAGTAACAAATCGAACAGCCGACCAGGTAGGTGAATGAAGGAAATGAGTGAAATGCATGACTCGAACGCACGTCCACCGGTAAGCTGTCTCGACGGAACTCTGTTCTGCCGACCTAGTGGGAACACACACACATATATATATATGTAAATATTTATGCCTACGACCTTAGATTAGAGAAATGAGTGGTTTAGGTGCGTTATTTCAAACTCCTGCTTGCCAGTCGATGGAGCAGAAATGCGTAAAGACTGCTTCCTGATGAATGCATGGTTCGAGTCCTGCACGGCATCATTTTCTCTATTGCCGAACGAAATATGTTTCCGAACAAATTATCTCTACAACTATATATATATATATATATATATATATATATATATATATATATATATATATATATATATATACACACACACACATACATATATATATTTACCCATATATATATATATATATATATATATATATATGTTCACGCGGGTGTGAGTGTGAGCGCGCACTCCTGCATGTACATGTGTGTGTGTTGAAGAGCAAAATCACATAATTATATGTGCATACCCATATCTGTTTTTGAATGTGTACATATTATTCTACGTATATAAATGTATGTACACGATGTATATAGAATTTTTTAATCTCTGTCTATATTAATGCATGTGTGTATATATGTATAACCACGGGCCACGTATGGTTGCACACATTTTATGTCTCCCTGGCCACAAACTATTTGTGACGTCATAATGCTTACAGATTCAGCTTGCTTTTTTTTTCTACTGGCATTTTTTTTTCTTTAAATGTCTTTTCTTTCTATTTTGTTTTTTTTATTTTTTGCTTTACTTGCCCGGTGCACGCATAAACGAGTATCTTTTGGATATGGTTATTTAATTTAATATTTCATGTATCTTTGTCTCTTTTTGCGTGTGTTGTTTTGTTGTTTTTTTTCTCGTTGTTGTTTTTGCTTTTTCCTTGCTTTTTTTTTTTTTCTCTTATCCGTCCGACAAAGTATATCTGCATACAAATGGATTTCGTATCGCCGTTCGGGATGTGCAACCATATATCTTTCTCGTTTTACTCGTCTGCTAGGGAATGCGATAGTCACGTGAGTCGAAAAGGGCGGGAAGGTCCGATAAGAGGCGGGAACGAACGGCGCTGTCCGAAGAGATGGGAGGGACTCCTAGGATCGTCAGCTTAAGAGAGAGAGAGAGAGAGAGAGAGAGAGAGAGAGAGAGAGAGAGAGAAGAGAGAGAGAGAGAGAGAGAGAGAATATGAAAGAAAGAGAATGAAAGAAAGAGAGATGGTAAGAGTAGTTGGCGAGGTTTTGAGTAGGGGTTGGCTTGTTTCTGGTTATCAAGACAATGTTCGCTGGTTTTTGAGAGATCTGGGCGAAAATGGTCCATTCGTTCCTCATTATTGAGTTTATATTTGGCCGAATTTGGACGTGGGTCAGATCTGAGTGATGACGTCCGGCGAAACGGAAGATATAGATGGATGGACGCGGTAATATATACCTACATCTATCAATAATGTGTGTGTGTGCTTGTGTGTTGATAGACCTAGGTATATATATATATATATATATATATATATATATATATATATATATATATATATATATATATTGTGGAATCTCTACAGAATACGTACACATCCATTTATCAAATTATAGTAAGGATATATATATATATATATATATATATATATATATATATATATATAATACAAATCAGGAGTACAATATAATACAATGTGATATAATATAATGCAATATCCGATGTGTGATGGGTTCATTCCATAAAGTGCTCGATACATTCAACATTGAACATCAAGTTAAATTAGAGCAGAGCCTAAAATAAGATGAAAATAGGATTTGCTACACAAACATGTATATGTTTCTACCATGTTTGGGCTTCTTCAGGAGAAATTCGATTTATTTTAGATACCTGTTTAGAACTTTTGGGGGGTCTATTTTCCTAGGATGGAGAACTTTCTTCTTATTCAATTCGTATATCTTTTTCTCTTTTCTTTTCTTCGTCTAGTTATTGGTCACAGTTTGTCATATTTTCTGTTTTACGTGGTGAATATAATTTGCTGTCTGGTATTATAAATTTTGTGGAGATACTCCCGACACTTTCTTTGACAGTATTTTTTTAAAACATCAGCTCTTTGTGCAATGTTTCCTCTCTGGAAGTATTTTATTTTCATGTCAATCTGTTTCCAAGTATTGGCGTTCAATTTTATATGACCTTAGTTGTTAATTTGATTATAGATTTGGTATGTTCTCATATATTGAAGATAGTTATGAAAAGGTGATTGGGTTGTTCTTGAAATGGTTAGGGGTATAAAATAATGATAATGTTTATGTTAATAGTAATGCTGCCATCACTATTGTTAGTGATAATGAGGAAGAAAAGATGGTCATGGTTATTCATTTTTGTATACCTGTATATGGGGTATCAAATTATGTTTGTTGATAGGAATTTCGAGCAGTACCAGCACTTTAACGCTACCTCATTTTTCTGTTGAATGATTCTGCATTTCATTTTTCTTTTGTTCTATCGACAAAGGCAGGAATTTTAAATTTCTAATTTAGACATAAGTGATATGGGGTTCCAATGTACTGGCATTTGTGTGTTTATTTTGTTATTTTCCCTTTTACTATAGGTGTGAGGCTGCTATCTGTTAGTGTCCAATAATGTATTGACAGTGATGGACCGTTTCTGTATCTTTCGTTTGTAAATCATGATATATTGTTGGCTAGTCTTAGTTTAATGGTTTTTTTTAGATATTCTTATATAGAAATTTCACTTCTAATGTTGGGTTGATATTTCAGCTTCAGATACAATGTTGTTTTGCAAAGAGTATCCTTTTCTATTTGTGCAGTCACAATCTGGTTTATTCATGTTGCCACTACTAGAATTATTTTTAATTACTCTATTGTTGTGTTTTGTTATGAACTTATGAAAATCATTTATACAACTATAAGTAACATTCAGTTTGTTCTAGTTAAATATTTCATCCAATGAATTGCTCGGGAGGGAAGTGTTTCTGAATTAGTTAGAAAAATATTTACCCTGTGTTGGTTTTTACTTTCAGGTTGAATGACAATTCATACCTGCGATGTTTCACTTTATTGGATTTTACTTTTTCATCGGTTTTGAAGTTCGTTTCGTTAAAACTGCTGTCTTATTTCTACCATTACTAAATATTTCGTTTGAGGAATTGTATATTAGCGTAGTTTCTATTGATTTTAGGATGCGTTGATTTTATTTGAAACTTCAATTGAATCGACATCCAGTTTATTGACAGTGATTATGCCAGTGAGCAACACTATAAAAAAAGTAACCAAGATACTTCTAAGTCGTAGTTTCGTGCAACGTGCGGAAAATTATTTTACATGAGTATGTTAAGCAGTCCATACACCATAAAGTTCGACCTCTTGCAAACATGCACTTTTTGCATTGGAATGCTCGATATAAATAGAGTCCTTGCCCATTTACGTACTGTTAAATAGACGTATATAAATAACAATTTACTTCTAATATTACTTACTTTGCAGTAAATGAATATCTGGATAGGAAATAGTTTCAATTGACCACGGTATTTAAACCTGACACGTTTCGCTTGACTGATATGCCATGACACAGCGGTTGATGCACACCAAAATTGATGTTAAACTTGTTTCTGTATACATAAGGGAACATTATAGAAAAACAATGGCGTCGTTAGATACTTAATCATCTGTACTCGCCCTGTTACGAGTTATTTAGATAATTATACTTACTCATACAAGGATATTTGTGAATTCGTTCAAGCTCTGGTAGGAAATAATTGCAAAAGGTATTCTATTTAGGATCGTTTAAAGAAAAAGATCCACATTCGTTTTAATAGCTAATATATATATTTATATATGTTTAATCCACAGACAGCTGTTTCGTTGTATTCCAACTATTCAGTGTGGCTATAGACTATCCATTATCCCATCCAGTACCACGAGGTAGAATCGAAACCTTAGCTTCAGACCAAGAGGTCTCTACTGCACGGAACTAAACAGTCAGTAATGTTGAATTTAAGCGATATATTTATGTACGCATATATATTCCCCATCCACCAAAGTGCTCCATACCATGTTGGAAGAGCATATATATATATATATATATATATATATATGAGTGTGTGTTTTTATAACTATATATAAAGAGAAAGAGGACAAATATTCTATAACTAATGTGTATTCTCTCTCTCTCTCTCTCTCTCTCTCTCTCTCTCTCTCTCTCTCTCTCTCTCTCTCTCTCTCTCTCTCTCTCTCTCTCTCTCTGACAATTCAACTTTTTCAGGTGTGGCCACGCCTCTCTATAAGAAGCTCTGTCCGCCTGTCGTTCAGTCGGTCTGTCCCCATAACGTTTTTCATTTGTCCCGAGTCTCTTTTTACTCGAAACTTAGCAGAAAGGTGTTCCTTGATAAGATCCTTCTTACCTGAAAAAAAAAAACCCTTCCACCCAAGGTCACGTGATCTGGCGATGATGACGTTTAAACTTTGTTTCAAAATCGATTTTCTCGGCTGCTTCGAGTCAGATCTACTTGAAACTTGATAGAAGAAAGGTGTTCATTAATTACCTAAAATTATCTCCCAAGCAGGGTCACTAGATCTGGCAATTAAAGCGTTTAAACGTCACGGTGGACGCCACATTGAAATTTCGATTCCTATCAATGGGTCTTCTTGTTTTCAAATAAGCTGTTTTAGGGGCTCACGATAATGAAAGTAATGTTCAAAACTTGTAACATTGTTTTCCAAGCGCTTTCGACCGTCATCGGCTATTTTCATGTAGTATTCCAAAACCCAACGATTATAGTAATAGTAAGAGTGACGTGTTATGTTATTTATAGGGTCTTACAATTAAAAAAAGGATTTTGATAGGGTTGAATGATCTACATTGTTTTTTGTTTTTTTCAATGAATTGCTTACGCTGAGAATGTCACTTCTCGTGCCAAAATGCATCATCGGAAATTGGGAACATTTTTAGAAAAATCTATAATTTAGTCGTTTTTCCAAATTGTCAAATTAAAATAATTACACACACACACACGCATATATATATATATATATATATATATATATATATATATATATATATATATATGTGCGCGTGAGTGAGAGTGAAATTAGCGCTGATTTCATGACCAGCCGTCTCTTTTGTTTGGTTGTTCCTGTAATATTTTTCCTTCTTGTTTTGATTGATCATGAGTAAGTTTTGGGTGTTATTCATTCTTGAAGCTCTAAGAACGGCCTTAGATTGTGTAAATAAAAAAATGAAAGCCATGTGGGAATCAAATCTGCATCCTCCTTGGAAGCAGCCTTATACGGACTCCTGCCTCGTCATGAGAGAGTTGTTAGCTCAGTTGGTAAGAGCAGAGCCTGCATATAAGGCTGCTTCCATTGTGAACGCTGGTTTGATCCCTACATGAGGTTCATTTCTTTATTTATTTACACAGCCAATCGATTTCCTACCGAGTAAAAATAGTTTCTGAGCAAAATAAGCTCCAGTAATAATATATGTATATATATATATATATATATATATATATATATATATATATATATATACATATATATGTATGTATATGTGTGTGTGTATATGTGTGTGTGTGTGTGTGTGTGTGTTTATATATGTGTTGTCAAAAATAACTGACAATATCAGTCTTAAAATTTAGTTAATTTTTATTGTTAGCGTACGAACCTTTTATTAACATGGTGGAAATTTTGTAATCATATAGTTGGTAGATGTTCGTTTTAGATCGGTCATCATCAAGTAAATGTAATCAATGTTATTCAAGCTAAAATTGATATTATTTCCATAAATTCATATTCACATTGCAAGTGTTGTTTTGTTTCAACTTGAGTAACCATAACTCAATCAGTTCAAATGTTATCGTTCTTTCAAATATGTAAGTGGAACCAGTACTGACTACATCACCTGTGCAGTCCTAAAGATGAAAGGACAATTTATGCGCACGTAAATTCCACGAAAGACGAAGACATCAAGCGGATAATCACCCCCGGATGGCAAGATTTCGGCAAAGTAAGCTCAACTTTCAAAAACAAGACGATCCCAATAATCTTAAAAAGAAGAGTATACACCCAATAAATCCTCCTGATAGTCACTTATGGAGCTGAACCTAACCCAGGGACAAACCTGCAAACTGAGAAGCATGCAACGTGTGCATGAGAGAATCACGCTCAAACTTACATGGACAGATCACAAGACAACACAATATATCAGAAAGACAACGGGGGTCAGAGACATCATAGAATCCATAGGAAAACTCAAATGGCAATGGGCTGGTCATGTTGCAAGAATGAAAAACAACCAATGGACATTACGACTCACAACAAGGATCCCCAGAGACCACGTGCGAAACTCTACCTGACAAAATACAAGATGGGGAGATGAACGAGACAAATTCAGAAGATACTGGCTCCGCGACGCACATGATAGAGAAATTTGGCTGATCCTGGCGAAGGTCTATGTCCAACAACGGACGTTAAAAGACTGATGATGATGATGATGATGATGATGATGATGATGATGATGATGATTTAGCAATTGAAATGAATGCATCATGCGCTCGCCTCATTCAAGCATTCGCTCTTTTGTGTTGTGTCAGCTATGTTGTTTTTCCAATGTAAAGCAAATTTATCCAATGAAACAGGTCTGAACTTTCATCTAGTTCAGGGGAGATCATTTCCAGCTTATATAGTAAATTTAAAATGTATTTGTTGCTTCAATAAAGGCCGTCAAAAAGACGATTGCATCCTTTTTTTTAAAACACAATATATATATATATATATATATATATATATATATATATATATATATATATATATATATATAACAGGTGCATAGACGGTCAGGAAAATGCATTGTTGATAGAAGCGAATTTTATTGATATATTTCCGTAGAAGAGAAAAAGAACTGTTTTGGCTATAAAATCGGTCATATGAAGATAAGAAAGTAATATCTCTTTAATGTAGTAGCTGACAGACGCTTGTTTTCTTTCGTCATTTCTGATCCACTGTGCCTGGCCCTATTACACATTGAATTGTCAACCAGGGTGCAGATGACATATCAAAACATCAATTCTCTAGGTCTGGTTTTAAAGGATTTGAAGCAACTGCAACAACAAAAAAAGAACGAACCGAAGCTATATTCGAATAGTAAAAATTAGCGGTTAGCAGTTATCTTTGCTTCCGTAAAATCTTTAACGGTTTATCAGTTTAGCGTTCTCGTTAGCTGAGCCCATCGCTGGATAAGGGTACAGGGGGGGGTACATAGGGGACATCTACGTTCATATTGCAAGCTCAATGACTCTAAAGTTCATAACAATTATGTTTTTTTCCACGGCTTGGTAACCGTCTGTATTTATTTGAATATTGAGATGAAGTAATTTCATTATTGATCTTTGATGGTTCGGGTATATTAAAATTTACTCTGCGATCGTTGGAGGTAAGTAGGAAAGAAAACAAGATTTTTTAGATAAAATAAAAAATATGAATAAACATAAAGGTAGGGATTTTTAAAAAGTGCAATGATGCGACTGACGGCAATCCCCAAAGGGGATTTCGCTGACTGTTTTGAAAAGAGGGAAAAGCCGCGTAGATGAGTATGTCGAGGTCACAAAAGGAGTGTTTCCAAAGCGTACTAAAGCGCCACTGTCCTAACAGGTAATTTCCTTTAACATTACCAGGCTGGATAATTCTGGTCTGACCACGCATGCATGTGGGCAAGCACATATTGTAATAACGTTGCAAATGCTCAAACATCAAATCATATCAAATGACCTAGTAGATTGTTGGCGTACGTTGTCAAATTATTCATGGCAGGGGGCTGGCGTACTCAAAGATGCCTATCTCTCCTCCAGTTAACATGAGACTGTCTGTACTTGCTTATATATTATCAGCAGTAAGGTAATCTGTGTTCTGACATATTGGGACTGCTGGATTCATGCTTTTCCCAGGGACATCAGTAATACAAACGCCACTTGAAATACGGGCGTTGACAACAAAGGTACAGTGATCACCGAGAACGCAAAGCTAAAGAAAATAGACCCCAACATCCTCATAGAAAAATGAATCTCCATAAAATCATCAAAAGAAGAAGAAATCAGGCGAAAAATCATACTAGACTGGCAAGTTTTCGGGAGACCAATCTCCATCTCTAGAAATTAAAAAATAATCCCATTAGTCCTTAAAAGAAGGGTCTATAATCAATGTATCCTCTAGATAGTCACCTATGGAGCTGAAGTACAGAACCTAACCAAAAGATTAACCCTCAAATTGAGAACTGTGCAACGTTCACAGGAGAGAATCATGGAATATACAAAAGGGGAAATAATGCTCACTATCAAATGGCGAAATCGCAATACGGCACATTATATTAAAAAAAAAACTGAAGTCAGAGATATCACAGATGCTATTGGAAAACAAATAGCAATGGGCTAGTCATATTACAATAATTTCAGACGACCACTGACCATCAAGACTCACAACGCGAATCCCAAATGATAAAATGTGGAACAGTGACCGACAAAAAAATGAAATAGCGTGACAAACCAGACAAAGTCAGAGTGTACGGGCTCTGCGACGCCCATTTTAGAGAGGCCTTCCGAATCTTGAGGAAGGTGTATGTACAGCAATGCTAACAGAATGATGATGATGATGATGATGAAACACATTGCCGGCATTGGAACGCGCTTTGCCAATTCCTTTTTCGATGCCGTCAACCGTTAAGCCAGCCCTGCATAATGTTTGTAAATTAATGTGTGTATATATGTTGATGCTGTTTTACCTAATCTACCTGCAAACATATATACATATATATGTGCGTGTTTGTGTGTGTGTGCATGTACGCCTGTGTTTGTTCGTGAGAGGTGCGATTCTTAGTATGTGGCAACGTGTCCAAGAATTATTCATGAAAAGATTTGAATTGGCTAATAAGAAATTCTTGCTGTCGGCATAGATAAAAATCCTCATTTAGCATAAACAAGTCAGCGTGAAAGAGATTTCATGCTTATATATATGTGTATATACATATGTATTTATATATATCATCATTATCATTACATAAGAGAGATATGCAGACATACAAAATATATATATGTATATATATATACATATATATATATATATATATACATGCATGAAACCTTACATATATATATTTTATGTTCGTGCATGTGTATATGTGTTCATGGATGTTTGTGAGGGTAGACGTGTGGATATGTTAGTATATGAATTATACAACTGTCATACACACATGCGCGCACACACACACACACACACACATATATACATATATATATATATATATATATATAGAGAGAGAGAGAGAGAGAGAGAGAGAGAGAGAGAGTCCTCCACAATACTTTAAACTCAAGTGAAAATTTTGAAGTATCTCATTATCATCACGAATAAAGCCATTACTGTTTATAATTATGAGGTTGGTCATCTTATAAACACGGTTTAAATGTTGAGCAGTAGTCACGGGTTGAGAAGTTTTAATGGAACTTCAATTATTGAAAATATTCATTTCGACCAAACTTTAAACTCACTGCTAATTGACATGGTACATAGGATTCATGTGTTAAAACCGAGCAAATAATGCAAATCGGACAGTTGTGAAGCGTTCTTTGCATTATCCAGATAGTTATCAAACCAAGAACAGAGGCTGAAGACCCCAAAATATATCGGATCGTGACAATAGGGCAGATCAGAACAACGCTGTAAAATCCCAATCAGCCCATCACTTGTTTGATGGTAAAAACAGAGTTCAAAGTTTACAAAGAGACCATCGGGCAGAAAATTGGGAAGAGATTGTTGTGTATGATTCTGAAGAGAATACGCAATTAATGCATACTGGAATTTGCAAGACTTCAAAAAAACGTGAAATGCGGAGAAAATGACCCACAAACAATGAGGATTGATGTATATTTGTTATGGTAACTGTGTGTATAACTTATGATCTGGCCAAATGCAGGTTTAGATCAGAGATATCGATCCGCGTTGTTTGTGGATTATTTTCAGACTTGGAATCCAATCCCACGTCTGATGAAATCTTACAAAGATATATAATCTTGAAAGTAAGGATAGGTATGTTTACTTGACTCAGCTTATTTCTTAATGCCTACAAAATGCCCACCGTCTTCCTTGTCCCTCTTTCCCAACTCTCTCTCTCTCTCTCTCCTCTCTCTCTCTCTCGCTCTCTCTCTCTCTCTCTCTCTCTCTCTCTCTCTCTCTCTCTCTCTGTTGATCGTGCTATCTATTCCGCAATCTATATTTGTCTTGTCTTCGTCATTACTTTTGAGCCTCACCTACGAGCCAACCGCTGACACCGACTATTGTGCAGTCTGGAGCAAAGCTGAACTTTTCTGGCCCGGAAGTATATATGCAGTCTGCTTTCTCATCCGACCTAAAACATGCTTGCAAAAATATTTTTGGAGGATCACATTTTTTTGTACTTGATCCCCTGCAGTAAAAAATTTTTAAAAAAGCTGTCTTTTCGGGAAATTTATCAGCGTAACATAAGGCAACAAAAAAATGCTTCTAAAGTTGCTAATTCTGATTCTCAGTCACTCATGTGACAGCCATTTTGAATTCTTAATGAACGGCCCAACTTTATTTACATTTAATGAGAACGATTATTTTTTTCAGGAAATGATACCTTAATCTTTCAGAAAATTCTTATTTTTAAGTGACCAAGATAAAAATGTTATTTTCTTTGATTTTTCCTTATTTGTTCCTTTGCAGGAGACTATTTGTAGAAAAAAAAATGAAAGGACCCATCATCCTGATATATCATTTTATTAAATGAAACGCTATAATCATTATTAAATTTTGACAAGTTTTTTTTTTCTTTCATCTTATTTAAGCTGCTTTTTATAGCAACTTTCTCAGAGAGTCGGTCTACTGCAGTGAGTAAATAGCGCAGAATGGAAAACAAAGAATAAAGAATAAGCTTTGGGCGAAACGCGAGTCTCGAGCGATTATTTATTATTCCCTATCAGTACTATTTGCTCACTGCCATAGATTGACAATCTGAGTAAGTTGCAATAAAAAATACGAGTAAAAAATACAATTAGGAAGTACGACTTTTTTTTTTTTTTAGCGTTTTAGTTTGTTTCGAGTTTGTGTTATTTGTCTTCATATTGTGTAGGCTTCTCTGCGGGAAAATGAAGCAATTGAAACCTACCCAAAAATTCGAGTATGAAAGAAGTTTACTTACCCTAACACTTAGTTTCCGCTGTCTGCACAAAGTCGGATAGATAAGAAAATAGATATGAACAGAGATAGGCCGGTGGGTATAAACAGCCAGTGATCAATCGATAGATAGCTATCGAAGCTATAATCATATGTATGTAATAAGCCATCGATGAAACTATCGTGTGTTTATACATGAAGAGAGGAAGACCAGTGTCACCAAATTTGTTGGTTCGTTTATTTGTCTGTTCGGCTCAAAGAGTAACGTTGAACCTAATCGTTCATAAACGGGGGAGGAGAATTCTAACATTTGGGACATTCTTTCTAGCCCCAATTAAGTAAATAATCTTGCTAAAAAAAATAGTCATTAACTACATCGTCTTTTCTTTTATTCAACACAAAGGCTTCTATATAGATAATTTAAAAAAAAAAACTACTCTATAAGCCATTCAATTTGCAAAATTATCTCATAATAACCTTTGTTTATATATCTTCTCACAATTTTTATGATATAAAACATTATATTACCGTTATGGAGGTTATACCCTTTGGAGAGATGATTTTTAAAAAAAGGGCGATTATGAAATATTTTTTGATACCCAGTAAAGGAACCAAAGTTATGACTTTTTTACTGTTACGTTTTTTTTTCTATCTCAACAGGACATTACTGTACATTAGGACTTTTTTCTCAGGACTTCTTCCTATTGACTTTTTCTTCAGGGACCGATTTTCATACTGAAACCGTTAGTGTTGAAATTCACTTAAAAAACACAATATACATAACATTTCAATGAGCACACATATGCTAAACTCTGATCGTAGGTAGAGAGCAAAGCAGCAACACTGTGATCCTAAGCAGCGCACATATATTATCTGATCTTGACAGAAATGCTGATCCATGCGTAAGTAATCCTGTTGGGTACTGTGCTAATATATATATATATATATATATATATATATATATATATATATATATATATATATATATATATATATATATATATATATATATATATATATATATACATAAGCTTTTCATCATGGCACCCAATGGGAGAAATACTTACGTAATGTATCCAAAAGCCCTGTTAAACTAAGCAACATTATTTGTTATTTATCGTGCATCAGAATATTTATTCCATTACAGCTATTTTTCCATGCGTACATAATCATTTTTTTTTATTAGCCATGTTGTATAAGGAGGAATACATCCATAGTCCATATTTCTCCCGTTTGGTTATATTTTAAGTTATTTTCCCCTGGGCAACGCTGAATATCCTTGCTAGTATATGCCACGGCAGCCATTAAGTCAATCACCGTAGTAAGCGCTGACAAAATTATGCGAGGATCCCAGAATAATCAAAATAAAGTTTCCTTTGCAATACTTTTTCCAGAAGTCCAAAAACCGATTATCCTTAGAAAATATTTCTGCGACCCGAAGAATCTTCTTGGGGACTACCGTGGGTGTCCTGACCCTGATTTTTAGAAACCCTGGTTCGCAATACTTTATCTAATAAACATAAACTATACAAAATTCCTGTCAAATTTTTGACCGAATTTTCTCTGCTGGAAAATAAGTAGAGGTTTCTGTGTGCATGCGTGTATGTCTCCGCCACTACTACTACTATTTCATCCGAAAAAAATACTTGTACCTAAATAAAAATGTTTTTTTTTCTTTCGCCGAAAAACGCATTATTTGCATAAGTCCCTCAACAAACATTTCCATGTGTCTGGAAGATGATCTTTAGTGTATCTGCAAAGTTCTACGGCAATCTGTGTCCGGTAGCGCTGACACACGAATAAAAGAGTAAATGATATTCCATAAATCTTTTCTTTTTTTGTAATTTCCAAAAATAGAATTAAAAGTTTTTAGAAGATAAAAAACTGGAGTACTGAATGTGGAAAGTCCTTGGTCAAATGTTGTGTGCGGTAGCACTGACATTATGAAAACAACCTAGTGAAAAGGGAAGAATACCTCAGTACTTTTCTTGCTTGGTTGGGTCATTGATTGTGGCTCTATCCATGTTCATCTTTCTATTTATCTATCCTATTATGATGATATACTATCTCTCTCTCTCTTCTCTCTCTCTCTCTATCTATCTATCTATCTATCTCTCTCTCTCTCTATATATATATATATATATATATATATATATATATAATACATTTGTTCGCTTTTATCTATCCATCTGTTGAGAAGCCTCAAATGCTCCTTGTGTTTTTGTCGTTTCATAGCCTTACGAGTGTTCAATTTGAACTAACTTGATTCAGAAAGTTCGTTTCTTATTAGATAGTGACCGCTGCCTTATCTACATGCATTTCTAAGAGAAATTGTTCAAACTGACATACTTTCGTTCATTAACTCTAACATTCGGGATGGACAAAAATGAGCATTTTAGGGACATAGCTTACTTTTCCATTTTGAGAAAAATGAAATGCGAATCAAACGCAAAACGATTTGGGCAGTTTACGCAAGATACCCTCAATGCTTGAACGAGTTGAAGTGCTTTGTGTTGGTGATCTATTGCCAAATCATGCCCCATCATCGGCTCAATCAGTCGACGTTGATAGCAATCAAATCACATTACCCGAGAAAAATCAATGTTATACGACGAATGAGATAAGCAACATACTTAAGATATCCCAATTGAACGTTGAAAATAATTTGCATCAGCTTGGTCACGTAGGTCGATTTGATGTGCGGCTTACAAAAACGGCAAGTGAACAAAAACGGAATTCTAACGAAGCCACCACGTGACACTGAAAAGGAAATTGCAGACGGGAGGGGGGCTGGGCTCAGAAACATACACTGCAGATAAGGGATGACCACTGAAATGTAAACAGCGGATAAGGGGACTACAGAAGGATAAACTGTGGATAAAGGGAACCACTAGAGGAAAAGCAATAAATTATACCTAAAAAAAAATTTGTCTATAATTCCATGCTTATTAACGCTGATGACGTAATCTTTCGTGCAATTCCTCAGTGTTTTTTTTTGTTACGTCACTATCTTATTTTACCATATTACATCAGCAAACTGGGAACCGACAAAGTGAATTATAGAGACGCGTGGACGTATCAAAAAAGAACCTAATGGAATGTGTTTACGAATGCGATTCGCAGCTAAAACGTAACGAAATCGTCACTGTTCTGTGGTGGGCGATGAAAAGTGGATATTTTACAATGATGTGAAATGCAAGAGATAGTGGGACAAGCAGAATGAACCATTACTAACTTTACCAGAGGCCGGGAAGATTGAGATAGAATTCTGAAGTTGCCTGAAAGATGGAAAAAGATAGTGGGTAGAAACGGTGAATAAGGTTTGTCCAATGAAGTCGAGGTAGAAAATTTGTCCAGTATTTTCCTTAACAAACCCGAAGAACTTTTGTATGTATGCATGTAAGTGGGTACGTGTGTGTATGTGCGTATGTGTGTATGTGCGTGTATGTATGTGCTAAATAAAATTCAGGTGTATGAGCGATTGTATATACTTGCCCATTCGTAAATATCAAGAACGTGATGGTTAACAAGCTCATCTCGAATACAAAATCTTTAATGTAGTGAATTCGATCCACACGTGGTACCTTACTTACTATACTCAAGTTGGGCATATGCATCCCAAAAGAGACAGCTGCACTCTATGGGATTCAAGTTAGCCTACATTTATGGTTCTCCCATTTGTACCATCTGAAGTTCTTGGTTTTGTTTATTGCAGTTAATTTTTTTAATAGATTTTTTAAATCTTAGTTTCTTCGTTATTAGTTTGTGTGTTTCAAAATTGTTTTAGATATTATATACATCAGTTGGTAATTTTTTCGGTCCTATACTATTATTTATTTGTTTATTTATTTATCACCTGTATGGGGAAGTAAGGTTTTAATTTCTATGGTTATAACAGGTCACTATAAATTATCTTGGCTACAGTGGAGTGTTTCTGACACTTCTTATCAGACGTGTTGGTGATACCTCAGTTAAGTGGGATGGGTTCAGTTACAGGAGATATTTTATATATTTGTATATTTTTTTTAGCTGTCTTATACTATTCAGCTTTTAGGGTTCACCTTTGCATGGTGTTAGTTGTTTGTATTCAATTATTTTTACGTTCTCAGCGGGTTAATTTCTACATATCCAAGATAATTATGAAAAGATACTATGATTCGTCTTAGAGGATTGAATTATGCTTATAGTGGTTGAGGATATAATAATTAGATAACTATAATGATTAATTTCAGTACACCTGTATACAGGGAATTTGGAATAAAAGTTGTGATTTTGTTTTTTGTTTTTTGTTGTTTTTGTTATTTGTAGAAATTTTGTGCGGTACCAAAAATTAACAGCTACTTCATTTTTTTCTAGTTAGTAAGTCTGTTTTCTTAGTAAAAGTGACAATGTCGAATTTTTCATTTAGACATAGGTAACATGGAGTTTCAATATTCTGGCTTGTGTGTGTGTTTTAAATATTTTTCATTTTCCTGTAGGTGTGAGATTGCTATCTTTAAGCTCTCAGTAATGTGTAGATAGTGATGTGTTGTTTTCTTTGTGTTTTTTTTTTTTGTTTGTTTTTTCATTTGAAAATGATAAAGTATGCTTGGCTAATCTTAATTTTAACGGTGTTTCCGATATCTTTATGTGATATTTCGTTTCTAAGGGTTTTCCTCGGGTTGATATTTCAGCCAGATGTACAATGTTAGATTTTAGACGTTTGCTTTGCAAAGGGTAACTATTGCTATTTATAAAATTGTATTTGAAACTAACCCCAGTAAAACTTTTGTCATTTGGGACTCTTGTATATTTTTTGCTAATATTTTTTAATATTGTTTCGTTAAAATAATCGTATATTAACTTAGTTTATGTGGATGTAAGGATCTTTTCCATGAGTGTATTTGGTGACTGCTATTTTCGACCGCCGTCGTCTCGTTGAAGTCCTACATTTTAAGAATTTAATTCTCTAGTAAGGTTATATAAGATGTACAAACTGATCAAGTCCGACAAGATATCCCATTGAAACATCAAAGCCGTGAACGTCGGTCTTTTGATCTATTGTTCTTGGTTATTGAGCCGTACCGTCCGTCTACGATGTATGATATTTCTATTTCGTTTTTGCCGATGTTAGTATAGGTTTTCGCGAATTCCACAGCTTCCCCGAAGATTTTTTCAGAAATTGTGGGTTAAAATTCCATTATTTCGAACTCAAAGGATGTTTTACTGCTTGATGCTGTTAAACCAGGTCATAGCATAGTCCTTATTTATCCACTGGTTCAGCTATAGTTGCTGTTTAATGCTGTTCTTTATGTTTTCGAGTATATTCTTACTTATCTTTCCTATCTTGGATTTAGTGGGGTTGATTAGTCTAGTAGTGGGTTTGTTTAAAAATTCCAATGTGTGATCCTTCAAGTGTATATAGGCATCTTTTTTCTGAAAATTTCCTTTTCTGTTGCTGACGTTTGTTTTTTCGATGATGTTTTTGCTTTCATTGCTTCTACTTATTTCGTAGTTGTTCCAATTGGTGTCTAATTCTTTGTAATTTTGGGTAATGCCGTTCATAATGAGTTTGTTGTAGGTCCAGCTGTTCATATCATAGATGTTAGTAGTTTTGTCTCCTTTTACGAATTTCACCCTATTCAAAGCTCTACTCCAATTAGATTTTTTTATTGAACACTTTTATGAAATAAATCTATCACCAATCAGATATTGAATTATAGATTTGTATTTTGGTATATATGTATGGTATGTGTGTGTGTGTGTGTGTGTGTATCTATCTGTCTGTCTGTATCTATCTATGTCTGTGTGATCTTGATGCTCTTGAGATATCTCAAAAGCTCTGAATTGGTCAATACAAAAAACGGATCTTGTTGATAACTTGTTCGAGTGAGATCGAAACGATTGACTAGCATCGTCAAATAAGCGAGGACAGGATTGGCATAGCAAAGAAAAAGAGCAAAAAGAACGATTCCCCTTCCATATAAGTGACTTTGTCAGTAAGCATTTGAAAATCGCTGTCCAGCTCAGAATTGAGAGCCTTTTCTCTTCCATTAAATCGAAAAATGCATAATACTGCCTGTGAATAGAAAACAGGTTTAGCATTCGCCGCAACCGGCTTCAACCTTTACCGTAAAGTAATTTTTATCTTTTTTGCAATTTTTCTTCTGGACAGGCTTCTACGCATATGCAAATCTGATGGATGTACAGAATCAGTGGGGCTATCGATACCATAATCGATAATAATATTAATCGAATCTGTCAACAAATAACTCGTTTTGAAACCCAATCTAGAGCCCATAAAAATAATATCAGGTCATTCTATAAGTAATATCTGAATTTTGCAAAAAATATCAGAAACTATTGTTTTTGTAAAAGTCTCTTTCTTGGGGATAAAAAAGAATGTAAAGAATAGTTTCCACCTTTTCATATGTTTTTAAGAACTAATCCATCAAGATGGTTCTGTTAATACAGGGGAAAGTAGTTCCAGATGAAGCAAGATCTGGAGTAGAAGAAAAGGGGGAATATTTTCCCAGTCAGTATGTTATATTTTTTATAGGTAATATGCGTATTACTGTGTATTGTTATCAATATTATTTTCGAATAGCAAAAACGCAATTCAATCTATTGCCATCTGATTTCAGACATCATTTATAGGATGGCCTGAATACATATATATCAAGAAATGGATATATGTGATCCGACAGAATGATTATAAATTACATTGTTGTCCAGTTTGAGTGATATATGAATCGTGGAATGATGGGAGATCATTTCAAATAAATTTCTTTATAATAAAACGCAATTCATAATTATGCACACACACACACACACACACACACACATATATATATATATATATATATATATATATATATATATATATATATATATATATATATATATATATATATAATCGCAGGGACACCCGATGTTGCTTGGGTGAAAATGATTTGAAATATAACCAAACTAGGAGATATGCTCTTTGAATTATTTCTTCTTACACAACACAAAAAATTAAAACGAATAAATAAATAAATAAAATGATTATTCACATTATGTACACATGAAAAAGTAGCTGAAACGGAAGAAACATTCCGATGCACAGCAAAGAATGAATGATCTCGTCTCTTAATTTGACAAGGCTTCTGGATACACTGCATAAGTGTTTCTCCCATTGGAAAATTGCCTAGAAATAACCAGAAATGACCGCACAATTGATTTTCCTGGTATTCAAAATGACTCGATACTTTCCTGACGTGCCCCCACATAAACATATATATATATATATATATATATATATATATATATATATATATATATATATATGTATATATATATATATGTATATATATATATATATATATATATATATATATGTATATATATACGTGTATATATATATATGTATACACGTATATATACATACATATACACACAAGCATATATATATACATGTATATATATATGTGTATACACACATATATATATATACATATACACACGCATATATATATATATATATGTATATGTATACAAGCATATATATACACACAAGCATATATATATATATATATATATATATGTGTGTGTGTGTGTGTGTGTGTGTGTGTGTGATATACACAAGAAAAAACGTACTCAGGTTGGTTGACAGTTTGATTGATTAACTGATTTAAATAATAAATAAATACGAATAGATGTAAACTTTTGAAGTGTCTAAAATGAATCAAAGGTAAAAGGAGACAGTCAGGGACATTCAATTATACCGTTCAGCATTCAACTGGGATGAGACACCAACACAAAACGATATTTACGGGTTAATAAGTTCTGTGGATGGAAATAATATCAATCCGGCTATGAAAGCTAAAAATAATTCCAAATGTAAAAAGGTATGATTTATAAAAGACGATCTCTACTAAATGAATAGAATTGCGTTGAGTTTATTGACAAGGAAAGAGATTGTGTTGAAAAAATATGTATTTATAGAGTAAAATAAAAGCTTTTTTTTTCTTCGAGCTACGGATTTTTGATGTCCAAAAAAACCCCTCAAAGATGTGGAAATCGGTCTGAACTATTCGTATTGAATATTTCAAAAGCTTTATTTTGGTTATGTTTAGCTTAAAACTAAGACGCTCTTCTACCAATATTCCAAGATGGATAAGCCAACTTACCAGGACTCAAAAACCATTCACCAGCGACGGCGAGAAATACGTAACAATTTCACCCACGAGGCGAGCCAATACAGAATAACTTCTTTTAAGCTTTGCTCAGTCTGACAAAAATCCAAATGTAAGGAAAATGGAAGATTGTGTTGAGTGCATTCTTTCAAGGGATGGAGTGTTCAGTCTACTGGTCTTGAACGTTCGAAATCCTGCAACACCTTGCATTTGTGAGAAGCACGTAATTATTTCAGGCCGATGAAGAATTTTCTCCTTCAGAACGATATGACCATTATATAGACATCGATGAACCACCTATCTTCATCCTTTAATTTAGCTAGTATCAGAAGAGTGCGTTTGCCTCTCTAATCAACTGGCTACCGGCCAGTCAGAGATAACAAAAACTCTGACCTGATCGCTGGCCTTGTGTAAATTACTGTACAACTTCTTCGGCAGTTTATAGTCCGACGTGATGGATTACTACGATTAGAAAAAAGAATGAAAACATAGAAGTTTTTTTTTTAACAGTGAGGTTAGTACAGTTATTAATTAAAAGAACCAAACGACTATTTTTCTTCTTTATATTATGCTGTTTTCCTTGTAATCTTTCTCAGCCGGTCGTCACATCTTATTTCAATTCTTCTCATTTTTTGTCAATTAGTTTGCTCTATACTGTCATCAATCGCTTTTTGTACATTTATTGTTGAAGCTTTTCTTTTTTTTTGTCTTGCTATGTCTGCGTTTTTATTCCTTTTTTTTTTTCATTTTTGTCTTACAAATGTTTTTTCTGATTTTTTTTTCTTTACAGAAACTTCCAATTCTACTTTTTTTTTCATTACCTTTTTCATTTGCTCTTCCTTACTGTTAATCTCGCTGTTTCCTTATCTGCCATTTTTCTCTCTCTTTTTTTCTTTCTTCATTTCTCATCTTTTACCTTTTTTCTTCAGCTATTCTTTCTTTTTCTCTTTCTTTTTCTCTTTCTTTTTCTCTCTCTTTTTCTTTCTTTCTTTCTCATCGTTTTCCCTTTTTCGTTAGCTTTTCTTTCTTTTTTCCCATCATCTTTTTCTTCCTTCTTTTCTTCCTCATCTTTTTCCCTTTTATCCCAGCTCTTCTTTATTCTTCTCTTCTTTTTTATTTCTTTCTGTCTTTCTTTCTTTCTCTCTCCCTCATCCTTTTCCCTTTTCTTTTTCAATCTTCCTTTTCCTCCCTTTCTTTTTCAGCTTTATCCTTTTCCCTCCAACTTTCTCTCTTCTTCCGCTCCCTTTTCTTTTTTTCATTCTTTCTTTGTTTCTCTCACATCTTTCCTTTTTTCTGTATATATTTTCTTTCTTTTTCCCTTTTTTTTTACTTCTTTTTTCCTTTGTCCATCGACTTTCTCTTATCTTTTTTCTACTTCTTTTTTCTTTTTTTCTCGTCCTCTCACCCTTTTTCGTTATCTCTAATCATATATTGATATTTTTGTGCTATATTTACTTTCTCTCTTCTTTCTCTCTTTCATTTTCTTCTCTCTTTTTCTCAATTTCCTTTTTTCTTTCTTTCTTTGCACTTACGCCTTTCATCAAAATTCTTTCTTTTATTATTTTGCCTGTTTGGGAATGTGCAGATCGGCAAACTTGTCCATGCCCTAGTTGTAGTAAGTTCGATCCTGATCGGGTGTCCCTCCACACAAACAACTTACTAGACTAAGCTACGTATCATAAAGTACCTGCCATAGTACCATGATTGGTAAGCTAGTCTCGCAAACTAAATCACAAGTGTAATGAATTTGATCCTCACTAGGTACTCAAATACATTGACATTGTGTCAGACTAAGCAAAGTGAATGGTGTTCCTGTCTTCTCTCTCTTTAAACGTCACTTCTATTCATTATAAAACCGTTTCTATTTGATTTTTGTTTCGTTTCTTCCTTTCGCTTTTTGTACTCTTTCTGTCTTTCTTCAATTTTTTCCTTCTGCGCTCAACAACTCTTTCTTCTTTCTTCGTCATCATACTCTCTCTCCCTCCCTTCTCTCTAACCCCCCACTTCCATTTTCTCCTCCCCTTCCTACTAGAAACCATCAAGCTTTAATGTAAATATAAAAAGATATAGGTTTCTTTCAGTTTTCACTCTATTCTACCTATGTAGCAGAACATCCGCACGAGGTGCCAATCAACCTATAAAACTGAACATTTGCATTAGTACTCCTTAGACCCCTTCTGAAAATATTGAAAAGTAGGTTTTAAGTGGGGGTCCAATTTGCAATGGAACTTAATACAAAATTGATCAGAAGTCTAAACCCAGTAATCTGGAACGTCTACAGGCGGAACCAATCAACCCATAAGACTGAAAAATTAAATTATTATTCCACTAGACTCCTGAAAACTGTTTCTTTGATTTATTTTTGGGAAAGTGCTTTTTTTGGTATTTAGAAGCTTTCTGTCAAAAAGAAATCAAATTAAATAATCTGCAATGCGAGTTTATGCTATATTTGTGCTTTAGTGATCCCTATCCAACAAAAGACGTATCCATTGCTAACCCGTTCTTCCAAATTCTTAATTGAGCACCCCTAACTCTTAGCATGTTATCAAAAGATGTTTGTCACGCAACGGTTTCTATTGAATGGCTAACCAGACCTGTTTCTCTTTCTCTTTTCATTTCTTTTTTTGTGCTGCCATGAAAAATTTAAAAAAAAAACCCTGTCCAACGTTTCTTTCCAGCTTTCATTCCTACAGAAACGAGATGTGATAAAAAAAAGACTAACAAAAAATGTCAAGGGTTTTAACCAGAATTTTTTTTTTAATAATACAATTAAAAACAAGGGAGAAAATAACTTGCATGATACGCCTTCAATGTGCTTAACACCCTCACGTTGATCGATTGGACATCTCTAAGAATGGATTATAGGAATAAGCGCCTTTTGTCGCGGCTACCTAGACCTGCTGAAGTGGCTACGGGTGAGTAGTTTGTCCAATTATTCCCTCACTCACTCTCTCGATGGGATTGAGAGGAGGGAGAAGTGGGTTCATGCTTTCCTTAAAGAAATTATTGCATGATGTACACGAACATTTTCTGCTGAAATTCGTATTTGGTTCGCAGATTGCATGGGTCATAGAATGCAGCTTCTAAAAGTGATCGTCGCCTGTTAACTTGCAAAGGAAAAACGCAAACCCGCTGGACATACGGTCATTCTAGCTTGTGTAGCTCAAATACTAACCAACGTATGGTGATGCAGTTTGTTTTTTTGTTTTATTTTGTTTTTTTGTTGCTGTTTTTTTTTTTTTCATGCAAAATGTCAAAATCACTGCTGCACCACATAACAGTAAGTAGCATCCCAAAAGGACTCTTCAGTGCGCTGTTTTTTGAAAATTCGGATCCTTTTTGGACAGCCCTTGTACTTGACGTCAGTTGCTCCCGAGGAAACAAAAGGCTCTTTATCATCCTCCCTTCTTCCGATGATATAACACAGGCCCAATCTTCAGGCTCGAAGTTCCTCACCTTTTCTGATTTGCAATGCATATTTTGATTCTATTTCTGTTAACAGTCGGGATGCATTCTAAAAGCAAGCAGGAAAATTACGTCTTCACAACACGCAACAATTTAAAAATTTAAAAAAACATCAACAACTGAACGGATCAATGTTTGTTATGATATGCTTAGTTTTTAGATTGCAGTATAGGTTAGAGTAGAGCAATCCTTTTTTTTTCACTTTCATAAGCCGAGATGGCGTAGAGTGAAGAAGTGATTACCATTAGTTTAAATTGGAAATATTTTTAAGTGTTCAAATCCCCCCAAATGGTAATGATGGTATGTTAGGCTAAGTCATCAGAAGTTGTGGGGGGGTACAGGAGACTGGGTTGTGGGGAAGAGGGGAAGGAAGAAGAAGAGGGTGCACGCCGTATCAGATACTACACTTAGGAAAACATGAGGTTCCTTATAATTATTCTTCTGACGATATGAGACCGGGTCAGATCTCGGAGTCGGAAAGGCTCTCTATGGCCATTGTCAGGGAGGTTCATATCAGATAGAGAATGTTCTGCAATAATTTAGTTCTCTTCCTGATCAGATCCTGAATTCAACCAAAAGGCAAACACCAGAGAGTGGTTGGATGGCGGGAAATGAAAAAAAAACACGTCTTATACAACAATTAGAAAAGAAAAAAAAAATATTAACACCAGAATGGGATTTACATTTTAATGTTTCATAAAGGCGGAATTTTATTGTCGAGTGGACAGTGAGAATATTTTAACGACTGGCACGCATGAATAATCAGTGTAATCAGCCAATTAGACGGACAGGCGTATTGAGGGTTGGGGATCAGTTTTGCATTGCGTTTGTCAATTAGTAAGTACGATTATGTACAGGACTGTGTGCGTTGTATGAAAGCTCTTATCCGGACTGTCAATTTATTTTTCATCAATGTTTCTCTCCCTCTCTCCCTTCATGTCACCTTTGTTCCCCTTCCTTTGTCGTGATCCATCGCTCCCCTTCCCCTCTCACACACACAAACACAGCTTCTCCCCTGATGATGGCCGAAGGTCAAGACTAGTAGGGACATATAAAAATTAGATAAAATAATTTTTACTCTTACTCCTATCTTCTGGTGAATGTAATAGACAATTCGGAAACACGAAAGTTTGGAAACTGGATTCTATTTGTTTCCGTCACAGGTTTCGACAGACTGTTTTTCTCGCTATCAAAAAGAAAACACATGATGGAAATAAATATAACCCAGTTCCTAAAAATTTGTGTTTCCATATTGTCGATCAAATTCATCATTATGTCGAATAATTCTTATCCGTTTTCTCACTATTCATTCATCATCAGTCTTTTAACATCCGCCCTGGACAGTGACCTTCCCCAGGATTTGCCACATTTCTCTATCATGGGCGTTGCGAAGCCAGTACTTCCTGAATCTGTCGAGTTCATCTCTCCATCTTGTGTTCTGTCGGCCTCAGTTTCCTATGTGATCTCTGGAGATCCATGTTGTGAGTCGTGATGTCCATCGGCTGTCTTTCATTCTTGCAACATGGCCTGCTCATTGTCATTTGAGTTTTTTAATAGTTTCTATGATGTCACGGACACCTGTTTTCTTCCTTATATACAGTGCTGTCTTGTGATCTCTCCATATAAGGTTGAGCATGATTCTCTCATGCGCACGCTGCGTGCTTTGCAGTTTGTAGGTCTGTCTCTTGGTTAGGTTCCATGTTTCGGCTCCATAAATGACTATCGAGAGGATGCATTGATTGTATATTCTTCTTTTTAGGATTATTGGGATCATCTGGTTCTTGAAAGTTGAGAATTTTGTCTTACCCGGAGAGCGAAAGGAGAATAGCCGAAGTCTAGAATTGTATCTTGTTCTGCAGCAAAATGAACCATTTCTGGAGCACAGTTAAAGAAGAATTGTGATCAACCCTTTGAATAAAATATAGATCCATAAGATTACTCATAGAAAATCTGACCAGAGACTTCGTGCCAACCTTTTATATTAGCTCCTATATCAAAGTATACAAATGTCTCCGGGGGTTCGTTATTTTGCGTTGGAACAAGAATGTGTAAACTTGGGTACATATACTCAATTACATGCATTTCATTTTTTGCGTGTAAATGAAAAGATTCTGTGATTTGTTAAAATGACTTGGCGATCTTACTAACGGTTCTTTATATTCATCAGATAGTCTCGATAAAGTCAATTGATATTAATACGTAAGAAATACTAGTAAAAAAAAATTAATGATAACTGACATCGTATCATTAGAGAAATACTATTGCATCTAATACTACTGGTGTTTGTAATCAATGACGCTCGGAGAAAATGAAGAATAAAGCTGTATGGCTAGAAAAAAAAGGAATGAATAATGGTTAGATTTAATTGACTGTGACTAGTTGGCCATCGTAGCCTAATAGGTAAGGCAGCTGTCACGGCTATATGGGTGACTGAGGATAGAGAATACAAGTTCGAGTCTCTTATTCTTCATTGCGTTAAATGACTGTCAGAAGGTGGAGTTGGCCTAACGGTTAGCAGCACAGAAAATGGAATCACTTCCCACTAATGCTCTTGGAAAAGGCATAATCGATCTCTTCTCAGCTGCTACGGGTAAATAGCAGGACAGACTGAGTTCTTTAACTTTGGATGGCAACCCGTCTAAGAGAAGGTCAACACGGAATTCAAACCGAGAGAGTCCAATATACTGTTAATGGAGCTCGGGTGAAGCTTGAATGGGATTAGCAAGTCGAGACTTGGTCATGATAAACTGATCAAATAAAATACTGGAGAGGAAAAAACAGACAGAAAAAATAATGTGGCCAACGTCTACGCCTCCTCGCCACACTCCGAGGACGAGAAGAAGATTAAAAAGAGAAATTAATATGAAAGAAATAATCGTCAAAAATTAATGATAATTGACTTTGGGGATTTTTAAATTTCCCTGCAGAACACTTAATAACCATTTGGCGCAAAGGGACACAAGAAAAAAAAAAACAAAAGCCAGGAGCAACGGTAGGTAGGATGCGTCTTAATGAAGGCCAAGTAAGTGGCGGTGTCGATGAGCAATCTAAATTCGTGTCAACATGAATGCTTGGGGTGAGATGACGTCATGCCGAAGTAGACAAAGAATCATGGCGACCGAAGGATGTTGCTCGAGTCACAAGGGAAAAAGGATGAAATGGAGAAATGAATCGAGAGGGGGAAGGAAAGCAAAAAGCAAGATGGGAAAAAAAGAAGCAGACAGAGACATACAGAGACGGAGACAGAGAGAGACGGAGAGAGAAACAGTTCAGCTTGGAACCTAGAAGAAGAAGAAATAAAGAAAACGAGGGTAAAGATTATGAAGATATATCGAGCATAAAGTAAAAGAAGAAGAGAAAGGAAATGGTTGTAAATGAATATGATTGAAAAAAGGAGAAAAAGGAGGGAAGGAAGAAGAAAAGAAAAAATAGTAAACAGTATAAGAGGATTAAATTTTGAAAGAAAGAAAGAAAGAAAGAAAGAAAGAAAGAAGCCAAAAGAAAGAAAGAAGCCAAAAGAAATAAAGGGGAAGGAAGAATAATAAAGATAGAAATTCGTGAGGAGAATGAAAGAGACGAAGGAAGGAAGGAAGGAAGAATATGTGTGTAAGGGAAGAAAGAAAGAAAAAAGAATACAACGAAATGAAAGAACTTCAATAGTCAGGGTAAAAAGATAAAGGTAAGAGAAATACAAAAATATCGTACGGAGAAAGAAAGAAAATGTGTGGAGAATAGAGAAAGAAAGAAGAGAAAAAAAGAAAGAAAAAAGAAAGAAGGAAAGAAAATGTGATGAGGAGAAGAAAGCGAAAAGGGAAGAAAAAAAGAAAAAAAGTACACAAAATCGTGAAAGAACTTGAATCGTCAGCGTGAAAAAAAAGAAAGGGAGGGGATAGAAAAAATTGTAAGGAGAGAAAGAAAGAGAGAGTGAAAGAAAGAAAGAAAGAAAGAAAGAAAGGGAGAAAAATTGTACAGAAGAAGGAGAAAAATAATGAGATAAACAAAAACTGTAACGAAATGAAAACAAAGTGATAGAACTCCTCCAATCGTCAAAGTAAATTAATCATGATGAACCTGAAGTTAAAAAGGGAGGAGTATATAATGCTGCAACAAAAAAAAATGACATACAGACAACAATCTCAAAAGGAAAAATTATTTTAAAAAAACAATTAGACAAAAAAAACACAAATCGACTAGCAACAAGAAAAGGGTTTCCACTTTTAGAAACCTTTCAATATGCGTCTACAGCTTTACATTCGACTGAGTGTATATGTGTATTCGCCTTCATGTTCATGCATATAAGCGGCTTTAACGTGCGTGTGGACTGGTGAAGTTGCCTGCTCGTGTGTGAGGGAGTGAATGTGTATGGTATGATGTTGTTAAAACAATTAGATTTTACGATCATCGCTTCGGTCTTTATCTTCCGTTGGCGCTCGCCATGAATTGTTTATAGCCATAATGGACATTCCACTTAAATATGATTGTCTCCCTTGCAGTCCCTTATATCAACGACAGCACGCAACGAAAGTTGATGTTGGCAGGGTTATGTACGATTGGAGTTACTTGTTGGAAGCGATGGAAAGCTAAGAAACAATCATCTATCTATCTATCTATCTATCTATCTATCTATCTATCTATCTATCTATTACTCTTAATAAGTGTAGACTTATCGAATTCAGTCCTTTTATATTTATTTATTATATATGTGTATGTATGTATGTATGTATGTATGTCCGTATGCGTGAGAGGGTATGAGGGTGTGGCAAGTATATGTACATAAAATGTATGTATGGATTGATGTTAGTATATATATATATATATATATATACATATATATATATATATATATATGTGTGTGTGTGTGTGTGTGTGTGTCTGTCTGTCTGTGTGTGTGTCTGTCTGTGTGTCTGTGTAAATTTATTGTGATACATATGAATATACAGAATGCAAAAATATCAGGTTAAAACATAATAGATGGTTGCTTTCAAGCACAATTTTTAAAACATCGCAACTCGGCTCAAAAACAGTTTTATTAGTCAAATTAAGCACCATTAGTATTGATATAATTTTGCCGACGACCGACAGTGAATTTATTCCATCACGATAAGAACTGGGGTCACAGGAGTCGATGAGGTGCCGGAAGGTATTTTCGACCTAGTTCGCATCCGTATGCATTTTATTGGTATATATATATATATATATATATATATATATATATATATATATATATATATATATATATATATATGCATCTGAGGCCCAGAAAAAAAGGGATAACTGGTAGGGGACAGGTCCAGTAAATAGGGAGGATAGGACAGGACTGCGATGCCTAATTGCCTCAGGTTTGTTTTTTTTTACAAAAGGGAGTTTGTTGAGTATGTGGTCTTACGTTGAATCAAAATAGGCCCCTTCCCGTTCACCCCCGCTGGTCATAATGTTTGCAATTTTATTGCATCACTTCCGAATCAGGACAAGTTCTCTGTCATGATGGTCTGACCAGAAGATTCAATGGATTACTTCATACAGCACTATTCAAAGGCAAGGCGAGTATTGGGGGGTGGGCGTAGAAAGTTGATTTTCGGGACATTGAGAAGGGAGCTAGTTTGTCGACCTAGGAAGAAGTTAGATTCCCGATCATCATTTAGAATCCAACTCTCATCATCAGTGAGCACACGATCAAGAAAAGGATTTTTTTTTTTTTTTTAACTAACTTGCAAATCCGTGTAGACTGCTGATCGTCAGTCAAATTGGGGGGCGGGTTAACCACGAATGCATTTTCTTCACTTTGCTGATTCGTGCCAGATATCCTCATACTGTTGTATGAACTACCCCCAGCATTGCCCCCGACCTTCAAAGGTTTGTTTCCGGATGAACCTTCATCTACCTCCATTTTTCATTGTTGAGTGACAACTTCCGACCACAACCAGGTTCATCTTTGAGACCCAAATCACCAGAAACGAATTCTTAGAACCAACGGTGCACAGTCCGTTTTGAGGCTGACTCCAGCCCCCAAGTATTGTTGATGTTGCAGCTGGCATCGGCATGTGTTCAATTTGTTAAACAATAGTTTACATTTGATTGTAAATTGCTCAGAATAATTTGCTCTGAGGAATATAATGTTTTTGATAAACTTAACTGAGAATGTAATTTCCTTTTCAACGACGTCAATATTTGATTAAAAAAAATATTCCAAGGCACCGTAGCGAAAATCTGCCATCATGAAAAATGACCTTAAAATATTTTTGCAGTTGATCTGCTGACTCATTGAAAGTTCCTCTGACATGTCCAATTGGTTTCATTTGTCACCTCCAATGAAACACTATTACAGAGCCAGTACTATTTGAAGCAAAACCTAATTTATTATAATAGGTATCGTTATCATTCGAGGTAACATGATATCACATGTTGCTACGTCAAACCTATATAATCACACCATCAACAATCTTTTTTTTCAAATGCCTTTTCAATGCAATCAATTTCCATAATAAAAAACCTCTGTAATGCATTTACATTATAAATATAATAGACTTATTCTGTCAGTAAGGTTTGAATAAATTCCTGACAACTGACAATCCCATTTACCTGATTTTCAATGGATTCTATAGAAAAATCACTAGCCATGCATTTATATTATACATGCTATAGTCCTGTTCTGTCAGTAACGTTTTAAAATACTTGTCCATCGATACCTTTCATCTCATTTCAATTCATGAACGGCAACTGCATGCGTGTACAAGCCCAGATAAATGTGAGGTAAAAATTGTGAAATTCGGTCATGAATAATCACTGATCACCTATAGAATGACTTAAGCTAGAGACAGGAGAGTGGTGGAGTAGTGGTAAAGTCAGTGGGAGATAAGAAAAATCGAAACCTTGCCTAAATATATGTACAAGATTCAATTAGTGCTGAAATACAACTGTTGCTTTTGGTTCGTTCTCTCCCTACATAGGCCATTATATGTAATCATTAGAGTGAATGGAAGTTTCCATAAATTTGTTCAATAAATTCAATCTGTGTGACCACGATTTGCACAAGCAGCGAGTTAGTAATCGAATATCTATATTAAGGCATCAACTTGTTTTACGACTCGATGACCCTTTTATGTAATCAGAAGAGCAATGATTAACATGGTCGTCTATCAGACTATTCACTAGTGTGTTGACTTCGATCATTACTGGGACATCCTATTTTGGGCCTTGTATCACGCGTAGCTAAATATATAACTTTGTGGATTCTTTAAAAAGATACGAACGCATGTACTTCTGCTTGGGTAGGAAGATTGTGTTCCACCAATTTCAAGAACGAAGATCGCCTGTCGGTCTCTAAAATCGGCCACCAAAATATTGTATTTTGACTGGGTTTGGACACCGAGTCCAGACGTTTGAAACTAATAAATAACTAACTCAGTCAGCCTATAAACTCTAAATATACCGATGGAAACAAACTGATATTGATAATTAGATAGATACATCAAAAAAAAAAAGATACGGAAATACATATACATGAACTATGATAACTAACGATATTAATTAAAAAATCATCTCAGTAAAATTACCAAGCAGATCATAAGACAATTCTCTGTGAGATTATCAATTTTTCATCTATCTTAAATCACATATCTTAAATGCACGTGGTCCGTCCGGAATTAATCCAGCTACTATTAACGAAAAAAAATAGCTTACCTAGGGTGATGATGCCTTTAGATCTCAGCGTCACTTACTCTTTCCAAAATGGTGTTCAGTCCTCTTTCGGGATTTCCATCAGCTACTTAGTCATATTCTCCTTAATCTCGTTCATGGTTTGAAATATCTAAAGGAAAGTCAAAGAGGCTGATAGACCTTGGTGATGCGATGTTTCACTGAGATATGAAAAATGGACAGGCTTGTTGATCATGAATGTGATGGTCACACAGTACTCAAACTCACTCTATGGCGTCTCATTTCCGACTGGGTGATCCATTGGTGAGAGTCTGTTTATGCATACGGAGTAAGTTCTCCCCTGATCGGTGGCAAAGTTGAAATCAAGGTCACGCAAACGGATAATGAGCTATTCAGAATGGCTGGATACTTTCCGGCGAGACTTCCCGAAGTAGTTTTAATTCTGAATCTCAGTGGATCTCAACTCACGATACCACCGTCTTTTGTTTTCTTTTCATTCGCTCTACGCAGCCTTCCGTAATCTCTTTGACGCCGTTTTTTTCATTGGCGCTTAAATGGTCCCAAATCAGAGCCGAAGAAATCTTGATATCACCAAACAGACTTCACCCAGTTCTGCTAAACCCTGCGACCTAACGGTCGGCTGATTTCCATGGATTTCGAGCGCAAGATTTCTCGGTCTTTGGGCGCCATATTAACGGCGCTGATAGCGTAAAATTAGGGAATCAAACGCTCGGCCTCAGTCTGGGAAAAGAAAAACATGCAAACAAAAAGGGCTGCCATTGGTTTGGTTTGCGTGCTTCGTAAAAATACTCACCTACGCATACAACCCACAACCGTTGCTCAAGTATATATAGACAGGCAAAATTAACAGCTTATACACCAACCTGCAGGAGAGACACACTTATGTAGTTTCTTGAATAGTGGAAGATGTATGTTAACACAGAGGTGTATTCGTAACGTGCATCCGTAGTAATTTGCTACAGGAAGTTCGCGGTCGAATCTAGACTGTTAACTTTAATTATCGTTGAGAAATTAGGGCTAGAATCTTTTAACAAAAATATCAGATTGATGCAATAGTTTCCAGCATCCTCTTTTACAGGAAACTCCGAAGTATTTTTAAAGTTCAGTCAGCTTTGTATCGCTGGTGCAATTAGACGACTGTAGAACGTTGTTTACATTTCTTGGGGAGTATTCAGAAGATAGGAAATGGGTTCCATACGAACTCATGGATGTTAACATCGTTCAATCTTTAAATAATTGTCTTTCTCTTTTTGTTCAACTGGGATAACCAACAACTGGCGATGAAAAATGGATTCTTTACTAGAATCCAAAAAGGAGAAAATCAAGGCTAGATCCAATACAGCTTTCAACATTTCAACGTAAATAAAATATACTGGGCGGGAGGTTCATGTTGGTTCGAAATCAAAGGAAAAATCTTTATTTTGAATGGTTGAAACTCCCACTAACCATCAAAGCGGAAACACATAGCCACCACGTCCCGTGAACTCATGTGAAATTGTGCGACCGTTAGTAATGTGCAGGTCAGTTAAACGCTTTTTTAAATTGCCAGGAGACATACGTCTGGAACGGCTAAAAGTCACGTGATATCACGGTCCCTCGCTGGTTTGTCCGAGTGACTTCACGTCTTATATTTTCTTTTCCTATTTCTGCACACATTTTCGGGTTGTGTGGGTTGTATTTTATCTAATCTAGACGCCGGAATAACTTCTGATTTTTTTTTAAATATGGAAATATAACACGACGTTCATGCGCTGGTATTATAACTAGAGGGTCCTTCACTCGATATGGACAGTTATGGGGCTTTGATGGGTTTCAGTTGGCGGTAGTCTTTCAAATATCATCGTAAGTCATCTTATATTCTGGCATATACAGTATTTTCATTACATCTCAAATCAACAGTAAATTTTTACATTTCGTTCTTAGCATTTAGTGTCATAGTTTATACGAAACTGACAACCAAAACCATCAAAATAGGTTTCTTCAGTTTTGGTCAGGATGGCTATTAATGGGTGTATGAGTCATATCAATAGAGCTACAGGGCTGAAATTTTATTCCTCGTTATGTTCAGAGTAATTGGGGGTTTGTTTTTTTTCGTTTTTTAATTTGCACCTTACATAGATTTTTAGAGGGGGCTCATGTTGTCATTTAAGTTTCTGACAAAGTGATCATTTAGTTTATGTCCAGCAGCATTCACCCTTGTTTGGGGGAAATTCAGACTTCTTCTAGTGATCACTGCCCAACAAAAGGCACGAGAAGTAACTTATTCATTGATCACCCCGTTTTCCAATCTTTTAATTGATCCCCCTCGAGATTGCATGCTGCCGAAAAGGTGTTGGTCACTTGATGGTTTCTATCGAGTGACTAACCAGACTTGTTTTGTTTTGTTTTGTTTTTATTTAATATTGTTGCTTTTGGGCGGGGTTGTATCAATTTAGATGACCCAAGAATACATACAGAATTATTCATGTAGATTCCCAATCGTCCTCTGTTCTTATGAAGATGTAAAAAAAATAAATAAATTGCGGTTAATGAGAATTGCTATCTATGGACAGACCTTTAAACTTGATTTCGTTGTTACAATCTCCATCGTATGCCGACAAGAATTGCCTGCAAGTATTCCTATCAGTCATTGGTCTCTAAAAACGTGACTGCTTTACTTTCCCGCCTTTTTATAACGGTGAATAGTTTTCCCGCGCTTCTGTGACTATTTACCGCTTGAGTAATCACTGATCTGGACATTTCAGACTCCATTAAAGATAACACAGCGAAGGGCTAACTATACAGAAATAAAAGTGGAAGAAGAGATGAGACGAGAGGGATGGGATAACGTGGTTCTATTTCAAGGTGTCGTTCGGGTGACTACATCACCGAGCCAACTAAGACCGTTGCAGGATTCCTCTGCTATCCAAAAGTAAAGCGCTCCTATAAATGATATTCAGTAAGCCGAAACAGCGTGAAGCAAAGATGCAATTACTATTAATTCACATGGGAAAATATTTTGGGAGTTGCTATCCCCCTACAGCAAATGGTACATTAGGCTGAGTCGTCGGTGGTTGGATGCTAGGGGTACGGGATATTGGAGTTTAGGAGAGCATAGATGAAAGAACGTGGTGTCTTTATAATGGCTCGCTGAAAAAAAAATGCTGAACGTCATTTTCGCTTTTCGCCTTTTCTTGTAAAATAGTGTGGAGCGACCTCTCGGGAAGCGGGGCATACCTCTATATCTCAATCTAGATATTTTCATTATATATATATATATATATAGAGAGAGAGAGGGGGGAGATGTATGTGTGTGAGAATGTGTATGTGCTCACTTAGACATGAGAACAACGTAGAGCACCGAGACTATTTCTGTTTCCCCAAACCTCAACTTGAGCTAAAAAACTACTTATGGTGTTTCCTGGGGTTCACTTTTGTAACAGTAACAGAGAAGCTCTCCGTATCATAGAAGTACCAAATAGATAGATAGATAGATAGATAGATAGATAGATATGAACTTACTGGTAGGACAAGCAGGCATAAATAAAGAGCAAGAAATAGACATAGTTACGTAGATATGAACACAGATATATAGATAATGAACAAACTGATGAAGACAATAATATGCATATAGTTATGAACAGAGTGAGATACCAAGATGTGAACTTTATTACATAGATAATTATGAAATGACTGATGTGAACAGATAGACGGACTGACGGATAGAGAGAGAGATTACCTGGTAAATAAACATATATATGTATATATATATATACATATATATATATATATATATATATATATATAGAGAGAGAGAGAGAGAGAGAGAGAGAGAGAAAAGTACCTTTCTTCGCGTTTATATTTGTGTGCGTATGTGAAAATACCCGTGCAAGTATGTGTGTACGTGTGCGTGCCCACGTGATCGCTCTATCCGCTGGCTCTACCGTACATCGATTACTTAAAAGTCCAAACTCTGTATCCAGAGATACATACCACCACTCTCACCTATTCGATGACTAACCTTTTTGAGGTTGTAAAAAGCTTTTTCGACCTTCGGCTCAGACTCGTGCATTGAGCACGGCGTTTCCTGGCTGATTTCAATTAACCCTCTTCGTCTCACTGACCGACACGCGTTGCGTCAACTCGTCTCACTTGTAAATGAAGTTTTTTTTTTCTTTTCGTGGTGTAGCGGTACGGGCAATCCTCCCCCATCTACGCTTTTTTTCTAATTTAATCTTTATTTTTCCAATGGGGCACTGACGCAAATGGAGAAAAAATGCTAAAAAGAAAAAAAATTTAAAAAAACACACAAAAAGAATGGCATCTAAAAAAGATTCCAGCTTCAGGCATAGATTCGGCTTGATGGGTAATGCTACGGGCGGGTCGGAGGAGGTTTAGCCCAGCGTTTCTCAAACCGACGAATGATCCACCAAGAGGTTAATGAAACTAGAAGGGTGAACGAAATGTGAAGGGTGTATGATTTGATTTACTCAGATATTTATATTTCTCAATACTTGAAGAGAAAAAAAAGTATTTTTTGTGGTAAACTTATACAGCATATAAAATATTTTTTTCTGAAATTCTAAATCTAATATCTAAAACTGTTGTTTCCTAACTTTATGTTCAGTAGAGGGTAAACAATGATTGGTTCTCTTTACAAATTTTTAGGTTGTTCTAAAAACATGAATAAAATAAACACTCAGGAAATGAGTTAATTTATGCTCTTTGCTTGTGATATAAAATGAATTATGTATAACATTATACCTAAGGGAGAAAAAGAGGAGAATAATATTTTTTTTTTAAAACATAAGGGAAATTAGTCATGGGTGAATGAAATTTCATAATAAAGACTTACGGTTGAGTAACCCTGAAATAGTTTAAGAAACCCTGGTTTATCCAACCAAACAATCCTAAGAAGCGAAACTTACCGATCAGAAAAGATTACTCGAAACCTAATTTCTCTCAGAATGTCTTAGTTGGTATACGCGTCTGTGTAGTTTACCTAATGTTTATAAGTTCAATATTTGAGCCAGGCAGTGAAACCCGTGAACTCTGATTCACTGGAACAAGTAGAAGCGATACATTATATAATTCACATGTTCTAACCAAGATTACGTCAGGAGGCAGAATTTGATCCTATCTCACTTGAAAAGTTGAGCGTAGGAGTTCGTCTGTAGTGATCTAGGCAGCAATATCATGGAATTCTTGAAAGATGAGCTTGCTCTACCGAAGGTTTGCCATCCTAGAGTGATTCTTCGCTTGATTCCTTCTCACCGTTGGGTTTTAATGGAGATTTGTTGTCCTCAGATGTATTTTCTCAGGTAAGCGTTTTTGATTTTGCTTTTTGTTTTTTGATCCTCGTTATGTTTGTTGTACATGACCTTTGTTTTACTGGAGTTCATGAGAGGGCCAACTTTCTTGCTCTATTTGTTCAGTTTGTCTAGCATTAATTAGTGATCGCGAAGGTTTTTTACAAAAAAGATGATGTCGTCAGCAAATCAGAGATTACTTAAGTATTCGCCGTCTATTCTGATTCCTCTATTTTCACGGTCTAGGTTTCGGAAAATCATCTCTAAGCAGACTGTGAAGAGTTTGGGAGCTGGTATCACCCTGTGTTACTCCTTTTTCGAGCTGAAAGAACTCAGAGTGTTTATATAGCCTTATAGGTGAACTGCTGTGTCGGTATATATGTTGCAGTATACGGGGTCTACGCCTTGTATAATAGCATCGATGACCTCGGAGATTTCCACTAAGTCGAAAGCTTTCCTGAGGTCGACAAGTGCTACAGCAACTGATATTGGGCTCAGCCTTCCCGAACAAGAAAGTCCCATTGATTTTGAAAAAAAAAAGAGGTCTACAACTAATGCATCTTCTTGATAGTCACCTATGGAGCTGAAACATGGAAACAAAACAGAGAATTGACCCCCAAACTGAGAATCATGCCATATGCACGTGAGATAATCATGCTGAACATCACAGAACAGCACGGTGTTTTAGAGAAAAAAAATACAAGTCAGTGATATCTTAGAATCCATTAGGAAACTAAAATGACGATTGAATGGTCATGTTGCAAGAATGTCAGACAGCCGATGGACACGACAATTCTCAACGTGAATTCTAAGAGATCATATGCGAAACCACGGTCGGCAAAGTATGAGATGTCGTGACAAACGAGACAGGTGCAGAAAGTATTGGTGTCACGACGACGCCTATGATGGAGAGGTCTGGCGAATCCTGAGAAAGGTCTTTGTCCAACGACAGACGCTAAAGGTTGATGATCATTATTATTGTCGTCATTGAATCCTCTGCATGATAGGTGGACCCCGAGGACTATCGGTCAACTTTAGTGGACAATGGTGTAAACGCTTTTTTCCAAAATGATGATGTCGTCTCTCAGGACGATAATGCACCCATTCAAACCGCTAGAGTCGTTAAAAACTGCTATGAAATGCATGGAAGTGAACTTCAACATTTAGCTTAGCCCCCACGTCACCAATCTTATATATATATATATATATATATATATATATATATATATATATATATATATATATATATATATATATAATCGACTATTTGTTGTGTCATTTGCCACTGAGGGACCAATTCCCCTCACCTTGAATGAGCTGGGGTAGGTTTTGTTTGGGTAATGGCCCAAAATTCCTCCAGACACTATCCAAAAGCCGTGTGAATAAATTCCTCAACATGATAAAGCTTCTAATAATGCTAAGGGGTGGGACTCCATATTAGTGATAAAATTGGTAATTAAAATGGTGTTTCTATTATTTTGTCCAAATCATATATATATATATATATATATATATATATATATATAGTTAATAACAACTTACAGATGTATTAAGTGCTAACCATGAATTCGTATCAGTTCATCTATCAAGTTAGCCGCGATTTCCCGAGTCTCATCAGGCATTTCAAATATATTTCGAAATCATTCGACCAGTAAATAAAGAAGCACGTTTCCTATTGCTTTTAAGAGACCATTTCCCCGATCCATTCGGTAGCACTTCGTAAGTACACATATCTATGCAGGAATACGTACGTATCTTTATTATTCTCTAATTTCTCTAACTTTCACAAAGCAATTTCAATCATACAACTAATTACGCACGTTTAAATGGAAGAAAACACCACACACGGTGACACACTTTAGCTGTTGATGTCATCATCTACACACTGACACACGCTCGCATCTACATATACACGTACACACGCAAATCTCTTTTCTTTTTTATATTCTTAATATTGCTGTTTTTGTTTGTTTGTTTTTTTGGGGTTTTTTTTTGTTTTTTTGTTTTGTTTTTTTACTGCCCATAAATCTTGTCCGCCGTGAATAATGTCCTCGATGGCCGACAGGTAGAGGAGGTGGGCGCTGTCTCGAGTGCACTCGCCGCTTTATTCGATTCGATTGGTAAAGCCTAATAAACCAACGTTTCAGCTATTTACACTGATGACCTCATGAATATTTATGAGCCGGACCACACCCATATTTTTTTTCCCACGGAAATCCAACATGTCATTCACGTGACGCATCGGATTAAAGTGTTTGGTGGTATCGGAACGGGGCGATGAGGAGATACGAAAGAATTGTATTTCACTGCAGTCGTTAAAAATCGAATTTAATTGTTGGTCTCCCGGCAGATGTTTATTTGTTTGTTTGTTTGTAATTGTTTTTTTCACGTTGGTTGATGGGAACAGGGCCAAGCTTCGTATTTAACACAGAGAGATAAATAGATAGATAGATAGTTATATTGATAGATAAATGGATAGCTGGAGAGTATTATGTTATGTAACCACAGTATAGACATGAAGTCATTTTGCCTGTATCGCACGAACATATCTTTACGAATGAATGCGTAATACCAGCTATGACTTCCGAAGCAAAACATGGAAATTAACAAGACAAACTGAGAACCAACCTACAACAGCGTTGAGAGCCATGGAAAGAGCAGCGGTAGGGATGACTTCAAAAGATAGATGATGAAACAACAAAAAAACGTGGATCAGAGGGAAGACTACAACGAACGACATTATACATATAATTAAGCCACAAAAATGGAGATGGACCGGGCAGTTAACAAGGAGGGATGACAACAGGTGGAGCAAAAGGCTAACCGATTGGAACAGTAAAAGCTTTAGGAAGAGACCAAACACAAGATGGAATGATTATGTAGAAAGACATTGGTAAGACATGGTGGACGTAAGTGCAATCACGGTCGTCATATAAGAAGATAGGAAAGGCTTTTGTCTGGACGTGTAATAATAATTGGGACATATCCCAAGTTACGTAGACAAACGACTTACATACAAATTGGCGTAGCGGTCATAGTCACCGAGAACAAAATCGAAATTTTTCTATGGTTGCATTCGCTCTCTTAGAATTAATGCCGTTTAGAAAAAAAAATTAATCCACCTCCCTGCACTATATCATGGACAGATATCTCGACAAAAAATGTCTTGTCTCTGGCATGCCATGACGGTTGCCAAGAAAAGATAGTGGTGTGAGCACTTGGGAAACCACTCTCCCATAATAACTGCCCTGAAGTCAATATCTGTCAAAAGTAGTTGCAGCAAGTGTCAGCTCTGACCGGAGCCGACATGGAATACGAATCTATGTGTTATATACGAGCCTCAAATAAATCTCATTCATATAGAATAAAACTATATATATATATATATATATATATATATAGATAGATATAGATATATATAATTACTTGTGGAATCCTTACTAAAAATGTGTTTCCCACGTCTCTGCGATTATCAACTGAGTTCTCTTCAGCTAATAATTAAAAAAGCTCTCGGAGGAAGCGTACCTTTGCCCACGCTATACACTAATTCAATATTTGAAACATGGCTGGATCGGCTCCAAAATTCAATCCCTCCTTTTTTTCAAGCTCAAGATTTGGATCCATTGTGAGAATGGATGATATGAATTCCATTAGATCGGCGATACGGTTCACTGTGGGGGAAATACCACAATAGACTTTCTTCCCTGGTGATATACACAGTGTTGGTTCAAGATATTCATGTACAATGTGCTACCCAAAAGTTTGGGGAATTCGAAAAGGATGATCAAGCTGTTCTCATATCAAGTTACCCTGCATTTTCTGTATATCTAGCTGGGTGATTCATGTATCTTTTGAAATCATTTAAAAAAAATAACTTACCTCGGGGAAGCTATTTTGCAGCTTAAGTTTCGTTAGTTTTCGCTAGCATCTTGTCTAGAAAGCCAAGACATAAAGGATTGTACTTGAATTTAGATTTAAACTACCTCTTATTCGCAAAGTATAGAATGGTTTGCTGCCATACACACTTGATAGAAATACGATGCCGATACTCTACAGCAGGAATTAGCCCTATCCCCAGTAGTTGATAATGTCATAAATAAGATACATAATAATGCAAAGCAAGGAAAAGAAGAAAAAAAAGGTAAGAGATAAAGTCAGTCGGAGAATATAAGAATTAAAAGACTTGTTTCCTTGAATGTCCTGGTACCGTTATATAGAAAGCTGATATTGGTGGACGTCAATTATCCTTTTTCAAATGACCATATCTTAGTAATGGAAAGACACTTCGTTATCTTTGATATCAGGCGAACATCATAGGTTGCGACCTTGATACCTTACAACACAAAATGGTCGACATAAATGGTATCTTTCTAAGTAGTAAGAACCTATCAACACATATAACACGTGGAATTGATAATATAGAGTCAAACTCGAAGGATAACAATTACAAGACTTTAGTCAAGATACACTTTCATAGAATCGTCAAAAGTTTCTAACGGATTTGTGGATAATCAGCTTAGCTTTCCATAACTAAATTTCATTTCGTGACCTCTTCATGAAATTCGAACATCCACATTATGAGAATATGACCAGAAACTGCGTGTTTAACGTCCCATGCAGCTGTAATAGGAAATATAAGAGAAAAATCAGCTGACCACTAACGTTATAATTTCGGTATTGGTGGAACGAGATAAATCACTCGAGTCCATCTCACTTTGGCAAAAATCTGTTTTGTCTGCAGTTCTTTCGTCTACTGTTACAGATGTATAATTTATCTTGTGTATAATAAACGAAGCGTAAAAAGCGTACAAAACTTTATTTTTTGTGAATAAAAAAAAACATGGGTAAATATGTAAATTGAATTGTTCGAATGATCATTTTTCCCGTTGCCAAGAAAAAAATATACCAAACAGTAGCTGGCAAGCAAGCCTTGTCGGCGACAACAAATCCCAAAGTCTAAAAGCTTTACTGGTAAATTCGAGATCTGTATCCTCCACTCAATAAAAAATCATTTTTGACTAATTAGAGGCGTGAACCCATCCCCAAACAAGGAAATATTGAAGAGGGTCACTAAAAAATTAATTTAAAACAAGTACGCATCTCATACCAAATCGATTTAGAGTTAAAAAAAAAAAAAAAAGAAGAAGAGTTAGGCAAAACTCAGATTATACAAAAGATAAATTATATATTTGTAACATTAGATGAAAGTGCTGTAGACGAAACTTTTGGTGGGATTGACGAATTTACTAAAACCCCGGTGAAAGAAAAGGAAGGACATCGCATATTTTGGTATGAGGTGAAAATATGTTTGATGTCAGAAGATCTTGAATCTTTGACGTGTGTCCATCGACATTGTGTATATAAATACATTCATCATAGTTTTTTCCCAATTTCCTATTAGCTTACGGCACCTTTTCAGCTCAATATATTCCATCATAAAAAAAATGTTTTCGGTTTTGATTCGAGTAATTCTTCGAGGAGTTTTTGATATCTTGACATTTTTGTAACCACTGACAAGACAAAGAGAGGTGCGTGGAATAATACAAGTGATAGTCTAGAGGTGGACAGTTTAAATAATAAGCTATGTGCGGAATATCCAAGCTCCGTGATCGTTTATTGTGTCATATTTGCAGCTTGGGGACGCGCGTTTTCATGCAATAAAATTGCCGATCGAATTCAAACGTACTAGTTGTTTATTGTAGCACTGCACTGCGCAGTAATATTTTGTCCATGTTCAAATAGTTTATGGATAATAAAAACATTCCTCTAAAATCTCACCTAACACGGAATAACTTATTCCCCTGTTGAATTTGTTCAGGTTGAGATTCTGAAGACAGACTAGAGTGTTATCACGATTTTTTTTTTTTTTACATTAAGGTGTCACACAGTTAATCTATTTTTCATTACCAGTAACGATCTCGTCCAAAATGATCTTTTCGTGTGTCAAACAAATGTGAGATGCGTGTTTAAACACTTACCGATATTGATTTCCGCAATTTCATGCAAAAACCGGTGAACAACAATAGCAAACAAAGGTAGCGAATGGTTAAAGCCCTTTTTATGTATGCGTGTGTTCCAGTCATACTGTTTTGTCTACAAACTTGAAAATTGGCACCAGTACTCCTCTATATCCACTCTTAAAATGATTTTTTTTTTTTTTTTTTTTTTTTTTAAGAAGTTCTTTTGACCTTTCGGAGGACTTATTTTGACGGGTTTATTGATAACATCCACATTCTCCAGAATTTAGACGTTTTTTAAATATATTTTTGATGTTTTCAAATAGAAAATGCCATTGATGTCATAAATATAATTGCTTCTCATAACAAAATTTCATTACATGACCTCTTCATAAAATTCAAACATCCACATCAGGAAAATATGACTAGAAACTGCGTGTTTAACGTCCCATGCAGCTGTAGTAAGGAATATAAGAGAAAAATCAGCTGACTACTAACGTTATAATTTCGGTACTGGTGAAACAAGATACATCACTCACGTCTGTCTCACTATGGTAAAAATCTGAGTTCAAATTTCGACGTAACGGTTGTTCAGTTATTGACTGTGATTGCAAATTTTACATAATTTTCGAGGTGTCTTTGTTTTTGTTTTTTGTTGTTGTATTTTTGCTCCATTTTAGATGTTTTTCTGTGAGAAATCTCAATGGTATCATCAGTAGAATTTATTTTGACCATATTTACTCTTCGATGGAATTTTCTTCACATGACTTCAAATTTCGACTCAGCGGTTTTTCAATCATTGACTGTGAGGGCGAACTTTCGTAGCTTTTGAATTTCCCTGTGGTGTTTAAAGGACGTACTGTAATTGACCGATTGTGCAGTCAGTGAAGAACCAAGTAAACTAAAAAAATGTTTTTAAAAGTTCCCTAACATAAAGATGAATAAGCGATAACGCTGGCAATTTTTGCACCAACTTGATGAGAATTTTTGAAATTCAAAGAAGCATACGGAGGCTGGAGGGAGTAACATAACGGGAGATACGCACAAAACCTAGAAAAAAACGATACATAATCAGGCCCAGTAAAGACTTCAGAATGATGTAGTACCTGTGCCCGGTAAAGCAAGAAAAAATATATGAGAAGTCTGTGAAGGCCTTATCTAGATGAAAAGGAACATCGATTCTCTTCCGCCTACGTTCTCGAAAAATTAAAGTTCCTATGATCAAATGTAGCGAATCTTTCTTCAAACCAACTTCTGGATTACTACCAGGGCTGGTGCATCCATTAGGCGAACCTAAGCCTGAGGGGTGCTCTCCAAACTGAATGAAATAGTCGTCAGAACACAAAGAAGGGGGTAGGGCAAATTATAAACCTCACCTCGGGCTCATGTAACCTCTGCACAGAATTTAAATATTCCCTCTGGCACATGAAACCCTTGCTCGCTACTTTTCGTAGGATTCTTTGTCGTCTAAAAACATACTTCAGAGTGAGGCAAGAAAAGGCGTCGGTTGAAATACAGTGATAAAAACATGGATGGGTCTGAAGAACGCGTGGAATAGCGGACGCCATTGTTATGAAGCAACAAAAGTTGAGATGAGAAAAGTTATTTTGTATATATACTGTCAAAGTAGAAGGATAGAATTAAAGATTATTCCTTTAATTTTAATGGACAGGCCAATTCATAGGCGGAAGGATGAGAGTAAATGAGAGAGAACGTGTACGCTTGTGTGTGTATTTGTGTATGGAAATGGGTATGAAATCAGATAGATCTTACAAATACCTTGAGAAATATTCATCGTATTTGTAAAGAATGATAAATTCACTTCTGATATATATATATATATATATATATATATATATATATATATATATATATACATATATATATATATATATATCGTCTAGAAAGCTTTGCAGCTTTAAATACCCAGCATTGAAAGGCTTTTCAGAAATCTTTTTGTGCCACTTCAGTCACTTATTTCCCAAGATTTATCAATGCAATTTATATATTTTTCCGATGTTTTTCCCCTGTTTTACGAATAGTCTGCTATTATTAAATTTTCAATAGTAGGGATCATCAGTTGTTAACTACGTAACCGTCGCCAAAACAAAACAGTCATATCAACATGGCATCCCAGCAGTGTTGATCAAGCACCATCTCACTTTCAGATATGTATTACTATAAAGCTTATGTCATACTTGTAGTTTGTCACTTTGTATATGGTATAGTGTGTATTGTATATTGATATCATTTTATGATATCTATTTTTGAAACACGGGTTACTTACGTAGGTTACTCAAAAAACTTATCTGACGATGAGGGATCAGTAATTATAACAACAAACGTGATTCGCTGTTCGTGTCATTTCTATTGAATGTTCCCCCATGTGAATATTAGATCCGTTGTGTCCGTTTCAATCTCAGACTGCATGCAAACCAACTTATGATATCATCTCTAAGAATACTAATTACACAGAAAAAACTTATACGAGTTGATTCTCTACCAACGTATTCAACCGAAAAATTTGACAATTTTTTTCCACCAACCTTAAAATTAACTTTCCCATCCCGTGTACCATCGAACTTCCATTAATTGTTTTGTTTTTGTTTTTTTTTTTTTCATATTTAATTATCGAATAAATTATCCTTATATACATCGTTGAAACGAAAAAAAACACTTAACAGGTCGATGAGCGATCCCATTATTATACTCAGAAAATTTGTTACATGGCATTCCATGTTCGATCCCCAGCACGACCAACTACTTATCAGTCAGGCAAATGGACCAGAGACAAATGTTTTCCCCCTTTCCTTGGTTCCAATCAATACAATTATCTTTCAAATTGACAAAAACTGGCTCCATCTTGTTTGATTACCTAATTCCCCTAACATCAATACAAATTGATTTATTCTAAAATATACTATTGGTATTTTCTATTTTTATACTCCAGTTAACATATTCTTTAATTTTAGTTATTATTGCACGATGGCTGATATGTTTTTAAAGGGATCTGAATGTTCAATCATAGCTTTATTAAATTGTCTGAAAAATCTCACTAAATTTGCCGCCTTGATTGACCATTCTTACGATTAAAGAAAAATTTTCGGTATAAAATCAATAAATATAAGATTTGCTCGAGAAAATGCTCAAATATCTTGATAATATTGTTCCGTAAAATATAAAAATGGAATACTAATTGTTCTAAGAGGTATTTGCTCTATACGAAACGGAAAGGAATCTTGTTAATCAAACAATTTGTAGATAAACATTCCATCCTTGATTTCAATATCCAAAATCAAGGAACATTGCTTGCATTCCTTTATGTTCACAATTAAATCCAAGATCCTCCGGGTATATATTACTACACGATTTCCCGAATTCTCCTTTATCATTAACAGAACAAAAATCATCAATAAAATGGGTACAACCTGAAAATGAACGCACTCATTTTATACTAGTTCTAATAAGAGATGACATGGATATATATTCGTGTCTTGGTAAATACAAATTTGCCCTGTAGGGGGCAGCATCAATTCCCATGAGGACACCTATAATTTGATGGAATTTTTTCATCTTTTATTTTAAAATAAGGATCTTCAATAAGATGATAAACAATCAAGTAAGTCTTGCTTTTTTGTTTTAGACTAGAAATATATATATATATATATATATATATATATATATATATAATACAAAACAGGAAAACAATATAATATAATGCAATATCTGATGTGTGTTGGGTTCATTTAATAAAGGGCTCGATACATTCAACATTAATCATTAAGATGAGTTAGAATAGAGCTTAGAATATGATGTAATAAAATATTCACTAAACACGTTCATGTTTCTGCCCTGTTTGGGCTTCTTTATGCGAATGATTCGATTCAGGTCTATTTTTCTTTGGTAGAAAACCTTCTTATTCTATTTACATATCTCTTCTTTTTCTTTTTTCTTCTCATTGTTTAGTTGTTAGTCACTGCTTGTTATGTTCCTTTTGTTTTACATAACGGAGATGCTTTAATGTCTGGTAGTTATAAATTAGCAGGAAATACCGTTGACACTTTCTTTATCAATATGTTATTAAAACATCAGCTCTTTGTGATATATTTCCTCTCTGGAAGTATTTCAGTCTTATTTTAATTCGTTTCTCAGTGTTGGGGTTCACTTTTACATGAATTTAGTTGTTAGTTCAACAGTCTAATTCAATCTAGGTTTGATATGTTTCTATATATCTAGGGTAATTATGAAAAGATGATTGGGTTTTTCTTAAAATAGCTAGGGGTTACATAAATGTGTTTGTGTAGCAGATCCTTTAGTAATTATTTCAGTATATATATATATATATATATATATATATATATATATATATATATATAAGTGTGTGTGATTAATTGCATGTATTATAGAAACTGGAATGTCAAAAAATCAGCGATAGCTACCTAATTGCCTGAATGGTGACTCCTAATGGCGACTCCACGATGTTGTATCGAGTCTACGAGGTGCAAGACTTGTTACATGGGTATACCTATTCATAAATGTTCCTATAACGTTAGTCAGCTATGGCTGCTTGGAATTCAGTGAGGTCTGCAACATATTCCATACATACACCAGGCAAACGCCGGAGTCAAACCTTTCTAATCGCCTGATAAAAAAACAGCTGTCTGATTTTTGATAGTTTATTTAAACCTAATTTCGTTTTATTCGGCAGCTTTTTTTTTTAAGAAAAATAATACCGCCTCTTTTTTGTGTTCCGTGCAAAATACGTACACTCTTTTTTTTTAACTTTACACACTGATTTTCGACTACTTGTCCATCACTAACTAAGATGTTCATGTATAGGGTCTCATCTGTCTTTATACGTACGTATGTGTACGCGTGTAGTGGAAGAGTACGGAGGAATCACTTGACAGGGCAAGTCATTATAGCTTACTGTCAATTATCAAAACAAGAAGGATAATTTCCTGGATACAAAGAAAGACAAAACAGTCGTCTGACATTAATTGATCACATTTTTTTCTTGAAGTTCATTCCCAACTTTGTCTTGACAGTGATTAACGTGGATCTTTCTCTTCGTGATAATTATATACTCACCCTTAGTTTCGAAAGTCCTTATTTCTATTGTTGATTCTCCCTTCCACACGAACTAGTAGAGACAGTAAAGAGAACCAAATTTTGAAAAATATACATATATAAAGCAAATCGAATATATTTCTAATAACGTCCTATTTCATTTGGACCTTCAAACCATTCAATATTGCCAGCATGAACAAACCGAAGTGATTTTTTGCTTGGTAACTGTTGACTTACTCATTGATTAGTAAACCTCGGTTTGGAATTATCTGCTGTGTATCTTTTGTGAGCAGACTTTTAGAGTATAGGTATAGTTATATGTGCCATTTCCTGTTGGCAAAAAATCGAAATCCCTGATGATACCTTTAAGGCGTAAAGCTTTGTCATTTCCTGAAAGAAATGCTATTTTGGAATATTTTTTCATAAGCCCTCCAACGGAAGCCAATGAAAAATGAACAAAGTGACAATTTGGAATGATTTTGAATATTCTGATGCAGAAAAGCCTGATACACTCAATAATGAAAAAGACACCATTGTGGAAGTGCAACATGTTGAAAACTATGAGGAATTTGATGCATCGATAAATAGCCCACAGTGTCACGTTGAGGGTGAACATTATGAAGACGCCATTGCTGGATGAACAGCAACAAAACATTAAAACCTGAAAAAACTATCAGCATAACACGACCGAATATCAACGAATGACTAACCAGAAATCAATGGAACGTGTTCGTGGATTGCAACGTTATTTTATGCAAAAGGTAATGAAGTCAGGCTGTTATCTTTACTAGATGCCAACGCTGATTTTGTTCACGTGCAAACACTTGAAAAAACACAATGGAATACACTCAATAAATTCTTCGCATTTCAATGGACATTTGAGTAGCCCAATATGTTATCAAATATATGATATAAAAAGGAAATGATTTAAACCCTTTATTTACAAAAGGTATATTAAAGTGCCATAGGTTTTGTCGATTCATTTTTGGCATACTTGTTCCTTGTGATACTTTTCAACAAGAGATATTGTTTACCAACATGATTTTCTATTATCCAATTTGTCAGTCGTTTTTATAAATAAGAAATTTCAATCACGATTTTTTTTAATCAGGCCTTAAGAGGTTAAAATTATTGTTTAGAGTTTTACTGAATTCGATGTGTTGGGAATAAAATCGGTGGCAGGTATGGAATGTCGTTTTTTGAATAGTGAGTTCGAAGATGATATCAGCAAAAATCAACGGTAGATATTTAATTAAGAAATGACCCATTCGAAGCAATGATCCTCTAGTAATGATCCTCTGGTAATGATCCTCTAGTAATGATATGTCATCTCTATAAAATTATTCAGGTCTAGTGATCAAAATTTCAGTAAAAACACGAGTTATTGCTTCCTTATTATTGAACTTTTTATTATGGCTATGAAGTTCAAATGTGAATGTGTGAGTGTCTACTCTCTGTCCGTGTTAGATGATAGTGTGTGACTGTGATGGCGTCTTCGCTCACACACACACACACACACACATATATATATATATATGTGTGTGTGCGCGTGTGTGTGTGGATAGAGAGTGAGTGAGAAGAAATGTGTGCGCGTATGTGTGTGTGCGTACACATGTACGTGCTTTTATTTTCCTCCACTGTTTTTCGCACACCCTGTATTTCTGACTGTCAATTCTTCATCGCTGACCAAAATCAGTCGAGGAATAAGGCTCCACCCTCTGCTCTTTGCTCGCTACTGAAGAGCCCCATAAATATTTGCATGCCTACAATATCCTCCCCCTTCTCTCTCTCTCTCTCTCTCTCTCTCTCTCTCTCTCTCTCTCTCTCTCTCTCTCTCTCTCTCTCTCTCTCTCTCTCTCTCCACCATCAAAACCTGGTGGAACCAGCACAACGAAAAACGGACAATGCTCCAGTTTTTGGTGTGGTGAGAGGGGATTGTGGATTTGACATAGTTCTCTCTTTCTCCTGTTCCGATCGATCGGGATAGACCCAGGCTGACTTCTCTCTCCTACTCACCAGCACAGGCCGTTTTTCCGCCACTCTGAACATTGGCATCGATTCTAAATGAGTTATAGGTTTTACTTTACGATGTGTATTTTTGTTTCGATGAATTTCCTGGTCTGTGGAAATGGTCAAGAGCATTCCATATATAGAGATGGGTCAAGGGTATTCGGTTGATGCAAAAGTTTCCAGTATAGTCCTACAAAACCTTTGATTATGATAGGTTTGTCAAATATTCTTTAAAAAATGGAATTAGCTTTTATAATTTCATTGTAAATAGAACCACCTTTTTTTTGCTTTATATTTACTTTGTAAATGAAGCCCTTTCTCCTCACACCCACCTGAAACTTGAAAAATAATAATTTTCTCAAAACTGACGAATTCCTGAAGGGAGCAAAGGTCTTATGGATTAAAGCACGCACAATTATTTGCAAAAAAATCTCCTTTTTTATTTCGAGTATTCAATTTAAACCAATTTTAAATTTCAAATTTGCCTTGCTTTCTCTGAGCTTATGCCACTTTTCAGCTAAATTCTGTGTTCCATCCTTAAAAAAGATTCAAGTTTTTTATCTGAGGAATTCTTCGATAGCACTTTTGAAACTGCTGAACAGAAAAATAGTATAGCGTGAAGCCGAACAAATGATAGTCTGAAGGATATAGATCTAGAAAATACACTATATGTAAAGGGAGTACCAATCCTAACTCTATGATCGTCTGCTCAACCATATTCAAACGGGGGGGGGGCGTTCTTGCCTCTAATTTTTCTGCGGGTTCAGTTGTAGAATGCAGAGCGTCTTTTTAAAAATGTTCCTCTAATTATTCATTTTTCAGTTTCTAAGATCTCTCAAAATGTTATTGGGCTCAAATTTCTTTCAGATTCTACCCCTTTTTCAAGAGTTTCTGTCCCCTTTGACTTCGTTTTTTTTTCTAGGACAGTACCATGACAAGAGTAAGAAGAAAGATATGTCCAACCGTCTAAATGAGCTCTCACATCCTTCCATCCACTGTCCTCCCCTATCCCATTCCATGATCATAGGGTTTTGGCCTCTCCAATGTTGGTTTGCTCTCTTGTAACAGGTTGACTCTGTTGCATACCTTGATGGAAGCGGGTGTAATTAGGAGTGAGAGTCCGGTATTTTGTCAGCACTCACCACTTTTTGCAGCCTCTTGCTCCTGCACAACATCAACCGACTCCAACCGTTCATAGCCATAAACAACGCCCGTGGAGGACTATCTCCTGTTGGAGCTCATCTGTCACCATCATCGAGCAACTGGCCCAGAAAACAGAGTCAAAAGGGAATGAAGCCCTTTGAAGAGAATGTAAATCAAACAGACAAGAAACCCAGACACTGTGGATGAGGAGGATGAAGAGTACAAGTGTGATGAGACAGAAGAGGGAATGAAGATCGGAGAGGTGAACTCCGACGATCTCTTTAATGATGGTGATTATGATGATACTGATGGGTAGTTTGGAGCACAAGAAAAAATTACCTAACAATCAAAATAATGGTTTGGTTTTGAATGGCGTACCAACAGAGAAGATTAAGAGTCAAGCAGTTGACATTATTGCAAATAGACACTTTTAGGATTGAGAAAAACTGTTACAGAGCGGATAGTCTGTATCTTGTTTATATATGAAAATATGTAATCAGATTTCTCAACATCTTTTTGCTTTTTGGGTGATTTAGTTTTGTAATAGAGTCAATGAATGTTTGAATCTTGATAACAACGATTTTCCTAAATTCCTCTGATTATAGTTGTATGAAAAAATGTATCTAGTAGGATGTTTTTTATCTTTTCGATGTCCAGGCACTAGTTTGCAATTGTAGTAATTGATCCTGTTGTACAGTAAAAAGGTCTCTATTTCTCAGCTTTAACACTTTGGTAATCTCCAATACACATACACACACACACACACACACACACACACACACACATATATATATATATATATATATATATATATATATATATAATTCATGATATATTTTCAATTATTAAGAATACAAAAAGAAATAAATAGAGAACAGACTTCATCAGTTGAATATTTGACACAGCAAATTGAGGGCAGCAAGCACATATTTAACACAGCAAATTGAGTGCGTTAGGCACGAAATGTCGACATTTATCGGGTACATATCCTTGTAATTCTTATTTCCACGACGTAGAAAAATTAACTCTAAGGTCAGTGGAAAACTTGACAAATTCTTCGGTCGGATATATCGGTAGAGAATCAGCTTGAAGAAGTTTTTTCTCTGAAATTAGTATTCTTAAAGATGATATCATAAGCTGGTTTGCATGCAGTCCGAGATTATAACAGACACGAGGGATTTAATATTCACATGGGGGGACATTCACTAGAAATGACATGAACAGCGAGTCATGTCTTTTGTTATGCTTACTGATTCCTCATCGTTAAATACGTTCATTGGGGTGAACTATTTAAGTAAGCCTTGTTTTAAAAAATAAGCACGTAGTATATACTAATAACAATATACAATACACTTAATACCATGTATAAAATGATAAACTGCATATACGACATAAGCTATATTGTTAGAAAGTAGTTGGTGTTAGAACATCCATTTACCATGTAAATATAACTGTTATTAAGTCCCTGAAACGGTTACATAGTAAACGACTGATGTTCTCAGCAAGAGAAAATTTGTACATTGTACCACAAAAACAAAATATATGTGGAACAGTGGGAAAAAAGCACTGAAGAAAATTACGTAAATTGCATTGACAAATATTGAGAAATAAGTGACTGAAGTGACACAAAAGAAAATGAAAATTTTTTTAATGCTTAGTATTTGAAGCTGAGAACCCTTTTTTGAGTTTCATTTGTCTTTTTTATTCCAAACTTCAGTTGTTGAAGTTGAACGAAATCTGAATCGACACTAATTGTGTTCTAACACTCTTCCGATTCTTCAATTCGAATCATATAATCCCAATTTTCAATTCGTGGAGAAATTTCAAAAGCGAAGAATTGAAATTAGATACAAATTCAAAGTTTATTTATCACTTTCTCAAGTTTTTCGTTCTCCACGAGGAGATAAATAATTTCAGACCGTAAGATAAAAGACTAAGTGTATTTGTGTGCATTTTTCGAATAACTTTGAGGAACCAATTACTAAATATTTTTTGAATGTTTTTACTTACATTAGCTTCGGATTGCGGACAATCAACTTGAATTAAATAATAACCAATTTTCCATTTGAGGAGTAAATAAAAATTGAGCTCATTTTCATAATTACTCCAATTTGTGCAATGGAAATTCATATTGATAACTCAATATGTTCACTTGACATTGTGTTTTCTTGCATTTGAACCAAAATGAAAACTTCAAGCTCGGTACCGCCCAAACTTTTTGACGAAAAAGCGATACGTAATAAGAAAAAACGTTCAAAACTTAAATAAGAATTACTTTTATTGTAAGAAATACTTATTCCATTCGGAATAAGAATGAGTGGACATTTTTCTAATCTGATAACTATTTTTTTTCATGTTGGAAAAGGTGAATTTTTGTCTTGTTTATGCAGCAATTAGATCTGATAAGTAGCTTTCAGAAAACTTGTATGCAAAATACCCACAGATTTAAAAATTCTACCAAAGATTTAATAATTATCGTATTTCATTAAATTCTCTGGAATTTAATCAATTTCAAATAGATTCAATTATGGGATTGATATTTTCACAGAAAAATTTGAGTAACTATTTTTTCATTCGCCTCACCCTCTCTTTATTCAAGTTTATGAAATCTCAATAAATTACCTAATATAAATATGTCCCCTGGAGAATTAAATTAGTTGAACTTGAATTTGATGAATTAGCAGATGTAGAAATTATAACTTGAATCGGGAAAAAAATGGAATTCAATAGAACTATAACATTATCTTCTTCGTTTGAGAACTATAGTTGTTATTTTGAATGGAAAACATTCAAGACTTTTAGATTGTATCAGAAAATAGTTATCTGCTTAAGATATAATTTTTAAAACAATTTTTTTCAAAAGTTAAATCAGATATTTTTAAATATTTTAAGGTATTAATTCTGCATGAATAATCCCTTAGTTATTGAATAAAACTGTTTTATCATGCGGGAATCGTAACATTTAAGAGAACATAAGACAAAGAGACCTTTAAAAAGGGCATAGCATGCCCAACATTTTTTGATTCTGTAATTTTAGATTTTCCACGATGCCAAAAAGTGTTAAATACATACTAGAAACGTCATTTTTTTCAGAATTTATTGGGAGAAATTTAAAACTGTGAATGGTGGTAAGCCTAAGATAGCACTCCATAATTTGGCGTGTACACATGAGGAGAAAAAAGTGGAATACACAAAAAAATTCTCAGAATTGGAGTATGAAACTATTGAATGGCTAACTGATTGCGGTGTACTTTCTAAGCCTTTCTGCTAGGCCTGTTTACAGTATTCTTGAGATAAAGCTATGTGGAATAAGCAAGGCTATTCTGACTTCAACAATGCAAAAGCATTCTGGGATTGGAAAATGACAGAAAAATAAAGACATAATGAGCAAGTGAGAAAAATGATTCAATGTGTTATTTATCAAAACAAGAGTTTCCTCTGTAAGGCCATGATTAGTCCAGTTCTTAAGCCAATAGAGGTAATTAAATAGAACTAATTATAAGTAGGATTCACTTTTGAATGTTTATTTATCTACCACAACTGTCTTTTAAGGAACTTCTGCAATTGTTCAAAATGACATCCTTCAACCAATATCACACGTTTTTATTAATCATATAAAGAAAGAAATAAGTACAGTTTCCTTTGTTGCCATCGCACTTGATAAGAGATCAGATGTAATGTCAAAATCCTTGCTCACTACAGTTTTACCTTTTGTTTCTAAAGGCAAAGAGTATGAAGGCTTGGTTGGTTTTAGGAATGTTGGTGCAGATCGAACCTCTCAAGGCCAATTCAGGCATATTGCGAACGCCGTAGAGGATTTTTATATCCAAGATATGTTAGTCAGGTAGACTTATGATGGGCTAGCATTCTGAGTGGGCAAGCAAACAGGCAGCAGAGTGAAGTGCTTAAGAAATGTCCCCTCGCAATTTTTACGCACTGCTATGCTCATATATTGAATTTAGTTATCCAGCAAAGTCTTTGTAGCATCGAGAAATACAGAATCTTCTTTCAGATCTTGAGTGATCTAGCTGCATTTTTCTAAGTCTTCTAATCGAGTGTATTCTCTAGAGGAATTTGTTCTCGAGAGATTACCCTCAGTTGCGTCCACAAGATGGAAATTTGCATCTCGTTTGAGCAACGCTGTACGAAAATACAAAATCCAGCTCATTGACTTTTTCATAGCATTTGGGAAACCTCGGACAATGTCAGCACTCTTAAGACACAAGGATTTCTGAGCTCTCCGTAACATTTTCGGACCATTTTGTTCTCTGACATTTCTTTGGAAATTATTCGGCTATACTGCAGTTTTGTGCAAAGTGTTATAAGACAAAGTGTATGATATTCCCTACTGTTGCAAGAAGAGAGATAGAAGGCATGAATGAGAACATTGATTTGGAGTCTTGTGAATTACAGTTTTATACAGAAAAATGATAATGAAGACCAAAGCTGTGAAAGGATTGGCTCAACGGGAAGTGAGGAACAAAATCTCACCTTGGATTTTATCCGGATACGGAGGAGAGCTGATGCAAACATTCCGAGCGCGATTTCTCTTCATTTTCAAAGCTTGAATTTTTCCAACTGCTTCGGCATGAACAATATGAAGGGTACAAAATGAAACTCTCTGGCGATTCACTAACCGAGCTGAAGGATTTCTATGGTACAGTGTTTGATTACATTCACTTGGAAAATAAAACTTCTTATGCTATAGGCATGGTCTGAGAATGTGCATAAACTGATTGAGTTGATGGTTGAAAAAAAATCTCACATCAGATTTCGAAGATGTACTTCACTCGGATAACAATACCGACTAACTCAAATTTCTACCACGAAACGGATATATACTTACTCCTGTCGATCACAAGGTCAGGGAAGACTAAGTGGCCTTTGTTTACTTTCTATTGAAAAAAAAGTGCAACTGAAGAAAAGTGACTCATTGTACGAGGTCGTAGAACAGTTTATACCTCAAAGAATGGGATTGACGTACAAGTGAATTAAGAAAGTAAAATTATCTATTACTTTTGTTTTTAAATATAAGCATAAAGTAAAATCAATTAATTCATTTTTCAATTCATACAATTTATTGATTATTATTAATTATATATGAATAAAAAAATATATATATTCATTCATGAAAATACATATCATTTGCAATCCGTAGTATGTATAGAAATAGCCTGAAGTTTAAATCTTTATTTTCTCGAGTAGCAGGTTCAACCTGGTAGCACAGAGCACACTCTGTGCCAGTATATATATATATATATATATATATATATATATATATATATATATATATATATATATATTATTATTATTATTATTATTATTATTATCATCATCATCATCATCATCATCATCATTATTATTAT
>OY735215.1:28025596-28075596 GCA_963457665.1 Thysanoteuthis rhombus
TGAATCTGATTCGCCCGATGAGGCCCAAAGAGGGCAGAGACATAAATTTGTTTGTGTTGCGAGTCTACTTCCTATATATATATATATATATATATATATATATATATATATATATATATATATATATATATATATATATATATATATATATATATATATATATATATATATATATATATATATATATATATATATATTGTGCATATACACATACAATTTTGACGACCAGCTTAGCAACAGATACGCCCACAGTTATGTCATTGCCCAGATAATAATGTGTGATTTCACACCACCATTTGCAGATCAAATGACGACAAGTCTTTCCGGATTTTCAACTCTCTCCTTGGTATTTAACAGTTATAAAGTATGATTTCTTTCCCGGATCTCCTGTTCTTACACCCTCTTTGCAGAATTCTTTGAGGCCGTTCCTTGTGCTCCGGTGATTATGAGCATGGATTTCATCTGAATGTTCACTGATTTTTGCATCCCTCGAGCTAGATCTTGAAATCGATCAAATATTCATATTACTCGCTTACTCTTCTCCAACTTTTGAATGGTTTGGACGGCCTCATTTACTACCAATTATTGTTTACTTTGTTTGCAACAAGCAAGTCTACTTTCTTGGTTTGGATGAGATTTTTCAACTCAAAACTCACAAGAGGGAAAGGTAAGAACACAGCTAAAGTATTAGTTATAGTGGTGAAGATGTTTTATAATCTGTCTTACATTATCAAGCGGAGAGAGAAAAGGGCAGACTTTATAATCTGGTATTAGTAGTGGTAGTTTTTGTAATGATGATAGTTTGAGATTTGTCATACATAATCAAAAGAAGATAAAAGAACAAAGCTTGTAGTGTGATACTGAAGATGATGAAAAGACACCATTCATATATAATTTACTCAGATTATTATTATTATTATTATTATTATTATTATTATTATTATTATTATTATTATTATTATTATTTCATGCATTTGCAGGTCTCACCAATTGTCTGGTGGTAATCTCTAGATACTTAGTGACAGCAAGTCTCCTCAAATCACCTCTATCTTCCTCAGTATCACTGCAAACCCGAGTAACACCATCGTCTGGACAGCCCCAATGATTTCTCAAATCCTATCTAGATTCTAATGTTTTTGGCACTATATCAAAGGTAACAATACTTCTGTATAACCTTCGCGTTAAACACTTTCCTCAGCTCTCGGGCAAAGTCCTGTTATTATTTCAAAGCTTTTTTGCATTCCTTCGTTTTCACCCACGTCCAGGATCTGGCAGGGTTTTCTCCCTTGTTTACGTTTATCAAATCCTTTCATCGCGCCTTGAATCTATGGTCAGTCCGGATCTCAACGTACCAGGGTACTAATTTACTTGGTATTTTCTACTGCATCCTTTGAATTATTATCATTATTATCATTAGTAGCAGTAGAATTATTACTAGTAGTATAGCACGTTGGGTGTCCACACCAGTCGTATCCAGTAGCTTCCACATGAAATCAAGTGACAGCAAGTCTCCTCAATCCTCCAGCACTTTCTGGGATTGTCTTTAGTAATGCTGCAGTTACGATAATTTCGATTTTCTCTCATTCTTCTAATCTTTCTGTTCTGGCTTTCTGGGACTGTTCCAAGAGCGCCGATGATGATTACAACTGTCATCATCATATTCAACAATTTTCCAGTCCGTTAGTCGGGTTCAGATATTTTTCAAGCGTTCCACTCACATTTGATTTTATTCTTTGGTCTGCTGGAACAGAGACATCCACTTTGTTCATGATGACAAGATCTGATCTTCTTTCTCTAACTGGGTGATCTATTTGAATTTCAACGTGCCAAGGAATGTTACTATTATTATTATTATTATTATTAACGAGAAGAGACGAAAGGACATAAACTTTTATGTTTTAGCAGTTGTATCGATAGCGTTCTATACTATATGCCATTTCTTGTCATAATTGTTATCTTGACCAAGAATATTAAACCGTAAACCCCGAGATATGCAGCACACAGAATTAAACGCAGTGCTCTCTCTCTCTCTCACTCTCTCTCTCTCACTCTCTCTCTCTCTCTATCTATCTATCTATCTATCTATCTATCTATCTATCTCTACCTCTCTCTCTCTTGCGTTCTTTTCTGACGCATTGATATTCAAGATTTAAAATTTTCACAAGTGGATTGGAGTGGGAGACTGCAAATAAAGAATGGAGAAAAAACTTCTTTTGGGGGATGAAAAAAAAATAGAGAAAAAGCGCTGGCGTCTTGAATTATTATGGCCGTTTCCATGTAAATCGACCAGTTGTAAACAGCTGACCAAACAGTGGACGAGAGTGATGGTGGCAATCAAGAAGAAAAAAGGCGCGGGAAAAATGGGATCGGCCGTGTGGGCGGAGGAGACAGCTAGCGATGGAGGGAGGGATCATTCAGATTGATCAATGACTTACTTGAAAGATATTTTTGACATTTTACTTTCTTTCCGTCTTTTATTCACAGATTTTTTTTTTGTTTTCATCTTTTGTCCTTTTACATTTTTCTTTTCAGTTTATCCTTTTTATTTCCCTTTTCTATTCTTTTGTTATTCTCCTCCTTTCTTGATTTCCTGGTTCTTCTTTCTCTTTTTCTTTTCTTTTGTATTCTTTTCTTATCTTCTTTTTTATCTTTCTTTTCTTTTATGTTTCCTTTATTTTTCCTTTTCTTTTTTTTACCTTTTCTTTTCTTTTTTGTTATTTTCCTCCTTTCTCTCTTTCCTGGTTCTTTCTTTTTTCTTTTCTTTTTTTTTTTTTCCTTTACCTTTCCCTTCTTTTCCTTTTCTTGTTTCTTTTTCCTTTCTTCTCTTTTCTTTCACTGTTAGTCCCTTCACCATCCGCCGCTTTTTTTCTTTTTTCTATCCTTTTTTTTTTTACTTTTTGTCTTTTCTTTTTATTTTCCATCTCTTGCCTCTCCCCTTTCTCTCCTACATTTGTCCTTTTAATCAAACTTATTTCCAATCAACCTCCCACCGTTCCCATTCATATCTTTCTTTCTCCCCCCCCCTCTCTCTCTCCCTCTCTCTCTCTCACTCTCTCTCTCTCACCGTCATTTCTTTCTCCTCTCATATTTTCTGTACATTCCTAATTGACATTGACTCAAACACTCAATCTTCCATTTCGATCACTCTTACCTCTTCTTACTCAGTATATCTGTGTGGGTGTATGCATAGATGTATAGAACCCTTAAACACACACACACACACACATACACACATCCAAACACACGTACACAATCACACACATACCGACACACATTCACACACACACATTCAAACACACATACACACACTACCTATTCTCCCGAGACTTGCTGTTTCTACTTTTTATGAGCTAAATCTTTATACAGCTTTTTCAAACTCCAGATACGTCTGTATCCCCCCTCGTTCATTTACCCTTTCCGATGGACATCACGACTCACGACATAGATCCCCAGAAATCACATGCGTAACCAAGACCGGCAGAGTACTTAATGGAGAGACGAACTAGACTAATTTAGAAAGTACTGGCTCCGCAACGCCCACGATAAAGAAGTGTGGCGAATCCCGGGGAAGGTCTATGACCAACGATAGACGATAAAAGACTGATGATGATGATGATGATGATGTCTCTATCTCGACTACTCTTTTTACTTTCTCACTCTCTCTCTCTTCATGTTTCTCTCTCTGTTTCTATAGATCGACTTCTCCCTCCTTTTCTTTCTTTCTCTCCTTACATTTCCATAACCCTCTCTCTATACCCCTTCTTCGATCTTTATCTCTCTATATATGCATACATATATATACATATATATATATATGCGTGTGTGTGTGTGTGTACATATATGTTATTAAGAAATGGATATAAGAATGATTTTAAATTGCATTATATTATATCGAAACTCTTATTTTAAATGAACTTCTGTTATTACACGAAGAATGATATAACTTGGCCTAGACAACGTAAATAGAATAAACAATTGAGCTAAACAGCTGCTTGTAATGCAAGGCCCAAATAACTGTTTTCACTCCAAATTCTCATTTCGTTCATTCTTGGTCTATATCTGCTCCATTTGTTCCTTTCTGTTTTCAAGAAATTAATTCATAATCTGACAAAAATGATAAAAACTGCTTTATATTAATTTGAAACTCTATTTTAAATGGCAACAGCGTGGATAGAGTAAAACAATCAAAGAAAATGGTTGTTAAAGAAAATCAAACCATTCACCCACTATGTAATAACGGGAGGTCTACTCATGTAGAGTTTCAAAATAATATTGTCCATCTATCTATCTATCAATCTCTCTCTCTCTCTCTCTCTCTATCTATCTATCTATCTATCTATATATATATATATATATATATATATATATATATATATATATATATATATATCAACTGTTTGAGTGTCTATCTCGACTAATCGTATTCTTTTCTTTCTCTTTTCTCCGTCCTTCTTCCTCTTTCTTTCTTTGTCTCCGTGAGTCCGGCCTCTTCTACCCTCTATTCATTTTTCTCCAAATTTCTCTATCCAGCCGTCACTGTCTCTGTATCGCTTTCTGTCCTTCCTTTCTCTCCCTCACATTCTCTCTAATAGACTCCCTGCTTCTTTTCCTTAATTGTGTTCTTGAAAAAGTAAAAAAAAAACTTCCATCGTGCTTTCCTCGTTCATCTTATCTGCATATTCCTCTACCAACACAATCGGTTCAGATCTATCAGTATGAATCTAATTCAGTTGGTCCATACCAATCTATCTCAATGTATCCATTATCTATCTATCTAAATATATTCAGATCTCAAACTATTCATATATATATATATATATATATATATATATGTCCTGATATTTTTCGATCTCGATCTCAATCTCAATCAGTCTACTCATATCTCTCTCTCACTCTCTCTTTCTCTCTCTCAGTATACATATATATATATATATATATATATATATATATATATATATATATATATAAGATATATATATATATATGCGTGTGTGTGCAACTGTATGTGTGTGTTCATATACATCTCAGCTAATGCGTATCAATCTATAGCAGTCTATTCATATCTAACTAATTATGTTACTATCTATCTGTGTTTATATCTATCGATCCATCTATCAAATCAACGTAGTCCCAAACACGGTCTGCGTGTCTCTGTCTATCTCCAGGTATTTCAGGTAACATTTTTGGGGACTACAACCTCGAAAATTAGCATGAGTACACCACTAGGCACACAGCATTCAACAACGTTCCTTTCTGCTTTTTCCCAAGAAAAAAAAAATTCTAAATAAAAGAAATAATTTTGTAGATAACTAGTTCCCGTACACGCGCACGGTATGGTGATTCGTTTATGGGAGGAACGGATATCTATCTATCTATCTATCTATCTATCTATCTGTTTTAGTTTGTCTATATCTAACTTTCTACATTTCTATTTTCTTATAAATCTGCTTGCTTCTCTCTTTCTATTCTTTCTTACCATATTTCTCAACGTTGTTTTCTCTCTTTATCATTCCGTTTATTACGTTTTTCTCATTCGCAGCCATATTCAACTCATTCTAACCATTGCAATTTCCTTTCCTAACATTGTTTCAAAATAGCTATAATAATAGCAAATACCACACCTTTTTTCTTTTTTGTATTCCCTGTGTTATTAATGTTCTTCTATATTTCTCAATATCTCTTCCTCGGTCCTCAATTTTCTCCTACCTCCTCAGACTTTTCCTATTTCTCCTACTCCTTTTAATTATTATTATTATTATTATTATTATTATTATTATTATTATTATTATTATTATTATTATTGTTGTTGTTGTTGTTGTTGTTGTTGTTCTTCTTCTTCTTCTTCTTCTTCTTCTTCTTCTTCTTCTTCTTCTTCTTCTTCTTCTTCTTCTTCTTCTTCTTTCAAGTGATATGTTCCCTTTATGGTGAGCCGAATTCTGGTTATTCAACTTTTAGTTCATCTGAGGTGACCCACTTCCATTCAGGTCCCCTTGCGCTGAACAACCGAACTTTGAACGGAAAAAAAACTAAGGAAACGTCCCTTCGAACACATACTGCTTCCCAACTTTTTTTGTCCAAAACCAGCTATGACTACAACCAGTGCAGAAGGTGCCTAACGGTTATTATTAGGGTAGACTGGACCGGCGTATAACTGAACTCGAAGCAGAATACACGATGATCAGAAATACTCACTTGAATAAGTGTGCAGGACAGATCCAGTCTGGATAAACCTGTTCTCGTACGATCACTGCAGTTGACAACGTCGACCCAGGTCAGTATCAAGATGGGTGACCGTCTGGGAATACCGGATGCCATAAACAGCCAGGGATCGTATAGAGAGTGTCCTGTGGCGACTCCAGTAATCATTCTATTTTCCAATAATCCTTTGCTGACTTCAATCTATATCAATTTGGTGCAAAAGTTTCCAGCTTTTGGGGACAAAATCTTTCATTCCTATGAATTCATAGCATCATTATTCAGTCACCAAAGTACACCGCTGGCTTTCAATGAACTGGTGCCACCTTTCAGCTAAAATTATTTTTCCATCATATAAAGTTGATGCAAAGGTTTCTGGAATCTTTAGACAAATTCTACTCATTTATATAATTTCATAACTTCATTATTTGATAATCAAATTATTTTCCTTGACTTTCTATGAACTTACGCTGTCTTTCAGCTTAATTATGTATTCCATCATAAGAGATTTCTACGGTTTAGATTTGCGTGATTTTACCAAGAGTATTTCGAAATCTTGAAATAGTTGGGACTGCGGACAAGACAAGGAGTATCGCCAGGGGCGACATTCAGGCGAATCAGTTGCTTACTATAACGTTGCACATAATCGGTTAGTTCGAGTTTGAACAATCTGTAGATATGAAACTTCTTTGAATCCCACCGAACACAGAACTTTTCCCCCCAGTTCCTTTTAGGTTGAGATGTTGAAAGCTGTCCCGAATTTAGCAACAAACGAATCACCGTAGCCCCTCGAATGGACGACCAACCAGTCAAGTGGACTTACAGATTCTTCTCTCGTTGACTTCCTGTCCCTTGAAAGTTTGCATGAGTAAACCACAATGCACCATCTACAATCTTTTTTTTTTATTTTTTAAGGGGGGGTCAAGAAAATGCGTTCGGGTGACTCTGTGGTCATTTTGGACCAACAATGCATTAATCTCGTGCAGGTATTTTTAAATAATTTTAGATAAAAGATCCATTTCTTATACAATTTAAGATATTTTTTTATGATAATTAGTTCTGGTACACGTGCGGGCTACGGTGATCCATTTATGCCAGACACAGATTCATGTAATTTCTTTGTCTTTAAATTCATGTGATAAATCGATTTTTCATCGCCAGTGACTATCTTGCCAAAAAAAAAATTTTTCCGCGTTAACCAAGAGAAGAAAGGCTAATGCTTAAACGCTTTCCTATGTCTCTTGTCAGTCTACTCGAGAGTTGACTTATTACCGCGATTAGTCAGACGTAGGATTTAAGATACCTGAATGTAGGACATGAATTAAAGAGAGAATGATTTCGTGACGTCATATCGTGTCGACTCACGTTTCCGAGTTCTCAGTACTTTCTTTTTTTTTTTTTTTGGTAAACACTGAATTTCTGCAATGAAAGTATATATATATATATATATATATATATATATATATATATATATGTTTTTTTTTCCTTTACAAAAGATTTTGAGGTATTCTTGTTATTCATAATTACAAATAAATCACAATCTCCAGAAGTGATACATTTGCTTAGTGGCTTAGGCATGCAACTGGGAACAATTTTTTTTTCTTTTTTCCTTACGTTTGAGGCTAGTGGTGGGACAACCATAAGACTGAGTAGGCTTTTTCTTTCTTCCTTGCTTTCGACGCTAGTAGCAGACTAACCAATAGGCTGAGTAGGTTTCTTCTTTCTTTTGTCAAACTCATACTATTGAGTTTTGACTTTATTTTTGTATTTAAAAATGACGGATGGCAATGACCGGAAGAGTAACAAGTGACGTCATGTACGAATAACAATGACACTGTGACGTACACAAAAACTGATGATGAATTCACTCAGACTTTTAACGCCCAAGTTGTTCTGCTAAAGTTAGCAAATCCCATTTACAGAAACTATTAACAAAGGAGTTGAAAAGACACACTTAGTTTTGCTACATAATTGTATGAAGAAACGAATTCTGTTTTGTTCACTTTTTAGATTTTAATGAAGCAAAGGAGATTGACTTTGAAGCTTGCTTCGGTACGTTTATACTTTTCATCAGTTCCTTCAGCTTCTGGAATTTCCGATTTCCCTAGCATGGTGCAATAATGGAGCTGTGAACCTTTGCATCAATCCAATATTATTCCTTCTTACTAGCTTACCTCGTTTCTTTCCTTCCTTTCATTCATTCATTTTCCTCTTTTTTATTCACATGCCATCATCAATCGTCTCTTCTCTCTTTATTTTGCATCTCCTTCACTTATTTTATTCTTTCGTTACCTTTTATTCCTTCTTCTCTTTCATTTTCCCCTTTTTTCTTGCTTCTTCGATTTTCTCCTCTTATTCTTTCTCCCTCTTTTACTCACTCTTTTTTCTCCTTCTCTTTCATCTTTTCATATTTTTTTATTTTCATTTTTCTCTCCTCTTCATTATTTTCCCTCTATTGCCTACCCCCTCTACCAGTAAGGATTTTTTTCTTTCTTCCTTTCTTTCTTTCTTATTTCAACCTCATTAGCACCCAAACATAAATATAATCCATCCTCTCCAAAAATATCTCCCACTGCCTGCCACTGACGTTAAGTCTGTACAAGTCAGTTGCGTGACAACTTGATCGATGATCGATAATTTCACTGGCGTCCGACCACATGGCCCAGAAAAGGCGGGTAAAGCAACAAAAAAAAGCGGGAATGGTATGAAAAAAAAGCGGGAAACATGGCACAATCAAAAACCTCTCAGTCAGTGTTTTCCCCTTTTTTTTCTTTTTTCTTTTTACCCTCCTTTTCAAAAGGCTTGTCAGAAACCAGGCACTTGTGTTCTTAAAACAGCAAACTGGGTTCTATCCAAGCCTCGGCTCTATAGGAAATATAAACCACAGATCATTTTTTTATAGTTATACCAGTTATTAATAGTCTTTATACACTCGGTGTTGGTTTGCAAGTTCGTTTTTAGTGCCTGTAATCGATGTTCGAGCCCTGGATTGATTCAAGAATTCAAATGGTCATTCTTCGGCCAGGCTTCCCCACCTTGATAAGTTGGCCAAATGCAGCCTTCCCTTCTACTTCGTTATCAGTACATTTGTTTACTAGCAAAATCTGAACTACCCATATGATATAAATATTCCCAAGGTGCCTCCTAAAGTTTTTACAACAACAATGAAATGAAACTTATCATAAACCTGAGACCTCATTTCCAATCGTCTTTTTCCGTAGCAGTTCTTCGTTTGCTCATAAAGGGTACAGCTCACAGAGGATAGGGGCGAAATTCCGAACTACATTCGATTCATGTGCACCGTTTAAATTGGGACAGAATGATTTTACAAATATCATCAAAAGTACCATGGATTTAAAATAAGCTTGAACAGAAAGGTTGCTATATGCACATGAAAGAAATGTATTCTACTTAGACCATGTAATCAATGTATCAACCCCTTAAACACAATTGTTACTCCGTAGTATTGTTACTTCGAAACAAAATATGTTTTAGAGAGGCATAGTATGAATCTTTGTTTATGAATCTTTGTTTATTCTTGTCAAATCGCTGTGAAGAATAGGACTGCAACCACTCTGTTGTGGTTTGAGAAGCAAGTGGGTCCTCTTTTATCCGGGCTAGAGAACTGATAGATAGATCAGTACACCTGAATTTGTGGGGAGATATATGTGTATATGTATAATCAGTCGTAGTTTTATAAATAAGTTAGAGGCAAGTGCGTTTTGAGAGGGTAACCTTTCGTATGTACAATGCACCACAAAACTTTAAACTCGAGTTAGATAAGTTGAATGAATCAATAATCATTTTAGATTTTGAGGGGGGGGCTGATCTTTTACAAAATATTGTCAAATAATACAACGTTGAGCAGCGCTCATGAGGGGAACAGTTTTAATGAAATTTCGATCATTGGAAATCTGCGAAACTTTAAAATTGTTGACAATTAATGTGATATAAAGGTTTCAAAATTCAATTTATTGGTTCATGTTGTTGTTGTTGTTGTTAAAATCGGTGTTCTATCTATACAGAATAGGAAAGAGACTAAAACGGCTCTATTTGAACATGGTAGGATTTCAGAATCATGGACTATAGCAGTGTGCAATAGCTGAACGAATTCATCGAAGTCAGACAGTTGTGCAAAATCTTTTGCGTGATCCAGATAATTATGGGGCCAAGGATAGAGATGATAGACCCAAGAAGACGTCTGATTGTAACGAGAGGGCAGTTATCAGAGTACTGTGGCAAAACCCCAGTTATTTCATGGCTCTTCTAGGGGAAAAAACCAGGAGTTCAAATCCACAAAGAGTCTATCAGATGAGCGATTGAGATTTCAAGATTCAGAAACAGATTGCAGTGTCTTGATCTAAAAACTATCCATTAACAGCACAGACTGGAATTTACAAAACTTCATCAGACGTGGGGTGAATGGTCCTCTAAGACAAGAAGTTCAATCCAGATAGTCAAGATGGCCTTCAGAATTACTGGTATGACGAACGATTACCAAAAGAAAGATGGTACTCCAGTTTTCTTGGCAGGCGTTTAAATACGATACGATACGCGGATCTGCTAAGAAAAGCGAATTTAGTAGCTGAAGGTGATCAGATTAGCGGCCCACTTTTTGTTTCAGCATAATAATGCTCTAATCCACGCTGCAAGAGTCACTTATAAGAGAAAAGTGAAAACGTTTTGGTGTGGACGGCGTACAGCGTTGATCTCAATATCATTGAAAACATATGGGGATGGTTGGCATGGAAAGTTTTTGAAGGTAGCAATAGCACAGTACATCCGAGAAGAGACAAGAGTTCGGGACATCATAGAATCCATTAAAAATCTCAAATGGCGGTGGGCTGGCCATGTTGCAAGAATGGCAGACAATCGATGGATATCACGACTCACAACATGAATCCCCTGAGACCACATGCGCAACCGAGGCCGGTAGAATGTTAGATGGAGAGACGAGCTAGACAAGTTCGGGAAGTACTGGCTCCGTGACGCCCGTGATGGGGAAGTGTAGCAAATCCTGGGGAAGGTCGATGTCCAACGACGGACGCTAAAAGATGATGATGATGATGATGATGATGATGATGATGATGATGATGACAGGAATTGAAAACTGTCATCTTGGTAGCTTGTTATGAAGTACCAGATGAATTCCCTCGTCGTTTAGTCAGAAGCCCAACAAATCGGATTTTTCCAGTAATTAACAATAGTGCGGGTCCGACAAAGTATTAACAATAAGAACTTTTGACAAAAAATTTAATTAAATCTCCAATGAAACAATAAACAATAAAATCAACTATGAATTTAAAGTTTTGTAGAACTTTTTAATAAGCCACTTGATACTTCGGATTTATATATAGTTAATTCTTTTTTCAAAACAATTTTCTTAAGCTTTATAACTCAGGATGAGGCCAACTACATGTATGTTGCATTAGAATTGTAAAATGATAAATTAATTGTCATTTTTTTTTTACTGAGATTTGAAAATATTTATCTGAGTTTAAAGTTTTGTGGCGCATGTATGTAAGTGTATAATGCTTCATCTTATGTGTATTCTAATATAAGCATAGACACCTCCATGTATATGTGTACGTGTGTTCGTTCCCTATTATTTTCTCGTTTGGCCCAGTCGACAGGTAAGTTGAACACAGGATTCTAGCCACCATTCCCGCCATTTTCTTAAAAGCCCAGCTTCAGAAGCTAAAGTACGCCCGTTGTTCATCGAGCGATGCGTTCATCGATGCATCAAACGTAAAAGCATTTGCTGACTTTATCCGTGCATTTCTCCCTTTCCTCACTGATTGATTTTGCAATGGTGTGCTCGAGCGGAAACGGGAGGTCTACATACGACAGGGACTGCACTATTTGCTTGCGCGGACGTACAAAAATGATACGCTTCACATAACCATCAAGCGACACTTGGGGATTCTTCCGCCGTGCAAACACGAAAACGCTAATGCTTTTCTCAGTACCTTTTCTCTCTCTCTCTCTCTCTCTCTCTCTCTCTATATATATATATATATATATATATATATATATATATATATATATATATATATATATATATACGGACTTGTAAACACATATATTTGCTTATACATATTTGCACGCACATATTCACACACATGTTCGCATATACATTTCTCACTCTTCTTTCTTTCCTCACCTCTTTTCTTGAACATACCATATATATATATATATATATATATATATATATATATATATATATATATATATATATATATATGTTTGTGTATATGTGTATATGTGTCTTACTGGCCTCTCTCAAGATTGATTAGAGGGTAACGGTATATTGTTGCTTCTGCCTGGGTAAATGAGGTAGTAATGGGGAAGTGCTTACTCGGCCACTTCTCTCTATCACCCATCGTGGCATGCCAGTAATGGGACATTTTGTCAAAATATCTAGCGATGGGACAGAGTGCAGGGAAAATGTATTCATGCCTTTTCAAAAATCATCAAAGCTAAGTGAAGGTAAGCAGCCTCCCATGCTGGTAATCGCCACGCTAATCCACACACACGTGTGCATGCGTGTATGTCCATGTATGCATGTATCTGTGTATGAGTGATACACGTGTTATTAAATGCATTTTTTTTGTATATGCTGAGGGGAACCGTTGAAATCATCCAATAGGGGAAAATTACTTATTTTTGCGAAAAAAAAAAAGGGTTGATTTCTCTTTGGTTGCATAAACTTTTGATTGTAAAAAAATAGGTAATTCATATTTTTGTTTTGATTGAAAAACTTTTAATCAAATTAAAACTACGATTTCTCTTCATTTTTGTTGAAAAAAGTTAAAATTATGCATACAATATGTTTTTGTGAAGAAACGTTTCATTTTATTAGTTTTCAAAAGTAAAAATGTAGTTTTTTTTTCATTTTCTTACTTCCATAAAATACGTTTTGATCAGAGTAAGACTGCGTATCTATTTATTTTTTGTGAAGTTGAAATTTCAAAGGCAATTTCGACGATTAGGCGTAATATATATATATATATATATATATATATATATCTTCCATAGGAATAGAGCACTCTGGTAGATGAGGAATTTCTGTGTAAATAGATATATTGCTTAAATTCAGCCTTACTGAACGTCCAGTTCCGTAGACCAGAGATAGGATATCGGCCTTCGGCACTTTTTTCTGAAGTGAAGGTTTCAATTCTGCCTCACGGTACAGAAGAGATGTAATACAACGAAACAGTTGTCTGTGGATGACACAATATATATATATATATATATATATATATATATGTATATATATATATATGTATATATATATATATATATATATATATATACATATATATATATGTATATATATGTATATATATATATATATATATATGTATATATATATGTATATATATATATATGTATAAATATATATATACATATATATATATATATATATATATATATATATATATATATATATATATATATATATATATATATATATATATATATATATATATATATATATATCAAACTGTTAAGATATGCCCCAATGGGACGTTTTTTGTGCTCACAACTGTTATAACGTTGCAGTGACCTTGATTTTTGTATACTGCATCATGTCAAGCTGGTAAGTATTTCAACTACATGTGTTAAAATGGACGCGTGTGTAGCGCGTTTGGTTTTCTTCCAAAGTCAACAGACGACGATCACATTGAGAAACTTCAATCTCTGATCAGTTGTAATCGTCGCCAGGATGTCCGTCGAGCTCTCGAAGGGGTTGGAATCGGAAAAGGTGTGATGACCATTTGCTCGGATCACAGAATGCAGTTTCTCAACGTGATCGTTGTCCGTTGACTTTGAAAAAAAAATACCAAATGCACAGCACTGGCATTAATTTTAGTACTAACTAACATAACATGAGGCAGTTTTTTTATACAAAAGACCGAAGTCACTGCTACTCAACAGAACACACACACATACACACACACACACACTCATATATATATATATATATATATATATATATATATATATATATATATAATTTTAATGAATAACTTCTTTTGCTGAAATGTTGTAGTATCGAGCATAGAGACGTAAGGCTCGTGAGTACGTTAAATATCCTGTTTTAGATTGAACTTAAATAGTAGAATTAGTTATTGTAATTTGATTCCTGAAAATTGTCTTTCTTGAAATAAACGTATTGGATCATATTTCCGGACTCTTTTTGTTATTGTTTATAAAATAAATAATTTTCGTGAAATGATAGATTTGCCATACAGGCATATATATTTTTCTCCCTTTCAGGTTTCTTTGGACGAATAGTTTTTTTCAGATCCCCATTTAAAATCGTTTTGGGGTGGAACGTATTTTACCGTTGATTTTCCAGAGTGGGAAGCCCCGCCCTATTATATTTATACTTCCCTTTTCTGTTTTTTGTATTGTCTTTTTTTTCAAGATTCTTCCATTCTTCTTCATCGGCCTTTTAGCGTCCCTCGTTGGACATAGACATTCTTGCAGATTCGCCTCACCTCTCTATCATGGGCATCGCGGAGCTACTACTTTCTGATGTCATCTTACTTGATGTCGGCCTCAATTTCGCAAATGATCTCTGGGGATCTATATTGTGAATCGTGATGTCTAGCGGTTATTTGACATTCTTGCAACATGTCCAGCCCATTGCCGTTTGAGCTGTAGTCACTAACTTCAGTTTTATCTAACATTGGACATAAAACGAGCTCTAATAATCAACTCAAGGACTCCCAGTTAGTTGTCAGATCTGGAACTTAAGATGTGTGACTTTCAGGCATGAATAACAGAGTGAGTGTATTGACCATTAGGCTGAGTCGGTTTTTCCTTTCTTTCTTCTTTCTGGCTCTAGCAGCGGATTAACCAATAGGCTGAAAATAATTTTCCTTTCTCTCTTATGTCAAATTCTCACGATTGAGTTCTGACTTCGTTTGTAACAATGACAGAAGACAATGACCAGAAGGAAAACGAGTGACGTTGTACATGAATAACAGTGACACAGTGACGTACGCAAAAACAGAAGACGAATTCACTCCCACATCTAAAGCCCAACTTGGGCTGACTTGTTCTGCTAGTTTAGGAATAATGTTGCACAGAGAAATGAATTCTGTTTTGTCTACTTTTTAGATCTCGATGAAGCAAAGGAGTTTGAACGAAGTGCAGCCATGCTTGTTACGGTTGTTGACCCACTCTTCTTCAGGTTATCTGGTAGTCAATGATGCATGCAGGTTTCTTGTTACTAAAAATGATTATCGACTGTTGCCTTGTTTTATCCTTTAAACGACTGCTGAGAATGTGCGCACACGAACAGTGTCATGGGAAGTAACGTTGACGAAGTAAACAACTCATTTTTTGAGAAATAATGTTACTGTGGATCACTCAATCTTATCAAAATTCTTTTAAAACTGTATGTCCCAATAATAAAGTCAAACATCACTAGTACTATTATCATAATTGTCGGACTGTTCTTCTTGAAGATGGCCAATGACAGTCGACAGCGCTCGGAGAACAATATTACTCACTTTGAATAGTTCTTTTATTCTTGCGACCCAGGAAAAACAGCTTTGAAACGTTGAATCAACAAAAATTATCAGTTATGTTTAATGAAACTTGTTAGATATAATAGAGCGTCTGCGCGTGATAACTACCAGGCGTGATGGCTTTATGTTGGATACCACTATTCTAATCTTCCTATATCATTTGCGATCAAATCGAATCAGTTATTACACTGGAGATTGGTTTTATAGTCGTGCGAAAAAAGGAACTCAATTTTTATTGTTTTAGTAATGGGTTTGCTCTTTGCTTTTTAACTTGAAAGAGTTGTATTTGAGTACCTCTGCGCCAATAAGACCTGATTATTGTAAATTAACGGTTCAGTTGGGAGAACTATTTTTGCTGGTTGTCAGTTGTTATTTGAACATAATTAGTAATTTTCTTTTTCTTAAAATTTTTTTTAAATCGTGTAATTTTTTTTCACTAAGATTCACCCACAATATTTTTCCTCATTTTTCTTTTAGTTAGGGTTCTTATCTTAGCCTCGTTTTGAAGCTTTGATGCCCAGCTTTTGATTCTAATATGCATTAGAATGTTCCTAAAAAAATCTTGTAGCGTGAATAAGCAAAAAATGAGTGTTTTGGTTTGTTTTTGTTTTTTTTTGTTTTTGTTTATAAAAAAAATCACTTATGCATTACAACTTTGTAAGTTCTTAGAATTCATTTTAATATGTTTCAAAATTCAAAAAGTTTTAAAATAAAAAATGAGCATTATAGCTCTAAAAATAACGAAAATATTGCGAGGGTATATTTATCAAACTTTGATCGTATATTTCTCGACTTTTCAAAGTAATGCAACGGTCACCTATTACGCGCGGCCACTTTCAGAAGGCTGATGTGAATCTGCTTCTGGTCATTAGTTTCCACTGTCCAGGAGAGAGGGTTAAATTCTGATCATTTGCATTAACCTTGATTTGGATTCAAATTCCATTTAACACCCTTTTGTGGACAGTGGAAAACAATGACCAGAAACCGAACATCAGTTTTCTGAAGATATGTACAAAACGTGTTAAGGCTTATTGAAAATTATCATACCTCAAAACCATAACTAGAAACTTTGGCTTTCTTTTTTTCATTGCTTTATTAAATTTATCCAGTTTTCATTGCAGAATTGATATACCTATTTTCATATATATATATATATATATATATATATATATATATATATATATATATATATATATATATATATATATATATTTATATATTGAATTTGATAGACAATATGGAAACATGGAAGTTTTGAAACTTGATTAAATTTACTCCGTTACATGTTTTGGGAGACTTTGCTCTCCTTGTTTAACGTCAAATAGTCTCTCGAAACATGTAATGGAAATTCATTCTAGTTTCCAAACTTTCGTGTTTCTATATAATCTAACAAATTCACCATTATGTCGGATAAATCTCATCCTTTTCCTCTCTCTATATATGTATAGTCTGGGAAGTTTTACAGCTTTGAACACTGAGCAATAAAGAACATTTTCAATTCTTTTTTGTGTCATTTCAGTCGCTTATTTCCCATCATCTGTTACAGTGATTTATGCGATTTTCTTCATTTTTTGTTTTGAATATACTTTGTTTACTATGGTACTATATGTCAATTTTCTCTTGTTGGGATATATATAATCTATACATATATAATTTGGAAGCATATTTTCTTAAACACATCTTTCATTAATAATGACGGACAAGGAACTTCTTTTAAATTTTTCACTAACCTCGTTTTCGTTCAATCGAACGAATCTCTGGTTTCACTGTACATACATTTATATGCATTACTTCTGTGATATCTTTTACTTTTCGTTAGTGTCCATGTTTCACATGCTTACATCATAGCTAGCATTATACATTCATTTATACACTTTACATTCAAAGCATATATATATATGATATATATAAAAAGAATAAAATTTAAAATATTAATATAAAAGAAAATTACATGCACCAGGATCCTAAAATTGAAGAATGAAATAAGATAACACGTTGAAATAACACTGATCGGATTAAAAATTACTTGCGTGGTACATGGTCGTGGGATTATATTGTCTAATAAAATCTCTCTTTTCACCATCACAAAACGGAAATCTTACATGTATATATGTATACACACACACTGTATTTAGAGGTTGCTTTATGTACGCAGATATAGCTCAATATATTGAATATTACAACAAAACGTAGAAAGGTAGACAGATATCCACAGGTTTCAACGGAAAAAGATTTCCTGTTGATCACAATGGCGTGAAACTGATCAGTATCAATAAAACTGAAAAATTCTATCTATCGATCGGTATATATACATATATATATATATATACATATATGTACATAGATATATGTGTGTGTGCATGTTTGTGTATATATATATGCATATATAATGTATATAGTGCATTATATATCCAAAGAATTGGATATATAATCCGATAGAAAAATTATAAATGTATCATCTTATTTGAAACTGTATTTTTAAGATATTCACCGCGTTATAACGGGATGCCAGCTCAAATAGAGTTTCAAATAAAAATAATACATTTATGATTATATGTAGATATGTGTGTGCACGTGTGTGTATGTGAACGTGATTGAAATAATATCAATCCCCCCTCTCTCTCTCTCTCTCTCTCTCTCTCTATATATATATATATATATATATATATATATATATATATATATATAGCTTATTTCCCACCATGTAACACGCACCAGCGTCTGAACCTATGATTTAAGAGAAAACTTTAAAAATTCACAATTTCTATGATCATCATCACCTTCCTCTCAATAGTGTTTAGCTCAAAAATTATAGTCGACTGGATATTCTCCTCCTGAACAACATGCACCTAACCTTATAAATCCGTGTATTTGCACACGACGCTAACCTGCTTTGGCTAACTAGCTTTATTAACGAACTAACTGCTGTGTTTAGTCCAGAGGCCAATCCAGATTGTGATACCACCTGCGGTGGCCAAACCTTAGTTGTACCAGAATGTTAATAGGGTCAATATGAAAACATTAATATATGATAACCTCCTTAGCCGTGTTGCTTATTCAATCTTAATGGAAAATTCAAAATGATGTTTTGCTTGATATTCACACAGGAAATAATACAGTAAAATTGTATCATACAAAAAGTGTTTAACAGTCACTAAGAAGACGACTGTCACCAGAGAGATGAACAACGGAGAAATTTTAGATAATTCTGATCTCATGTGACTCTGTAGCTTGCTAATACATAATAGCTGTATAAGTTACGTAACCACGAATTTACCCTATTTTTTTAATCCTCATTGCTATAACATAGCTGACGAGTAGCTAGCTAACTGTATAATTTTTCATCTTTAATTCAATCCCTCAACTTTACTTTTTAGCCAACTACATGACATGCTAACAACAGCAGATACACATTAGCAACGTGGAGATGTTTTATTGGCAAAAATTGTAAACATGTCAACATTGTGTTCTGGCAACCTTGTGTTTATGTGGCGTATATGATACACGGGGGAAGGCAAAATACAGCCACCGGGCGTTCATACCAAGATGAAAATATGAATTATGCCCTAAGGGTTGGTTGTTACTGTTATCATTACCCTTTGGAGAAACCGTGTTTGTCTTCGATCAGGTTCTGTTTGCCAAGGCTGCAAAAATTGTTCAGGGGCCAGAGAAGTTCAAGGGCATACTTCTTCGTACGGGGACCTTTCACACAAAATCCAACCTACTGTCTATCATAGGCAAGAGATTCCAGGATGGAAGGCTCGGTGAGCATTGTGCGGAGGCAGGCATTCTAACAGAAGTTTGGGGTCACACTGAGTCGAAAACAGAGCTATTAGATTCCACGAGCTTTTGTATGGAAAGGTTTTCTTCCGTGAATGGAACGAAACCAGACAGGAGAGATTCAGAATATAGAGGAAATCCTCAATTCTACTGAGGGCTTCAAAAGTGAGGTTCGCCAGGAAACATTTCAGAAATTGCTGCGTACAGTCTTTTGCACGTGTCTATGAACTGTTTTTTTTTTGTATATATTAAGAGGTACTCAGAGATGCCACTAGTCTCTCTGCATTCTACATGACCTACCTTAACTTAGTGGAAAGTGTACTGACCCTGATCAGATCCTCAAGAGGAGACAATTGAATGTTTCACAACGCAGCTATCAGATCCCCTGGTGTTTTGCAATCGAGATAAAGCCCGGTTTCTCTCATGCTACTATGCTTCTATATATAACTCAGTTGCCAGTAGAACATGCAGATTTATTCAATAAGTTCACTCAAGGAATAATTGCAGTTCAGATCGTCAGCCACAAACCCTGTAGGCGTGTACCTGTTGATTAAATGATAGAAGAGATTGTCGATAAGGATACACAAATATGACAGAAGAAAGGGCTCTAGTCTGAAGCTGAGAAAAGATACTACCTCACCTAATACTTGAGGTAGCTTAGAGACATGACTGGTGAGAATGACTCACACAGATCTACAATTACCAAGAATCAGGAATGATGAAATGAATGTCTAGTCGCTTGTTGAACCGATGGAGTCCAGCTGAATTATTCCTTTCTGTTTTGGACACGAACAATTTATTCAGTTCGTCTACTGGAATTGCTGCACCTTCAGATGTTACTAAATACATCATTGAAGCCCATAAAAATAGGCGAATATCCTTATGCTTTAAGATTTCCAGCAGGAGAGGATGGAGACATAGTTCAGACATTAAGTTTTATGTCAGTATTCCTAAGAACACAATGAAAGCATTCTCAGAAATCGGAAAGAAATCATGTAACCTTTGTGATTGAAAAGGAGGTGTCCCCAAAGCTGATCGGTAGCAATTTCAATCAATGATTCTTGTTGCAGAAAGCGGGACCAAGCCAACAGTGATGGGCCTCTTTGCAAAATCAAGGTTAGCTCCCCTGATAGATAGAATGATCCTGGTCCAAAAGACGAAAGAGGTTTACAAAACTGTATCCAAACTGGCAGAATCATTATTGGCTCAGGTTATCCATGAAGGTAACCAGAGCAAGTGTATTAATATTATCTTTAATGTTTATTAAAAAAATGACCATGAAAACTGGAGAGAGCAAAAAGATGCACAAATTCGGGTATACAGTTTGATGGCTTCGCACGTGACAACAATGGGAAATCAAGCACGAAGTACTGTACTGAAGATATATGTTTCAAACTCACAAGGAAGCGAGGGGATAAGGTTCCTGGGCTATCCTGTACTCAGGTATAAGCAGTCTGCCTACTTCTACTGTTGTACTGTTTTACATCCAGCTGAATCAAGCTAAAAGGTCATAGGAGTCATACCTGAGGACACAGATGTGATGGTTTTATGGGGCCAGTAAGAGAAATAGAAAAAGGTTCCTTGACATTAGAAAAAAAACCTCAATGCGCTAAGAGATAGTTTCTGTGATGCTCTGATGGTGATGCATTTATTTACGGTCTGTGATACAGTCAACGTTTTCAATGGACTAACAAGCACCTGGGAGTTAGGAAGCTCCTGGGAAGACTCCGATGACATATGTGGAAATGCAGCATCATGTGAGATATATCTACCTTCCGTAAACACAACTCGACAATAATCAGCTGTTTTGTGCAAGCCGTGGAGTTGTTAAATCTGGCCGGCTTTCCCCTTCGAGCAAACTATCAGGGTGCCGCTCTATCGGAGGCGTTAAGAATGCACTCCCAGGGTACCACATCCGATGGATCATGCATGGAAAATTCACGACGAAGATTTGGCAAATGATAAAATGCGAGAGGTAAGTCTGCAGCAGAGGCTGTGTTGAACCTGCTATCATGGTTTTGTGTACAATGATGTAAATTGCCCGACTGTACATCTTTGGAGATGCTGTGAAATGCATGGACATGTGCAAGCTACCAACCTACAACAACCAAACGGATCGACTGGAATTTATTTGGGAGCTGAATGATGATGAAGTGGATACAGAGTAACACACGCACACACTGATCTTATATGCTTTTATAATCATGTAACTCTACACCAATGCTTGTGTGCACGAGAAAGATATAACACACTAGAGACGTATGTACTATTTATAATATCGTTGGCTTTAAAAAATAGTGTCACTCTGTGTTTATAGTTTTAAATGATGCTAAGTTTGTTTACAGAGCCATAACTATCATAAGATAGGTAGAACCTTGTACCCTACATTTTGGACTTCATGCCAATCCAAGTTAAACTTAGTGAAGACCTATATATACTCAACTTAGCTTAGTCTAAAACAGGGGACACATTGTGAGGATTACATTGCGTTACGCTAATCTCCCAAGTTTGGAACGGCTGGATTCGAACATCACTAGCTTTGGTATTAACACATTAATTGCATTTAACTGAAAGTTCGGTCCATGCAGGTCTACGGCTCAACTGCGAATGATTGAACATTTTCTCGGTCAACAATAGAACCCTGCCACTTAGAATTACGGACGACTTATTCTGCTCGCTTCTATGAGGAAAGGCCCATTGTTTACAAAGAAAAAAACTGTCCAGGTTATTTTCGCGCCACTCAGCATACTCGAAATTACCACGACAACTGAACTGTTCTGTCATAGTTAATGGGTTAGTTATACAATCAGCATGCAAACCGATATTTACTAATCTCAGCTTAGTCTGACTAAGCTAAATAAAGTGGAATCGAGGCTGATAGATCATGTTGCACAAATTTTCTGATTGTAGAGTGCCTGCCTGCCTTGAAAATTAACTTTCTGAATTTTGGCTTATATTGCCGACTACTGGTGCCTGCAGGAAATAGACAACTAATGCAGTCATGGATGGCCTCCATTTTGTCTCTAGAGACAATGGAACGTCCCTTCCTGGGCACATGCCTAGGCGGAGCGTATGGAGATCCTGGGATGCCTAATTATAAGAATCACCCACTCAGACTCTCTGGTGTAGTCCAGAAGAAAGCAGAGAATGATACGTCTGGCATCAGCTTGACTGCAAGACGTCAAATTGGGCGTCAAACGGCCGTAAGGGCGCTCCACACCCTGGTTTGGATTCAGAGTTGTCCTTCGTCTAGACTGATTGCCTTTCCCAAGGGCATTAGTGTGATATATATATACATGTGTGTGTGTGTGTGTGTGTTTCCTTCTATTTATCTATTATGCTCTTTCCGCTATGTTTTCTCTCACTTTCAGTATCTATCCTACTCTTTTCCCTCGGAGGTTTCCCTTTTCCTCTTTTTCCGTCCATTCTCTCTCTCTCTCTCTCTCTCTCTCTCTCTCTCTCTCTATCTATCTATCTATCTATCTATCTATCTATCTCCTTTCTTTCTCTCTGCCTCCCTCGCTCTCCCTCTCTCTCTCTCTCTCTCTTTGCCATTCTACTCTTTTTGTCCATTTCTCTTTCCCTCCTTTTTTTTCTTCTTTTTCTCCTTTGTGCTTTCTTTCCTCGTTTCCCTTTATCCCTGAAACATCCTTCACCCCCTGCTCATCCTTGGTATTTCTCCTTGATCTCTTCATCCCATCTCTTTTTCCCTTTCATTTTTTTCTTCTAGTTCTTTTTTTCTTTTGTTTTCTTTTTTCATTTCCTCTTTCTCTCTCCGCATTTTCTCTCGGGCGTTGGAGTTGACTACGTTTTTCCACCATAACAACAACAACAACAACAACAACCACTTTTATTCTCATTTTTGGCTCTTTTCCCTCTTTTCCGTCTTCTTCAGTCCCATTTCTTTTATTCTTATCTTTTTTCTTTCCCTCCTTCTTTCCTTTTCTTTGTACTTTTTTTTTTACCTTTGTCGGTCTTCTTTTTTTCTCTTTTATCTCTCTCTTTATTTCTCCTTACGAGTCACTTTCCTTTCTTTCTCATTCTCTGTTCACTCTTTTTTCTCTCTCACGTTGCTCTCTCTCTCTCTCTCGCTCTCTCTCGCTCTCTCTCTCTCTCTCTCTCTCTCTCTCACACACACACACATACACACACACACTTCATGATTATTTTAATATATTTCGTTCATATTTTGTCATGTTAGTTTCGCAGAATGAATTAGCGGGTTGGAAGATAAAGTCGCTCTAATCTTCCAAGAGATGTAGACCAATATGCCGACCTTAAGAATCAGCGTTCGAAATTCAGACTTTTACGTGGTCTTGAACACCTGGCACCGGCGCCAGTTGGAAGTATGCAACTATTTTTGACACCCACATATACACGAAAATAATTTAGAACCTACTGTTGTGTGATGTTTAGCAAGCACGTCCAGCAGACCAACCATACTGTACGGTTTACTTGTCATCTTGTGCCAGACAAAGTTAGGTATGAAATATGTATATGTATATATAATAAGAATTCACATCTGCTACAAAATATTTACGTCTATCTCTCTTTCTCTCTCTCTCTCTCTCTCTCTCTCTCTCTCTCTTTTATATCCTCATTATGTTCTCATTATATCCTTTTTTCCTTCTGCCTTTGCATTTCATCTGTTTTTACTTACCTAGAACTTTATCTCGTTTTATCTTTTTATTCCTCTAGTAATCGATTTCTATTTCATATCCTTTCTCTTTTCCTTTTTTATCTCTCTCTCTCTCTCTCTCTCTCTCTCTTGTATTTTTTTCTAAACTCACTACTCTTTAGCCCGTTTTCTTTCTTTCCTCCCACCATCGTTCCTCCCTGCTTCTCATTCTCACTTTTTTTCCCGTGTATCACTCTTCCTTTTCTCTCATTATTTTCTCCTTCCCTCACTTTTTCTTCATCCATATCAGTAACCCTTACATTCCCCTCTTTCTATTTTTCTGCATTTTTGCCTCACCATATCTTCTTCAATAACCTTCTCTTTCTCCCTCTCTCTCTCCCTCTCTCTCTCTCTCTTTCCATATCACTCGATTCTCTCTTCTTTTCTTTCTATCTGTTTCTTCTTACTCTTCCTTTCTCCCTCTCCCTTTCTCTCTCTCTCTCACTCTCTCTCTCTCTCTCACGTTTGCATCTTCCTCTTCCTACTCTTGTTTCGGCCTCTGTTTTGTCCATTATCCCCTTCTCTCTATCTCTCTCACTACCTCTCTGTGTCCCTCTTTCTCCTCCTCTTTTCCCTCCACCAAAGCAAATTAATCAAACAAAGATTAAGCAAAAGACCTGAGCGTGATTCTGATGACGAGAAGCCAGAGTAAAGAAGGAGGGAATAGAAGCACCCTCTCCTTCCCCTCGCCCCCCGATGCATGATACCGTTTCTCTGGTTACTCCCGACCGCTCAATATGGCCGGCCGTGCCTTAATGGTTATTTATGATGAATTTTGAAGCGAGCAAATATGAAACGCGTCCAGGCCGCTGATTTATGGGACGTATAATCTACGCATGCGCGCTACGTTGATAAATTCTCGTCTTCAGACAAGACGGAGGCGGAGCGGAAGAAAAACTTTATATCAAAATATAAAGAGTGTAGGAAGAAAAGTGAGAATTCTGGTTGTTGAGAGAAAGGGGAAGGAGGGAAAGGGCTACAACGTTGGGAAAGGGGAAATTATGCAATTGAAACGAATGAGATATTCAAAACATATATCTGCATAACAGGTGTGTGCGAAAGTTTCCAGCAAAGTGCGGTTTTCAACTGTGCTTTCATCACTAGTTTCTGAAAAAGAGAACTGGGAACTTTTGCATAAATCTAATATCATCTAATATCATATATATATATATATATATATATATATATATATATATATATATATATATATATATATATATATATATATATGCACACACACACACATATATATATGTATATATTACTAATATCAACATAACAAAAAAATTGTAAAATAATGTTTAATATTTATAGAATTTTATTTGATAGTAAAATAGAGTTAACATTTACCCACTCATTTAATAAATAGAAAATGTGTAAATTTTGATCTGATTCCTTATTGAAAATCGACACATCATAATATCAACTTTATCTTATGTAACTGATAAAATTTAACCTTGAAACTTTGAGAATTACGTCAAGAGAATGACAAAATGACTTTTTTTTCAAACTGGATTATGTCAATATATATTACACCCAAAGATCATAAAATTGTTAAACAAATTTGCTGCAGATTTACATTAGTATCTGATTTTATTCTGGCTCTGTTTTCTTTTTTTGGGGGGGGTATATTGAGCACTTTTTTTTTAAATTACATATCACATTATTAGTAGTATAACTAATACTAGTAGTAGTAGTAGTAGTAGTAGTAGTAGTAGTAGTAGTAGTAAAATATCATTCACTCTTCAAAGCATGACATCACAGGCCAATTTTAACAAAATAGAAATGGAAAATGAAAAATTTGTACTCAGAACAGGATATATGCATATATATATATATGTATACACACATATACAAGTACACACACACATACACACACACACACACACACACACACACACACACACACACACATATATATATATATGTATATGTGTGTGCGTGTGTGTGTTTCCAGAATTTCATCTTTTACCCAGTTTTAGGTAAGACATACATGTTTTCTTTGAAGTTTTCTCAGTTCTTTATTGCTTATGCAATCAGTCCAAGGGAGTAGGTCGCGTAAACGGCATAGGAAAATTTCAAAATCCAGGAAAATTGGCTCGACACATACTTCCGAAAACGAACACAAGTAAGCGTTCAGAAATTTGTCTTTATCTTTTCTTCCCTTCTTTTCTAGACAAAGAAAAATACATTTTTGGACGAAATAGTCAGTGGCAATGAAATTATGAATTTATTACGACAACCTGAAACAAAAATTATCGTAGCTAGATCCAGCTCAGCTTTCATTCAACATTTTCACCTAAGCGGAATCTTCAAAGGAAAATGTTCCCTGTGTTCAGTGAGATTCGAGAGGAATTCCTTATCACGTATTGCAGGAACCTGGACAAACTGAAACTGCGCAACGCTACAATGAGCAATTGGTTTGTTTGAATGGTGCAATGGAAACAGAAAAGAAAAAATATTAGTGAGAATGCCGATCGGTGATTTTTCTGCATGACAACGTTCGTTTTCAGGTTGCAGATTCTGCGCAACGAACGATTATCTTGTAGGGATGGGAGGTTCTTCTACATGTTGCATATTCTATCACTTGCAGACGATCACTTTTGCAAAACTCGTCATCTGGTCAGCGTTTCCAACAATCTAAAGATGTCGGAAAACTCATCAAAGAATTTATCGAATGAAAACCAAATTCGGCCTTTTTATGATGGAAAACACACTTTAGCCGAGAGATGGCATAAGGTCATTAAAAACCAGGGTAAACATTTTGATGACTGAGTGATGCTGATTTTAATTTATTCGAATTAGATTTCACCAAAAACTGTCGGGAACCTCCGAATTCTGTCTGTTGGAGTATGGTGATGGATCAATTTTTCTAATGGGTAGGCTCACTCTGCATTGAATAGCAACATTTAAAACCCTGGGCTCGAAAACTGAGTACAGACGTCGGGGGCGAAATTACAACTATATCAGCCACCAGGCCCGACAGACAGCTAGAAGACTGACTAAAGAAAATAGATATGAAGAGATTAAAGAAAATAGCAAACGGTCGAAGTAGATAGATAGATATATATATAGATAGATGGATAGATAGATAGATAGATAGATAGATAGATAGATAGATAGATAGATATAAGAAGAATAAATAAACAAGAAGTGACAGATATATTGATTATGCTTGAAAGAGGGAATGATATGTGTATCAACTTGAAACACAAATGACCATTTTCTCTCTTTCTCTCCTGGCATCTAGTGACATGTTGAAATTGGGTAGGCAGGCGAATAGTTGGACAAACAACGACACGATGGAAATTAAAAGCTATAAAGATGTCACGTTACTTGTGGCTATGAGATTTCGTGCTGTGGTCTCTTCGCCAACCCACTCGTCCACCAACGATTTATAGGCCCAGCTATCGTCAAGCCGACATTCGGAAAGCTTCGATGATTTGTTCAAAAGTATGCAGGTGATTTGCTGAGATGAAACCCAAAAAGCAAGGAAATAGAAACAAGAATATCGTACCACAAAACTGTTTAATTGAGAAAAGCAGACGATCAACTATCTACTTCGCGTCGCCATCTTTAATCCAATGGTCACATTAACTCGGATGATATATTTTTGTTCTCCTCCAGATTATTGCTTATATAAAATCATTATTTTTAGTTAGTTAGTTTTCGCTGCCAGAAATGCAGGTTCAATCCGATGGGAATTAGTCCTGGAAATCCGTATTTTATGATGTTTATTCTGTCTCCGCTTTCCCCATAATTCGTGTCACAAAATCTCCATAAGTTTGTTCTTTCCTAAAGCCAAAAAATGGACGTGACCCAAAAGCAAAAATAAATTGAAACTTGGTGGCCGGGGATCCGTTCTTCAGACAACACCTCTCCAGTGAAGTAAACGTAGTAAAGTTAGGGGTTCAATGTGATATCTCCGACAATGATGTGTTGAATCCTGGGTATTCATTCAGATTCTCTTCGTATGAAAGACCTCTTGTTACATTTTGTCCCCTTTCGTAGCAAATTGATACATCTTTGATCGTATGCTGTATTGGATGAGTATACTGGCCACCACCACGAAAAACTAACCCTGTGAGACATTCTGCCAATGTTGAGCGGCAAATAAAGACCGACTCCATTATTAATTTTTGACTAGTATTACTTTCATCTTAATTTCAGTTGCTTCCTTTTATAACTATCAAGACTGTCGGTCTACAGCAGTAAGTAAAGAACAAAGATCTAAAAAAAAATTTAATCTCTGGGTGAGACTCAAATTTGCGCCCATTTTACCTCGGGAGGCCTGCCTGTCTACAGCATTAGATCTTTCACGACGAGTAGAAGATCAAATCTAACCTTCCAACTCATCCTTCTTTTTTTTTTAATCGTCTGGCGCCACATTTGATATTGTTTTTACGTATACTAGCTTTAGTAGTTGTTGTAGTAGAATATCATTTTTGTGGCTTTCCATTGCAAATGAAGATGAAAGAAATACTAGTCAAGAATCATTGATAATTGACAATGCTTTATCTAATAAAGATAAATACAAACTCTCTTCCCAATATTCCCGCTGATTTTAGTAATGCTATCGTCTAGATGGTTTGGCTAGCGTTATTATCATTTTGTACAAATTAATTTTCCATGCCTGTAGTAATAGTAACTGGTAGTTTTCAACATTAACATTCTCATTCTCTCTCTCTCTCTCTCTCTCTCTCTCTCTGTTTTTGTTTTTTGTTTTTTCAAACTAAAAATAAACATCTACGTACTTTTTCCTTCACTTTTCAATACATCATCAACAGTGAAAGAAAGCCTTTCAAATTTCACGTGTGTCTCTGTTTGTAGAAAATTGAGCCAGGAATGCCAATCTCTCCTCTTCCATCGTCTACATTTAGCGAATATATATATATATATATATATATATATATATATATATATATATATATATATCGTTTTCTGTCCTTCTTCTTTCTTTCTTTTTCCAACCTCTCTTCCACACACGCTTAGGAATTCACAGATTCCTTTAGTCGATTTACTAGGTTAGTCCAAAAGATTACACTATTATTGTTATCATTATTATTTGGAATCTCACACCAGTTGCCTGCTGGTAACCGCTGGAGTTTGAGTGACAGCAAGTCTCCTCAGGTCTCCAGCCCTCCTCTCCTAGTACTCATAGGTCGCAGTAATTCTGCGATTTACAGTTTCACACCGGTTGCCCAGTGGTTATCGCTGAAGGCTGAGTGACAATAAGTCTCCTCAGGTCTTCAGCTAACGTCTCCTCTCTCTTTCGCATATCATGACAGAGCTACGATTCGTTGCAGTCCTTATATCTCTTGCACCTTTCTCAGTATCCGTGCAGTTCCCAGTAGTGCTGTGGTCTGTACGGTCTCTATCCTCCCCCTAATCCCGATCTCCTCCAGTCTCTCCCTCAGCGTTTTGGGGACAGTTCCTAGTGCTCCCACTATGACCGGTACTATCATTATTATTATTATTATTATTATTATTATTATTATTATTATTATTATTATCACCTTCCTCATTATCATCAGTATTAGTAGTAGTAGTAGTAGTAGTGGTAAAATACCATTCACTTTTCAAAGCATGATATCTAAAGCCTACTTAAACAAATCAAAAATAAAAAATGAATGGAATATTTGTACTTAGATGCCCTTTCTGCCATGTAGAAATCCACCTTCACTCTCTGCATGGACTCTTTTTAATACCATTGTTCTGGTTTCATTAATTGAAATGAATTCAGAAGGGCCAAATGAATTTATGATAAAAATACTAATGAGTATATACATTTTATTAGAATATTCTAAATACGCTCAAACGTTTGATGTTTTTGTGTAAAATATTACTCTTGTAAGCCCTTAAGATAGGGGAAGATGACCTTTACGTATTTAAAGAAGAACAAATTGGAAGAATTTAATTGAGACAACTTTTCATGCAAATTTGTAAAGAAATCCAATGTGAATCACGAATAATTGTATCCCGAACGAGTATGGATAGAATAGAAGAGAGTTTCTGTCATTTGAAGGTTATTGAATATGGCAGACCTCTGAGAAAGGTTTGTGAATCCAATGGCCATAACGTTGCGATAAAACCATTGATGCAGTGATCCTCCCGAACCAGTTTGTCTGTCTCTGCTGTTTTTTTTTTATCCTACCATCTTGGTCGCTGTATCCTCCGGTCTTCATCTTTGGGAGAACGGCGACCGCGGAGCCATCTTAAGTCTGAAAGAATCGACGTAATGTAGTAACAATATTTCGTTTCATAAATCCAGTCAAAATATAATCTGAGATGAAGACGCAAGTCTGAAAGAATCATTGGTTTACAAGAGAGAAACTGAAATAGACAAGTATACGTACTTACAGGTATAAGTCAGCGATAATGATTGTTAAAAAGATGCTTCAGTTTCAAACAACAGATATTTTTCAAAATAATCTCCCAAGTTGTTGATACACTCAAACCAGTTGTGAATATTAAACACACAAATCGAACCTTATGCAATTAAATTTCAGATCAAATCTTTGCTGATAATTACGTCAGGCTGCAGACTTATTGATCCATCCTCGTATATATTGCATCATCTGAAGGAATCTCTTGTGTTTTTAGCTCGTGTGAACCACAATTACTCGACAACTATCCATTGTACAAAGTTGACATTTGCCAGATATATTGACCAACACACGAAGAAGTGTCGAGTTCTCGATAAAGCTAATAAAAATTAATACGTCTCTATACTGCTAACTTCGCACAGGGAAGTTCTGTCTCCCGTAGCGCTCAACAAGCCCAACATGTTTTGATGGTACGACTTCAACCCCAGACAGAGGTCGGAAAAGTGTCGAATTTTACAACTCGCATCTGGCATCAATATCGCCATAGTTTCAATGAATTATCTCCCTTGACTTTCTCCTTTTTAGAATACATTTTGTATTGATCGTTGCTCGCGGTTTTTTCACAAATTACTAATAACGGTTACACACAAATATTTCATTCAGAATTATTTTACATGACAATTATAGCTGGCTGCTCCACACTCCATATAGTCCAACCCCTTCCAAACATGCACTTTTGGAACGAGCACTGTACTAGTACATATGGAAAGGAATAAACTGATATGAACAGAGTGATCACAGCATTTGATAGTACATACACGAGAATAGAAACGAGAGAATGTCTAAAATAGATACAGAAAGAGAGACACATAGTGAGAAAAAAACTGAGTGAGAGGAATATACCATTAGATACATACATACATACATACATACATACATACATACATACATACATACATATGTATTAATCATGGTACATTCGATAGAATGTATAAGATAGAGACGGAAAGAGACGCACACACTGAGAAAAAAGACAAAGTTAGAAAAACATGCCACTTGACAGATGGATAGATAGATAGATACATGCTTACATACATACATACATACATACATACATACATACATACATACATATCAATTATGGTACATTCGTCCACATCACTTTAGCAAATATCAGTTTTGTGTAAGATTACTTTAGTCTACAGGCCTTTTAGTCGACAAACACTTTAGTCTACGCGTACTTTAGTCTAAAAACACTTATCAGGGGCGTACGTGATGGTTTTATCATGAGATGCAGGCTAAAGTTATTTAGACAAAACAGATACTTGTTAAAATGATTTAGCCGAAAGTGATGCACCCCATAGATAGATATGAATACATAGTGATAGATGGACAGGCAGATAAATAGAATGCCTCATCAAAGATGGGCTTTTTTTATTTTCTTGTTCCTCGGCAAATCGATCAATGTCTGCCATTGATTACACACTTTCCCGCTCTTTTTCCTGTCAGCTGAGACCCTCGACCAGTTTCATTTCACAATCACCTTTGGCTCTGGCCGACCTGATACTACTTTGCAATGACATTCGCCTGATCTTGCTGACCAAGGGCGACCAAATTTCGACTTTTCAGAATGGTCAGTCCTTCCCCGGGAAACCACATAAGTGTGGACTCTGGCTCGCCAACCGATTATTTGCGATCGCAAAGACTTGATGTGTTCATTACTCTTTTTCACCTTTGAGATTTCAAAACGATTATCGGAACCCAATGCCAATTCTCTCGGTCGCTTGCTCATACAGTCTCAACATTTTTTGATCAGTTAGATTATCTCGCTAACCATCGCCAAAGCAGCTATATCACGTATTATAATACTAGCAACCGACAGACTATTACACATTGTTTCTTTTGGACTCTTTTTTTTTCCTTTATCACAACATCTAAGCCACTGTATCATCTGACCTAACATTTCTATCGTCTCCATTTCAGTATTGAAAATAGGGTCTGCAACCATGGCTTCCTCGAGTAGTCACCTACGGAGCTGAAACATGGGTCTTAACCAAAAGGTTGGCTCTCGATCTAAGAATTATGCAATCTGCACAAGAAAAGGTCATATTTAACATCATATTGAGAGACCACACTACAACAGTTTATTAAAACAAAAATAGGAGTCAGAGATATCACAATATCCATTAGAAAACTCAAATGGCAATGGGTCGGCCATGCTGCAAGAAAATCAGACAACTGTTGGACATCACGACTCACAACGGTGATCCCTTGAGATCATATGCAAAATTATTACCGACTAAAATATGATGGTGTGACGAACTAAACACGTTCAGAAAATCCTGGATCCGTGACGCCCATAATCGAGAGTTCAGGTGAATCATTGTACCTGCTGTATGATTATCTAATTTTCATAATATCAAAGGGAATCGTTGAGTACGTGGGTGTGTGAAATAACTGGACCCATTAACCCAGTATGGCAATTCAAATTTATTTTTACTCTTCCGGGTGACAGTTTTCGGTGTCTTCTTAATGTTTATAGCCAACGAGCCGAAAAACGACAAAATTATTGCTGCAGCTTCGAGCAACAATAGATTTACTAACAATAACCACAGGAGACGGTGAGGGGTGAAAGCTTGGATCAAATTAGTTTGATCATTCTGTGCATATATATATATATATATATAGCCGCAAATGATAAGTGACAAACTCACCATTCTTATAAAGTTGATATTTTCGTCATTTTAGCTTTTTTTAGCAGAACAGCTGTTAAACTGGAAACTGAATCCACTGAGAGTTCCAAGTAGCATAGGAAATAAAAAACTGTGGATATTTTACTTGAATGGAATCAAGTACAACAGTCAGCTAAAGATTTCGATTAACTTGGCATACTGCTGTCTTGGCCAATAACCGTAACCCTAACCGAATCTGAATTAGATACAAGACCAAGGAGTTTAGAGTGGTTACTTACTGAATATCTAAATGGCATAACTGTGTTTAGCTTTCTTGGAAACTTGCGTTTTAACATCCACAGACCGTAATTTTTGTATGACGCCATCTTTTATCTATCAGTCTATCTATCAGTCTATCTATATATTACTTAATCTAGCTCCGGGTCTATTCAATCGATTGTTGTTAATCTATTGATCACAGGACCAAGGGGTTTAGAGTGGTTACTTACTGAATATCTAAAAGGCATAACTGTGTTTAGCTTTCTTGGAAACTAGCGTTTTAACATCCACAGACCGTAATTTTTGTATGACGCCATCTTTTATCTATCAATCTATCTATCATTCTATCTATATTTCACTTAATCTAGCTTTTGGGTCTATTCAATCAATTGTTGTTAATCTATTGATCACTGAAGTAATTAATTTGTCACTCTCTCATCCTCCAGTCTGTTTCTATCACATCCTTTTCTCCATTGTACCACATCTTTAATTTACCGCTATTGACCTGCGCAGAGGATTTTTCAATGCCTACCAACTGAAAAGAATCTATTTGTGACTCTGTATGTGGCAACTCTTGTGAATTATCTCAGCCTGAATGCTGCAATTAGTAAAAGAGTAAAGCAGACGACAACCGCTGCCATTAAAGATGGCCGCCAGATTTCTCCGTTGAAGGTCGTCAATGGGAAACTAAAGTGCATTCACTCGTTTCGACCTCCCGGAATTGTTTTCTCTTGAGAATTTTCATTCGCATCGTTTCCTCTCGTTTCGTTTGCTTAGTTTGGAGAAAGGTTTCATGCAGCGTCCATGCATTAGCGCTGTGCTCAAAGCTGTTTTTGCTCGAAGTCCTCCTTCGAATCATGTGACAATTGATCAGATTTTTGATTGGCTAAGTCACTTTATATGTGCATGTCCGGTCATCTTGTTTGGGCATAATTGCTATAGATCTCCCCAAGTGTTCAGACTCTCATTGTTCACCTGGTTGCAAAGAAATCTGATCTTATTCACGGAAGTTCGTCTCCCTTTAATATTTGAAAGATTGGCCACTTCCATAACTTATTCTGATCTATTAGTTTATATTATTTACTTTATATCGAAGAAAAGTTCACCAACATTCAAGTCAAATGAGTGGAGATTTCGAAAAAATCATTTGTGAATTTTCTTTTTCTAATTTCATGCGGAAACACCGTTGTTTGACAGGATAAGAATATAATTGCAATAACATTCGGTTTGTAAGAAAGAAATTAAGCATTTATCTCTACTTGGCCTTTTCGCTAATAAGAATATGACTTATATAGATCGCACACTGGTACTTATCTTTCAGATAGCGCCTCACGATACATTTGAAGGAGAAGGTCTTAACTGACATGTTCCACAGTAAACAATTCTGGTCGAATTACATATCATGCAAAATAGATATACCACACGTACAGAGCACTAGTATTTCGCAAAAATATAATTCGTTTCCCTTAATGTGAGAATAGTTTTAGTTCATGCCATAGAGAGACGAGCAGACACTAAACAGATGATAGATTACAAGCAGTTCTTAAAATATTTTTTTATCCAAACAAAGGATATTTCATAAAGTAAACAAAGAATACATTTTTTCATTCCTCGAATTTGTTAAACTGACAGCATTTTTTTTCTGAACAATATGTCAACCGATGTATTTCTTGGCTTTCTTCTTGCGTATGCTAAATCTGGTAATATACGAGTGTCACCCCAATATATTTTCCATAATTTGTTATCAGCTGGATGAAAACGATACTCAGGTTAGAATTTCCATCAGAGCATCTCCATTGCCAGCATGGGTAGAACTGGGGGAAAAAACGACTATACGAGGTCTGTTTGGAAAGTATCCAGCTATTCGATATTAACGAAAAAATAGCTTATCAAGCCTTATTCCTCTTCGAAGTACTCCTCATTGAGAACTCACACATTCATTCAAGCGTCCTCCCCACTTTTTAAAACAATCTGTAAAACCCTCTCCCGGCATCACCATCACCTGTTTTCCTCAATCTCATCTACGGCCAGAAATCTCTTTTGGAAAAACCTGAAGTCTCAGGAATCCAAGTAATTATCAACAAGGAGTAAAATGATTGCACCATTGCATCATTTTATCATTTGCCTAGTAGAGTTAATGGGAGAAGAAAAGAATGAAAAATACCAGGATTTGAAGAGAGAGCTCCGTGAACAATAGAGGATGAAGGTAAAGATAGTCCCCATGGCCATCATGGTGTTGGGACAACCACTAAAAGCCACCAAACGGAGATTGAATGAACTGGGAATTGGGATCTGAACAGAGGTGCAGAAGAGTGCAATGCTGCACTCTGCTATGATCCTAATAAAGTCCTTGACAATTGAGGGCACGTTTTTCCTTACGAAGATTTTAACATTGAATGAAATATTTCATCAATGTGCGACAATTCAATAATGATGATTTTAAAGATAATCAATGAAAATGTATCCTTTGATGTGGGTTTAAGCGAATGTGTATCTAGCTGATACAATGGCTAATGCCACAAATATTAGTACCTGAGAAGTTAGTGAGAACTTTTTTCGGCTGACACGTGTTGACCAGAAACAGGACAATAGACATCTACGCGGACTTCGCTAACATACTTACCGGAAATCGACACCCTCTGAAAAAAAACCCTTCAAAATCGTATGAAATCTAATTTTATCTTCGGAATCTTTGCGTTATTTGTAAGAAGAAAATTTGGAAAAAATAAGAGATAAAAATTACTCGCGTACACCGTATAGAGCCAGAGATATCTTCGAAAATAGATAGCGTGTGAGGTCGTCACTTGGTAAACAAAATCTTCGTAGAAGGTATCTGTATTAAAAAATTCTGCAATTTTATTTACGAGAAAAAACATTTGGATTTCTAAAAAATTACAAAAATCAAGTACTTGTTGGATTTTAATGAAATTTTCAGTACTTATCAAATAGAGGACAAAACTTTTTTTAGAATAAGTTTTCTCTCCGAACCTTGTGAAAATATTTTCTTTGTGATTATAATCTCCATCCCCTAAACATATTTGATAATTATATTTTACTCATGATTTATGAGCAATCGTGATTTTTTACACGTATAAAAGATGTCCATGGGAATGTAAATTCTGTTTGCTTTCAGGGAAAAAGGCTGAAGAAGTTCTGTAAGAACTCGTCAATTACGAGGCTAAAAAAATTGAAAATAGAAGTAAAATATTGATAACTTTTTTCTTATTTACTTACTTATATTTCAGGGCTATTTTCGGTGGGAAAAAAAATAGGTTAACATTTTTTTGTTGATTTTTTTTTTCAAAAATTCTTGTTTGAATCTTTTACTGTTTGCGGTTGTAATACAAAGACATTGATCAATCAAGTATAATCCTTGGGGGGGAAAAAACGAAGTACTTTTTGTATTTTTTTTTTTTTCATTTAAAGCTTTTTCTATATATGGAAAACCAGAGGTTAACTCAAAGATTCTGCTGTCGTTTTTTTGTTGTTGTTGTTGTTGTTGTTATTATTTTTAATTCTTTCACTAATTGAAAGGTTCATTCCAGACATTATTTCTCCAATTGAAGTTCAAATTTGATTTTAAGTTTAATTACGCTTAATTACGCTTTTGGTCAAAATTTTCCATTTCTCCTCCGTCAATAATCTGTCAACACTATTCAACGTTATTGATCTTTTACCAGTAAATGTTTTAATCACAGAATCATTGAATCATAACAGCCCGATCCTACATTATTATAAATGAAAATTTGTTTTGTTTTCAAGACAAATATTTGAACTTTTGTAAAAACATATACGATAATATAATATACAATATAAGATATAAGAATAATAATATAAGAACAAAATTTTTAAATTTCAATAAGGTTTTTAAGACATGGTGCCAAAAGCAGCGTAGATGCTGATCAAAGGTTCAATAGCATTGCTGGAAAGCAGGCCTGAGTCAAAGCAGCGTGTGGAGAACAGGATAAAGACAAGACGCAGATTTCAAAATGGGGAATTTACGTAATTAACGTTGCTCGGTGCTTTACAGATAAAGTAGCAAAAAAATGTTATTTATATCCTTTAGTAGCGGATATGTTGAAACCAACGATACTCAAATGATGTTGAACTGATGAGCAACGGCAAGTTCCAAAGACAATCATGACGACACAATGTCCCCTCTAATTTTAGACCAGTGTGCGCAAAAATGTTATGCTGTAAGATTTTTCCTGTAACCGGAGCATGCTCGCAGTAATTGCTTGTTCAAATGTAGGCTTGAAATCGTTTCTAGAAAATGTTGACACAGCCTATCTCTCACGGCTGATAAAACGGTGTCGGTACATTCTACTATGATACAAGTATGATTGAATCAATCACGATACAGATCGTAAAAGAAATTTTGTGATATACTAATGCAGCGTTTGCAAATCGACTAATAAGTCAACAGACACAGTTAGCAAAGAGATTATTATTATTATTATTATTATTATTATTATTATTATTATTATTATTATTATTATTATTATTTTGCAATCTCACACCAGTTGCCTGGTTGTTACCGCTGGAGTTTGAGTGACAGCAAGTCTCCTCAAGTCTCCAGCCCTTCTCTCCTAGTTCTCATAGGCCACAGAAATACTGTGGTTTTACAGTTTCACACCGGTTGCCCAGTGGTCATTGCTGAAGGCTGAGAGATAATAAGTCTCCTCAGGTCTTCAGCTAATATCTCTTCTCTCCTTTGCTTATTACGCCAATGCTGTGGTTTACGTTTCTGCTTTTATTATTATTATTATAATTATTATAATTATTATTATTATTATCATCATCATTATTATTATTAATTACTACATTATTTTTGACAATTAACTTTTTGTGCGCACTTTCATTTCTTTTGTGTGCTGATTGCAAAACATGTGCACTGCTTAGAGCGAACTATGTCACCATGGCAATAATCACAGTCATCAAAGTTATTTGCATCTTCGAAAGCAGCCATTATTTCCCTGCCCTCCTATCCCGGCTGTACTGACCCCCAACCCCCACCCCGTTTTACCTTTTTAAAACGAAGAAGGGAAAAGACTAACCAAATAACCAATAAACGGAGAAATCAATTCCTAAAGCCTACCGAGCAGACCAAGTTCTGGGCATAAAATCTGGTCAGAAATATCTCGGAACATTCCATCTTCCTTTCTTTACACGGTTGATTCGAGAAGTCGTTGTTTCACGTCAATAAGAGAAGTAAAACGAGACAGGAAACTCCGAGCTGCCAATGCATCAGACACACAAAGATAGAAACGTTCCCCTTCTTTCTCCACCTTTTCCTTTCCGTAGTGATTTCTCTCTAATCTTCCTTTTTACTCGGTTTTTATTATTATTACTTGCTTGTTCTATTTTTTTCTCTCTTTGAAACTCGTTTTTATTTCGAGGCTCTCAATCTATCCGTTCTTCTTTCTGTTTTCTTCTTTCCTTCTCGTCACTTTCTATTTATTTCCACATTGTCCCTTCTTTCAGGGTTTGCATTATTTCTTTTAACTTTTATTTGTATTTTTATTGTCTAGTGTGCCTTTCTTTCGATTTTTTCTTGCCTAATGTGCCTTTCTTCCAATTATCTATCTATCTTCTTTTTCAAATTATTACTTTTCTTCTTTTTTTTTTACTTCTGTCGTCTGGCAAAACCTTTTCAGACGCTTGTGTTCCCTCGTTCTATCTATCTATCTATCTATCTATCAATCTCTCTCATCCACATACACTCTCTCTATCTCTATCTCTCTATCTCTATCTCCCTCTCTATTTTTCTTTATCCCTTTCTCTTTGTTTGCTTCCTCTTCTCTTCCCCAATAGTCTTGCTTCGTCTTTCTTGCTCTTTTTCCCTTCGTGTTTCGCCTTTGAATGTGCAAGGGCGGAACGGTTATCAACATGAGTGAACGGATCAACGACTAGGGTTCGAGTTCTAGCCAAGGCAGCTTGCGTTTGCTGAGCACTTATTCCCTTTCACATACGTCTTGATAAAAATGCGTCGTTGCAGGCAAACTGAGATGGTTGACGGAAAAGAGAATGGGTGAGTGAGCAAGAGTAAAAATGCTGTTACATCCATTGTCAACATCGACTGGGGTCAAACATTATGACCGTTCACTTCTTTTCGATTTTTTTAATTCTTTTTTTCATTCGTCTCTTCTTCATCATCCATCCCATTCTCCATCCCTCTCTTTTTCATTCATCCATTCTTTTCTCCCTCCATTTTTCATTCCTCACTCTTTTATCCATTCTTTTCTTCATTCATTCCTTTGTCATTCATTCATTCATTCATGGCTTTATTCATCTTTCATCCAATCGTTCACTCATTCCTTTCCCCCTTGGCTTTCTTCATTCCATCCTCTTCCGTTCATTCATTTCTTTCTTCATTTATCACTTTTTATTCATTCCTTTCTTCTTCATTCATTTTATTCCTCATTCCCCCCTTTTTCATTCTTCCATTCTACCTGTTTGCTATCCTTTCTTTCATTCCTTCATTCCCCTCTCTCTCTCTCTCTTTCTTTCTTTCTTTCTTATTCTTCACGTTTTCATTCATTCCTTGTTGCATTCCTTTTTCATTCCTCTGTTCATTCCTCTCTTCTTCATTGTTATTTCTATTTTGTAGCGGCACAAAAGGAATATGGCGCGTCACTTAAGCTCATGGACCTAACGAAGTTCATCTTAGCCACGAATGATGAATGTTTCAAGATGACCGATGGCAGTACGTCATTTCCGCCAAGGGGAAAATATACAACTTCACACAAAGAATGCACGACACACTACTGCTTGCTACAGTCACTGCTACCTCTGTTATTACAAAGCATCACGGGAAATTTACCCTTTTCTTTTCCTTTCTTTATATTCTTTCGTCCATCCCTTCCCCAGAGCCGAAACGCCGGTCAAATATCAAGCTTGTATCATTCTCTTAATATGTCACTGTCATGTTGGTAAAGGGATTCGCTTGGCGGCGCTATCCACGAACGGGGCTTGATTATCGGTAATAGATAAAGAGAAAGATGAGAAAAGGAAAAGAAAAATACGTAGACAAAAAATAATAATTTCTCATCCTATACCGGTTGTAGTGGTCAGAAACAGAAGAAAGATTGGTAAGAGACCGGAGAGTTTTTTGTTGTTGTTGAGTATCCTATTCTGATATCAGTCAGTTTATTCATCTCCGGTAATCTTTCTATCTTTCTTTCTTTCTTTCTTCGTTTTATTGTACCTTTTTTTTATATCTTCAATAGCCTGCCTTTTTTTCCTGTCTTTTTCATTTCCAACAGGTACATTTGTTTTAAACTACTCTACACATTCGGATTATACGCACGGGGTGTTTCACAAAAGACGTAACCCTCAGGATAAGAGGATTGAATTTACGTGCACATGAAATATATGCTACAGTATTAGTCACGTAGCAATGCTGTATTCAGAGACAAAAGTATTTAGCCGTTGAAATGCTTGCATCATGTGCTAAACTCATTCCTTTGTGTTTTCTCAGCTATGTCATTTTACGAAAGTAATGAAACCTGCAAGTTATGAGACGGGTACGAACCTGCATCCAGCTAAAAGGAATTCACTTTCAACATCTATTGTAGAGTTAAAAAGTGTCCGTGTAATTAGCAGCTTTCTATAATATTTTCGTAATTGGAGTCTTTGGAAAATAGTTTTTAGATTTAGAATAGTTTTAATATAAGATGGTTGCATCTTTTGTGAAACACCCTGTATATGTCCCAGTCTGTTCACTTTTATGTAGCTATCTCTGTTTATATATTTCTCAGCTACTTCATATCCTTTTTCTTTTTGGGTCTGCTCACATCTTTTCATCGATCACAATCTGGTTATAACTATCTCAGTCTTTCGACTTGTAATTCTCTCTTTCTCTCTCTCTCTAAATCTGTTCAGTAATACCCTCTTTCTGTCCGTCTGTTTGTCTGTCTGTCTGTCTGTTTGTCTGTCTGTCTGTCTGTCTCTCTCTCTCTCTCTCTCTCTCTCTCTCTCTCTCTCTCTCTCTCTCTGATTATTGAATTCTATTTTTCTCCATCTTCCTCTTTCTATGAATCTGTTCATATCTACTTCAGTCCGTTTATATCAATCCATATCTATATATCTTTATCCGTTCATCTATGTATCTATCTTCATCGGTGTTCATATCGATTTCAGTCAGTTTATTTCTTTCCTTATCTGGGGCTATTCGCATACATATATTTATATGATGAGATTAAATGAAAAACATATATATATATATATATATATGTATATATGTATGTGTATATAAGATTAAATGAAAACAACATCCTACTTCCACCCTATCCCACGTATACCAACACCCATCCATTAAATGCTAGACACGATCTCTCCATTCTATAATAATTTTTTTTTTAAATACGTTTCTCCCTGTCCTGCTCATTTAAGATAAGCCAAACACCCACAGAGACAGGAGACAAACATCCTCTGTCCCCGCCTCTCACAGACCCCACTTAATTCAAACCAAATTTTACTCTCACCTACACAAATACAAGCACCTCTCCCTACTCCTACTAAAACAATCAAGCAGCAGAGAAATATCCCCATTCCTTTCCTCAGCCTCAAATTTGGAAAAAGCAAAATTTTCTGTGAACTGCTGAAAATACTTTATCTGAAAACGATGGCCAGGGCCTGTCGAAATGCATCGAAACATGCCCACGAGAAAATTAAAAAAAATCCTTTGAATTTTTCACTTCATCTTTCAATTGCCTTTTCCATCAAGAAATATGTTCATATATCAGTCTGTCCACATCTATTTATACAGGTCTATGCATATCTATCCATCTATCTATCTATCTATTTATTTATTTATCTATCTATCTATCTATCTATCTATCTATCTATCTATCTTTTCATAACTCCATCTGTCTGTATTTGCCCATCAATCAATCTCAATATCTATGTACTCATATCTATTTCAGTGTGTCTGTATGTAACTTAGTCAATTCGCATCCATGTACATGAATACCCATGCCTACATATCTGTTCATATCTATCTACCTATCTTTTTTTCATATCTATCTATCCCAGTCTATTCCTATCTATCTCTCTCTATTTATATACCGCAGAGTCTATCCATATCTTCCTATTCATTTCGACCTGTTTTGATTTACCTCGGTCTGCTCATGTCTATTTATCTTTCTTGTTACTTTCTACCTCTCCTGATAGCCATGCCAGTTCGTATCACCACAATAGATAATTCAAGTAAATTGGGACATAGGGGGAATAGGCCGGTTCGTCTTTGTCTGGTGTCTTCATTGAATTCTGGAAATTCTTTTGGGAACATATATGTATATGCAACACTGAATCGATGGGATTGCCTCATTGGTGAAATTGCATATACTTCTGAGATTATTTACTCCCGTAACATATTTAGATCATGAAATATTTGGTAATCTCAAGCGAATAGATAAGTTATGCAATGTAATAAAGAATGAAAACGTAAAGAAATAAATAGTAATAAATAATTTAAAAAAACAACATACAATGGAATGTAATGAAATATCAAATCATATAAGTGTACAAAATATGATAAATATATATATATAATGATTGACTTATAAACAATACTAAATTTTTAACCAAACAGGTTTAGAGAGGAGTATTTTTGATCTTCGAATATTATAAACAAGATAAGTCAAATGAGCATCCGTTCGATTTCCGTATAACCAACGTAAAAATTTAAAAAGTAACTGAGATTTAGCATCAGTCTGAATGAGTGGCTGTCGCCAAGATAGTGAATCGAGGTCGCAGTTTGCTATAATCCTACAAACATTTTTTTCTCTTCCTTTGTTCTTTAAAGGGGGTTGTCTGATTGACTACAGTTTATGCCTATGGGACCACGAAACTAGAGTTAATGCCCACACGCCACAATTGTCAGTTGGCATCGATAAATGGCGTAGAAAAAAAAAAACAGAATGAAAACTTGAAAACAAGATTTAGGTGATGAAAGCCAAGTCGGGGAGCAAAAAGTTACGTAAAGAAAGCTATATGGTGGGAGGGGGAAAATGACTTCCAGGTATATAGTGAACCGTTAACGTTATCTAAAATGATTCATATTTAAGTTCATGTGTATACATAAATAAACAAAAAATATGTGTTTGTGTGTGTGTTTTGATAATTTGATAATTTAGAAAAACGGCTAAATTATAAATTTTTCATATATTTTTTTAATTTCCGATAATGCATTTCACAATCTCTGACATTGTAAGATCGGATTTAAATAATTTTTGAAAATATATATTGTTAGTCATAATTTTAATCAGATCAGACGACACCCTTGATTGCAAAATGCATTAACGAAAATTTAAAAAAATAGATGAAAAATTTATAATTCAGTCGTTTTTCTTAATTGTAAAACTGTTATATCACACAAACACACACACACACGTATATATTTTTTATGTAAATATGAATTTATTTTCGAATCATTTTGAATAACGTTTATAGATTACAGGTCGTCAGTAGAATATTATTTGGACTTTTGCATTACCTGCAGCTGTTTAACTCAAAGTTAAGAACAACGCTTTGTTGAAGCGGCGACATTATCGGTAGTAGGTTCGAATCCTACTGCAGCCGAAATCGTTTAATTAGTTTTCCTATTTACGCTGTTGAGGTCAAATGATACACTCACCGAGTAATAACTAGGGATTTCTACTAGTTTTTCAAATTATTACAACGCATTCATAATTATTTCTGTCGGATGATATATCCATTTCCTCATAATATGATTGTCTTCGTTGCAAAACAGTGCAGATTTAGACAAAATGAGAATTTGGAATTAAAGCAACAATATAACACACACACACCTCCAACTCTGGAATGGAGCACTCTGGTGGATGGGGCAATGAGCGTAAGTAAATATATCACTTAATTCGGTCTTACTTCCCGTCCAGCTCTGCATAGGGTAGAGGTCTGGGTCTGAAGCTAAAGTTTCGATCCAACCTCGTGGTACTGAATGGGATAATGGATAGTTGACAGCCACACTGAAGAGTTGATATATAATGAAACAGCTGTCTGTGGATTACACAATTGTTAATTATATATATATATATATATATATATATATATATGTGTGTGTGTGTGTGTGTGTGTGTGTGTGTGGTACAAATCAGGCTAGCAGTATAACATAATATAATGATATGTCAATAATATAAAGCCACTTCTGAAATGTAATAGATTTATTTCACAGAGTGCTCGATGCACACAACTTTTTACTTTTGAAGTTAAGTTGTTTTAGAGTAGAGCTGGAAATAAGTAGTAGAATGTGGATTCACTACACAAACTAGTTCATGTTTCTGCCCTCTTCGGACCTCATCAGGCAAATGATTATCAATGTTTTGGGGGTCTATTTATTGGGAATTTGGTGGGAATGTTGTGAGTGTGGCAGTGAGGGTATGAGGATATTCATTTTGTCAAAGGGGTTCGAACTCCATATAGGGGTCATCTCTGCAAGGATGCTCAGTAGTTGTCTGGGAGTAGTTTCTGTCTTGACCTTGGTATTTTGGCATTGGGTTTTATTGCCCCTGTTGGTATCTTCTGTAGCTCTAGTGGATAGTATTAATCTTGGTGTTTAATTTTTAATGTGTTTAGGTATGTTCGAAGGTAAAAGATGGTGATGGGAAGTTTTTGGGATGATACACACACACACACACACACACACACATATATATATATATGTATATATATATATATATATATATATATATATATATATATATATATATATATATATATATATTGAAAAGTATAGATAATTTCTGTTTGTTCATATTTCCAGCAAGCTTTTCGAGTTTTCTGATTTTTTATAGTCAGTTTGAAGGAATGTAAGAATTTCGATGTTGTGTCATCTTTATATATCTATTCTGAGTACTTTTGATCATCTCTGGTTTTTCCCGGGGTTAGTTTCAATGTCGCTGTGTTTATCTCAATTTTTGTTTTTTGTGATCATCGAATTTCTGTCACGAAAAAAATTAGTTTTATATGATAACAAGTATATACATTTTATTCATTTTTCTTCTGGGTTAAAATTGCCGTGTTACTAATGAATTCATTAAAATAGTTGATATAATAAGAGGACTATTAAACAATATAAAAACATAAGAAATTATAAAGGCAGTAGATATTCGTCTGTGATTTGAGGTATTCGTCTGATCAACATATGTTATTAATTATTACAAATAAGTTTCAATATTCCGTATTGTCTCGTCGACTCAGTGGTCTATGGCGTTCTGCTGGCACCCAGTAGATTTTGGGAGAACATTTTTTCTCCTTGCTTTCGAAGTCAGAGACGGATTAAGCATCAGGCTGAGTAGGCATTTTCTTTTTCTGTCAAATTTCTACCACTGAGTTTTGACTATGACGGATGACAATGACCAGACCAATAACCAATGACGTCATACACGAATAACTGTGACATAGGGATGCACACGAATTTATTCACACTTTCAAGCCCAATTCGGGTCCACTTTGAAAAGTTTTCAAGTTTGAAAATCGCATTTAACAAGAACTACTAATTGAGGAATTGAAATGGGACACTTAGTTTTGAAAGAATATTGTTTGGGGAAATGAATTCTATTTTGCTCACTTTTTAAGTTTTGATAAATAAAAGGGAATTTGACAATTGCGCGGCCAAGCTTGTTTGATTTCTTCTGTTCATGCAGGTTATGTTGGCGCCTATTTCATTTGGTATTTTGTTGATTTGCGGTTGTTTTGTTTTAATTAGAGGAAATTTATACATTGTATGATGATAAAGTATATGTGAAGCAGGGGAAGAAAAAAAAACACTGAAAAAAATCACAAAAGTTGCATTGACAGATATTGGGAAATGAGAGATAGAAATTTTGAAAAAAAATTAATGTTTAGCGTTTAAAGCTGTTAAGCTTTCTAGGAAATATTCACACACACACATACGCACACATACACATACGCACACACACACATATATATATGTGTGTATGTGTGTGTGTATGTGCATATCTACACATGTATAGATACATACATATATATATATATATATATATATACATACATATATATAGACATATATAGAGACACATATACATATACATATATACACGTATATATATATATATATATGAGCATGCACGTTTTCCCTTTACTTTTTTCGGTTCTTGCTTCCGACTCCACGTGCCACTTTTTCTTTGACACTTAATACTGTTTACTTTCACTTTCGTTTTCAGGGCTTCTCATTTTCTTTCCTATACTTTCTACTCACGGACGTCCTTTCAATTTAGCCATCATTGCTGGCAATCTCCTCTCTCTCTCTCTCTCTCTCTCTCTCTCTCTCTCTCTCTCTCTCTCTCTCTCTCTCTCTCTTTCTCTCTCTCTCTGCCGCCTTCTTTTTGAATCCAAGAAAAGCAAACTAAATCCCCGGATTCTCACGCATCCGAAACCCCAACCCCGCACACCTCCATCATTACGATGAAACGGGAGTTCAGTTCGGGTCACAACTACTTTAGTCACCCGCTGAATGCTGACAAACGGACAGCACGGAAAAATAGATCAAGGAATTTTAACCGACTTCATCCCATCGAAAAGTCGAGTCAAGACTCACAGAAGGCCTAACAGCGAATCAATAACGGCGTTGCCAAATCGGGTTTCTTGAGAGAATGCAAATGTTGTAGGGAAAGTGATAAATCTTATACGAAATAAGGGGTTCGCCCAGAAAGTATCCTGGCATTTCCAATAACTCGAGAACCGATTACGTGGCGTTGATGAAAATTGGCAATCAGAGGGGATCATACTGCGTTAGCAAAAACTGACACTCTCCTATGGGGTTACTCAGACGGTAGTGAGTCGTGCAAATCATTCTTCAACTCTCCTGTATGGATATTTTTCACCCCCCTCCCCGTTCAGATTTTGATCCCTGTAACTTATGGCTTTTCCCAAAGAGATTTCAGGTCGATATATATTCATACACACACATACACACACGAATACGTCCGCCTCACACTCATATATACGTATATATTGATATGATGAATGAAGAAAGACAGGGAATTAATTTTTTTGCTCAGACCGATTGAGGATTAAGCGAAACAATGATAGGAAAATAAAGAAATAAGCACCAGATGGGATTCGAACCCAAACCCTTTTCAACGGGAACGCCTATATAGCCTAGGTCTGCTCTTAGCGCTTGAGCTACCTGGATACTTACGGTAAGCAGAGGTCAAAATAACACTCCAATTCATTCCTCCATTCTCCGATCACTGGCCAGTTTTGTTTTAGTACTGAGTCAGTCGCAGAACTATTTCTACGAATATTACTGTCTGCATCTAGACAGTATGATAAATAATTAACACAAACGCATACACGCAGGGAAGCACATATAAAGGTTTCCCAACCGTTCGCTTTTAATTTTTTGCAATGAGCCTTCATAGAGGCAGTGCGTACCCCCTCTCTCTCTCTCTCTCTCTCTCTCTTTCTCTCTCTCCTGTAACTCAGTCTCCTTTACTACCTACCACCCATTATCATTTGTGGTTTTTAGATCTGGTAACGCTCAAAAAAATATCATATAGATTAATGGTGATTGCATCTCCGTTATTAAACATTTTGAATTAGAAAGGGTTTTATAGGAAACGTACTTTCTGATATCGGGGAAACCAGTACTTAGAGAAGATAAAACTCATATACAAATATATAAAAATACATATGTATAACCACGCACACGCATACGCACGCATAATCCTATATGTCTGCACATACAAACACACAGACGCACACACACATATATATATACATATGTAAATGCATGCACACACACACGCACGCTTATATATACATGTATATATATATATATATATGTGAGAGTGCGTGTGTGTTTGTGTGTGTATGCGTGTTGGAAATCTATAAAACTGAGCTATTTTTCCACTGATTGATATTACATCTCTGTTTACATCATTGGTTCGAAGGTCGAACTGGATGTGAAGAATCCTGGCTCCGAAATCTCATGTCCGGTCAGTTTGTGTTGCTTTTCGATAAACTCTGGAAACCGCCATTTTTCCCACGCCTCGAGAACAACACAGGTCGCCCCGCCTCAGATTCTTCCCGCCAAGGTAGTGGATGAAATGAACACCGAGTTTGTTTTGCAAAGCTCCACACTCGGTGCTAACCTACAAGGAATTCGCCAGACATGTTGCCATTAGAAGAATAAAAAATGGAGACGAATAAAAAAAATGATAAGAAAAAAAAACGTTGAAAATAAAGCATGACATATGAATTGATCTTCGAAGCGACAAAATTGACATGAAGAGAAAAGTTAAATCGTTGAACGAATTGAATTTTATAGCATATCGGCTCCTATTTAATGGCTTTATTATGTCATTGGAGAGGAGAAAAAAAAATCTAACGTCCATGATTTCAGCGTACGGAAGCCTAAAAAGAAAAAAAAAGATCAAATTGCATTTTCTTTATCTCGTCTATTAGAAACTTTATTCGTGGTGTTAGTTTGGGATCAGATTTTTAACAGCAATTCGATCTTAGGGAATCAAAATATTTCAACCTTCCTCCTGAACAGTCAGTCTTGTATATCTTTAGGGAGGTTAAATAAATATCATTCAATCGTCAGATTCTTTAAGCTTTGCCCTTAAAAAGTGTCAAAAGTTTGATGGGGGGGTGCAAATATAAGTCAGAGAATTTGGGATTTTCGGTCGTCTCCATCAGACCAAATTCTTTCATAACCAGTCGGAACTGATATGTTAAATATCTATGCTCAAAGTTTGGGGTAATGGTTAGGATAAGGGTTTATGTTTTCGTTGTGTGGACTAACGGCATAATTCTGGTTCTTTTCAACGAGGGAAGAAAAATGCAACACATCCATTTTTTTTTCAAGCTTCTGTTCTTCAAATTAGGGACTGAAGGTTTTGGTGGAGGTTAACGAAAATGACCTCATATTTGTGGTTGAAAGAAGGTTCCTTTGTCTTACAATAGAAGTTTGCTTATTGTTATTGGCTAAGTTTTGCTTGGTCTAACACAACAGCTCGAGTTACTTACAATATCTGATATTCCATAACGATTACCCCAGGACTGGCCAATGTCCATCGCCTTTTAAATTGTGCGATCAGATGAGAACATCTTCCTGTATTGTTTGAACGTAAACCAGAGAATTGCTCATATATAATAGGTCGCTCTGAGACTAGTGTCTCATTATGAAGAACCTTTCTGAATGAAACAAAAGTTCATTTGCGCTGAAAATAATTATCATTATTAACAACGAGAAAAGTTCACAAATAAACTAATTCTCTGATTCCTGGTATGGAGAATCTGTGATTCTGAACGAATAAGAATTCTGATAATTGATTTCTCTTACTTTTAAAAGATTCTGCTACTAAGTCTCTCAATGATCTGATTGAATGGAAATCTTAAGGTGCTTAAGTCAGTTGAGTAACGAAGATGCGGCAAAATATCTAAAACCTAACGACTTTTCATTCTCCTGAGTATATTTAAGAGACGTCATGCCTGTAAAATTCTTTAAGCGTTGCTTTTCAGTTGGTCATTT
>OY735215.1:28080596-28088096 GCA_963457665.1 Thysanoteuthis rhombus
GTGTGTGTGTGTCTTTATACTTCTCTATTTGTCATATACACATTACATAAGTTGCTGTAATCATCTTCTGTCGGAATTGATGCTGGATTTGAGATTGACTCTGCAGCAGTTGAACTTGTTATCGGTAAATCTGAGAGATGCTCAAGCGTGAAATAAAAAGATTAAATGGTACCTCTAGTTGGTTACACTGAGGGCTTTTCGTATACAAAGCGCGAACTTAGGCATCTTAGCCTGGATGCATGCTCAGCGCCCCTTGATAGAACGAAGACGAAACAAAGGTGGAAATACGATCCATCCGAATGAAAGAGAAAGGGGGAAAAGATGGGAGAAGGCTTCTGATTTCCTGAAATGAGACTCGATTCTTGTAACCTGAGCCGAGTACGACCGGAAGCAGTTCGAGGATGACCAAGTGGATGATCGCCAATGGCCGACCAATAAAATGCGTCGATTTTGGTTTCTGAAATAAACACCACTTCCGGAAAACGAGTAATAATATCAAACGGAACTCTGTTTCATGGAGGTACTTTTACGAAGAGAGGGCGTGGCCTTGATCGTGCGGATGTTGGAGAAATTAGAGAGGGAGATGATTTGAAGGTGTTATTTCTATTATACACTGACTCTTCCTGACCAGTTCCCTCGTCTTGGTTGTAATTTTACAACATTTCCGTTTCTGCGCCGTCAGGATATATATATATATACATATATATATATATATATATATATATATATATATATATGTATGTGTGTGTGTGTGTGTGTGTGTGACTGTGATTTGCTATTTGTCTATTCGTCCACTCGCTGCCATTGTCTCTATTCCTGAATCATTTTGGGGTCGTACCCAATGTCTCATTTATATTCAATATCATTATACAATAAATCAACAAAATGAGAATACCAATTCCCTTTCTTCTACTTCGTTTCAGTGTTCTAACACTTTCGTTTTAGAATCGTTCTTAACATTTCCCCAAAATTGAATTTTTAAAAACTTCAAATTCTTACGCGTATCATTGATATATTGATTCTTCCGAACCTGTTACATCGTCTCGGTAATATTCTTGGCAACGTTTTAGCTGCTATATCATTAGGTTTCCTTTTCTTTCTATCCCTATGTAAAACATAAAAACCATTGGAAAAAAATTACAAAAATCACATTAACAGATACAGGGAAATCAATCGATTGATATAGATCAAAATGATATAAATTTTCAGAAAAAACTTTCATATATTCAGTGTTTAAAGCTATAAAGCCTACTATATATATATATATATATATATATATATATATATATATATATATATATATATATATATATATATATATATATGTATAGTATCACATAAGATATATGGATATGAATATATAAGTCATTGTTGAAAAAAGAAGGGGTGTTTGATCAACACTGCTGGGGAGCCATGTTAATATAACTTATCCGTTTTAAAATCCCTGAAATGGTTACATGGTAACCAATTGATGGTCTCATGGAGAGAGATTTTCACATTGTGCCATAATATCAAACGCTATGTAAAATATGAAAAATTCTGAAGAACATTACATAAATTACACTAACAGATAATGAAAAATAAGTGATTGAAATGACACGAAAAAGAGCGTTTTCTATGTTTAGTGTTCGAAGTTGTAAAGCTTTTTAGTTTATATACATTTAGACCGAGAATAAACAAGATGAGAATTTTTGTTGAAAGCAGTTATTTGGGCCTTCGCTTTTTACCAGCGGCTGTTTAACCCAATGATAAGAGCATTGCTACGTTGAAGCTGCTACCCTATTGGTGGGGTGCAGCTGCCCACCCCCCATTTTCTTTAAATGTCTATTCTATTTACGTTGTCTGGAGTGAGTGATATATTAACCGTATAATGATGGAAGATCATTTCAAATAAGTTTCTATAAAGCATAATGCAATTTATAATCATTTGATATATATATATATATATATGTATACATGTATATATTAGTACTAAACTCAACAACCTTAACTACACAGATCTCTAATATCATAATCTTCCCACTAATAACAACCTCATTTGCACACTCTACTCTCTTCCGTTTATGTCTGATACTGGGAACTTCACAGTCACATAGACCCATACCTACCAAAACTTTTGTATGGTATTCCATTTGTACAAATCCGAGCCAACAAACTTTCAATGACCTGTAAGGATAATACATATAAAGTTCCTTGACCTTATGAGCCCACCATCTTTACCATCACCAACCTACCCACACAATTCAATACGAAACCACTACCTTTCAACCCTAACAACCTATGGCCTCTCCAAGACTCATTACTGCTGCCACTACCACATCTTGCCACAGACAAACTCAGACTTCATCACAGACAGAACTAAGTCCCACACAATAGGATGACCCTAAAAGATTTGATTCCAATTTTTGCTTTCAAAGCAGAGCCTTTGATGGTAAATTTATTTACCACGGAAAACTTTTGACCGCTGAATGGTTCTCACACACATACACACACACACGCGCGCACACATACACACACACACACACACAGGACATGCTGCTGAAGATGGAAATACTTCCTGAAACATGATTAGCATACCAATTAATTCATTTATGGATTGACTAATTAATGAACAAAGTTTTCATACAGTTTTGCTCCTGAGTCTATCTCATTTCCTATTGTTCACGATGTATATATATATATATTTATATATATATATGTGTGTGTGTGTGTGTGTGTGTATATATATATATATATATATATATAAATATATATATATATATATATATATAAATATATATATATATATATATATATATATATAAATATATATATATATATGGCAACTACTTGTAAACAATACACATATGCTATATAACATCGACTGAAACGAGAGATTCAGATTCTTGAAGTCCTTACAATAAAATCGAAAGATCAAAAATTAAATAGGATTTCCAGTTTAGGAACTGGGAATTCAAATGTATCTAATAACTTATGGATACAGACATTTAAGAACGTTTCGCTTGTACGTTGCCTCGTACGTGGCGTTATCATAACGCATAATCGGTAGACGCTGATTTTGAAAATTAAAAAATGAATAACATCCACAGTTTTTCGCTGATGTTAATAATGATCAGATGCATTTTGGGAACACACATGCAGTAACATGTGCATAACGGTATGAATGCAGAACGTGAGCTGAACCCTATTTTTTGTTCTTCAACATAATTTCTAATGAAGCCGAATAAGCGAAACATGTAAAATAATTTTTTCTACAATAATACAAATATATATGTGTGTGTGTGTGTGTGTATGTGTGTTCTACCTGGCATATAGGTGCCAGGTAGCGTACACACGCACACATATACATATGTAGGTATTCAAACACTGACATCTGGTATTTACATATTCATATGTGCCAATATATAAATATGTGTATGTGTGCATGCATGTATTGTAAACATCTATTTATAAAACTTAAGTACTATCACCATAGATTAAGCAACCCCTAAATCAACACACACACATACATATATGAATAATAAATTGCGTTATATATATATAGAAACTTATTTGAAATGATCTCCCGTCGTTACACGGTTGATATATAACTCAATGTAGACAACGTATATAGAATAAACAATTGGGGTAAACGGGACTGCTGCAGGAATCGAATATGTCACAGAAAGGGTAGTCGCTTCAATGTGGTGATGCTCTCGTTATTGAGCTAAACAGCCGCCGATAATGTTGAAAGGTTGAAAGTTGGCGGCTACCCTATCGGTGGCAGGTTCGATTCCTGTAGCAGCCCCATTTTCTTTAAATTTTTATTCTATCAACGTTGTCTAAATTATACGATATAATAAGTGTGTAATGACGGGAGATCATTCCAAATACGTTTCTATATCATATCACGCAATTTATAATTCATTCTGTCGGGACGAACATGTCCATTTCCTGAATATATATATATATATATATATATATATATATATATATATATATATATATATATAAAAGTATGATAAAGTGAGGATTTGCTATAGAAACACGTTCATGTTTATGCCCTATTTGGGCCTCTCCAGACGAATCATATATATATTGTGTATTTAAGCATCAATCCTTCATTAAAAATTTTTCCTAAAGATTGAAGACAATATGTTTTTCAACCTGCTTACGTACTAGAGGATCAATGTCTGGATTCTATGAATATAAACATCGTTCAAACGTTTGCGGTCCGGTACTTCTGACCATGTTCATGTCCATTAGCGAGATCAAATGACAAAACACAACTGATGCTAATCTTTTTCGTTTTATGTCTTGTTTTTTTATGTTATTTTGTGCTTTTTAACCTAAGCATTTCAATGTTTGTGTACAATATATATACATATATATATATATATATATATATATATATATATATATATATATATATATATATATTTATATATATATATAATGTCGGTGTAGTGCATGAGTTGACATTCCATGATCTATAAGTTTTTGAATACATTAAAAACTGCAGTGCCCGAATCAAAGATCTCATTCAGCTTTGGGTGTCTTGATTTTGCGTCGATGCTTGCAACCAGGTGAGAACCAGGATACTGAATGCTGGAAATCGAGGGAAAACCGGCCTTTTTCACGTGGGCTGTCGGCGTAACACAATCTTCCTTCCCTCACTCGGCTTTGTTCTTTGCTAAGTTGAACTTGGTATATACCAAGTGTGAATGTGTGAGTGAATGTGTACGTTTATTTCTGTGTGTGTGTGTGTGTGTGTGTGTGTGTGTGTGTGTGTGTATGTGTGTGTGTGTGTTAGTGCATGTGCAAGTCCATTATAATTTTCAAAACAGAAAAAGTTGAAAATTGAGTGAAAGAAAAAACATGATCATCGTGTCATCGGCATATCAGAGCGCTAAAACTATTTTTTAAAAATGAAAAAGAAAAAAGAAAAACCAAAAAGGCAAGATTTTTAATGAACAAATCTAATCACCTAATGTGATAAGAGTTGTTTTGTTGAATGAAGGAGGCGGAAATAAAGAGCAAGCCAGGAAAAATGGACGCGTTAAACGGAAATAAACACGTGGCAAGGCGGAAAACGGAACAAAAGACATTTTTTTTTTTAAACGAGAGAAAAAAAAATGAGAATGCCACTTGGATAAAAGAAAGGGGATGTACAGAAAGAAAGAAAGGGAGGAAGGAAAACGTTGATAATTGAAGGAAGGACTGAGAAATGAACTGATTCAATTATGCAGAAGGAAAAAAATTTTGCCGACTGAAAGAGATATAGACAATGAAAATGACGGAAATAAAGAAAGATCAATGAGAATAATGAATGAAAGAAAAAAGACTGATTGAAAGAAAGGAGTATAAATGGTTAGAAAGAAAGAAAGAAAAAAGAAAGAAAGGTAGAAAAAAGAAAGAGAGGCCAATGGAAAGAGAGAGAAAAGACAAACGGAGACAAAGAAAGAAAAATAAATGAAAAGAAAGAATGAAAGAGGAAAGTAAAGAATAAAGGAGAAGAACAAGTAAGCTAACAATGGAGAAGTAAAAGGAAGAAGTTTCAAGTGAAAGAAAATCGAAATAATCAAATGGGAAATGAAAATAATCTCATAACTGTATATCATTTTTCATCTCCTAGTTTCATGCTCATATCCCGTTCATTCTGAAAGATCAATAATCTTTTATCTAAATTTAATTTTATTAATTGTCCCCTTACAAAAGTAGCAGGCTCTTCAATTCCTTTCCGCAGTAGCTACCAAAAACCACCTATGCGCCGAATCCGCCTTTTCGTTTTGTAAATTTTGTTAAAAAAGAAATGAATCATAAATAGAAATTAAAAACAGAAATAATACCAGAATTCTCCAGTCTCCTTCTGGAATGTTCTGTATATTAAGGTTATATCTCGGCGTCTCTTTTCTGGGTCTATCTAAATATAGTATAGCTCGATACTGACCTGGGTTTGAAAATGAGTGAGAGGATGATCTACTTTTGGGGAGCCCTATCTCTCAAAAAGCTGCTTTGCAGAGAAAACTACAAAATAAAGGTTGACTTTTCGCATTCTTTTACGAATTAATGAATGGGTGGTTGTAAAAACTGGAATTTGAAGAAAGAACGAAGGAAGTAAAGAAAAGAGGTTTAGAATTGACGAAATGGTTTCGGATGGAAAAAAAATAAGCAGGTATTGGATTCAGAAGGGAGTTTGAATTGAAAGAAAAAAAACGTGTTCGGGATGGAAAGAAAACATGGGAAATAATGAAACAAATAATTTTTAAAAGCTGAGCATATCAGTTGATTAAGGCTCATTCTCATTTACTATGCATGAAGTCGGCTTCCTCTGATTGGCCAATTAGGGCCTAATTGTAAATTAATGCTGTTCTCGGCGGATCCTGTCTTGTCATTCGCGTCAGGGAGCTGGTTCAACACAACGGCTGTCTCTCTCGTGGCATGACCGCTGATAGGCACAAGTACGCATGCGCGTGAAAGGGCTCTTCCGACTGAATAAAAATTTTTTAAAAATGTCTCAATTTATTATCAATAATTTTTGACTATCGTAATTTGATCTTTATTTTTCGTCGGCAACTACACTCAGGTCGTAAATTTACGACGGTGAGTAAACAGGGCTGATCGAAAAAATACAAACGACGGTAAATAGTAATCAGAAGAATCAAGATGAAGGTAAATAGTTATCAAAATTAGTAGTATCAAAATTAATAGTAACAAGCCGAAAAGGGTGAGACAAGGTGATACCAGCTCATCCAAACTCTTCACATCCTGTCTCGAGATGATCTTCTGTAACATAGATTGGGAAAATAGTGGAATCAAAATAGACAGCGTATATCTGAGCAACCTCAGATTTACAGACGACATTGTGCTTTTCGTAGAAAAACTGAATGATCTCCTACTAATGCTAGATGAACTAAATAAAGATAGCAAGAAAATAGGCCCCCGCATAAAGTTCAGCAAAACGAAGGTTATGTGCAACAACCATGCTAGAATGACTCCTTAATTTTTGTCGAGCAGTTTACCTAAAAATATCCTTCCGTCTGTGTTAGCAAAACTCAAAAAAAGTCAGCTAAACCAACAAAATTTTCTGTGGATACTAATGGGACTTGGAGTCGGTTATTAGCGACTTAGAAATCATCCCTAGTGGGAAAGTTTTGGGTTGGAGGATTTAATTTTCAAATGAAAATTTATTCTAAATTGTTCCCTCAGTTTGTGTCTAGCAGCGTTCATGATTAGCTAAAAAATTACCGTTACTTTAATTCACCGAATATTTGACCGTCCATGTGAGTGAAACTCAGGTACAGCCAGAGATATGGCTAACAAATTTTCTATGAATTCTAATTGGATCCAGAGTAAATTTTTAGCAAGTTAGTTTTTGGACCCCCACTCCTCCAGTTTTTAAGATTTGTCTTCATAATTCTTAATGAGCAAAAAGTGAAACCAAAAACACGTCAAAAAACGGGAAATTCCGAGTAATTATTCTATCACAATACTCCTCGAATGCTTTTATATATTGGGATA
>OY735215.1:28090596-28108096 GCA_963457665.1 Thysanoteuthis rhombus
TTGGTTTAGTTCTAAGCTTTTAAAAATTCTTAATGTACTGTAGAATGCTTCCAAACAAGTACTCAAAACTGGGTTGGTTTGGATAACGAGAAGAGGTGGAAAAAAAACTCTCAATCAGTTGATAATAAGTCACGTGAAAAATATGATCAGAATAAATTCTATTTATGACATCACTTGCATTTTCCACTTGAGTACATTTAAAATAGAGTAAAAAAAACATCCAGAAGTAGGTAGATCCTCAAGAATCAAAATGGTATTATTAAACTCTTCATAGTAAGGCCTAAAATGTCAAAAAAAAGTTTTGTTTTTTTTGTCAAAAATTAAAAAAAAACGCCTTTAGAAAGAGTCTAGTGGAGTACTGATGCAAATTTTTTGTCTATAGGTAAACAAACATATATGCAAGTACATAGACGAACAAACATGCACACAAAATGGATAGAACCGTTCGCCATCTTTGATGGTCACGGTTGTTCACTACAACCTTCATGATCTGTTACGTCTACTTTTAACCCGTTGACTGCAACAGGAGTAGCTCCGTTGCTGGTTCTAGATACGGCAGTACATTTGATTAATGACAGTTTGTTCTCTCTGTAAACGATGGACCTATCCACAAACATTTATGGGTATAAAAACACAGAAACAAGTAGAAGAAAGTCGTCCATAACCTAAAAAGAAAAGGTCCATAGCACGATTGACGGAAATTTCAGTCATCTCCGTCAATAGGTTAAATCTTCACACGAATCACTCGCAGACGTTTCTCCCCGCCAACATAAAAGGCACACATGCTCCTACCACATTCCCGTCACCGAATATCGACAAACAGACGCTAAACGGAACACCGTTGAACGCGACTCTGCATACCAACATTCAAAAGTCGGAATACAGGCGTGATTTCGCATGACTTCGACCGCTCCAAAGCCGCCATTTTGAATTGATCAGGTGTTTAAACATCCAAACTGTTGTTTCTTCCTCCCTTTTTATCCCGAACGCCACCCATAACCGAAGGTTCTAACCAAACTGTCCTCCGCACCTTGGCCACCGACACGAAAGACTTCTGGCCTGTAGTGCCTACTTGACATGTGGGTTGTTGTCTCGGCAGTCGAAAGAACGGAACACGATAACAAATTAGGAAAGGTGCAATTTTTCAAGCAGACACAGTGAATTACGTATAGGTGTCCTTTATGTGCACACACATGTACACTCGTACACATTCAAGCACACACATACGTATGTATTCTATTCATATAAAATCGTCTCCTCGTTAGTCACTCATTAAAGTGCTGTCTCTGAATTTCCATGATGCTACTTGTCATTTGGGCTGTCAAAAGAGCTAAACGCGAAAACAAATTAGAAACGGAGCAATTTTACCAGCAGACACGATTAATTTCGTATAGGTATCCTATACGCACACGCATAAATATACATACACATATGCACACATATACAAACGCATGCACACACACACACAAACATATATATATATATATATATATATATATATATATATATATATATTCTTGTGATATAAAATTTCATCCTCATTATTCACTTATCGAAATGTTTCTGAATTTCTATGTTGCTACCTTTCAGCTAAACTGTGTAATTCATAATAAAAGAACGATTCCGGTTTATATATATATATATATATATATATATATATACATATATATATATATGTATATATATATATATATATATATATATATATGTGTATATATATATATATATATATATATATATATATATATATATATATGTACATATATATGTACGTATGTATGTATGTATATATGAGCTAATTGCCCACTGTAGCGTTGGAAATAGTATCTAAAGGTTCCGGCATTTCGTATTGAAAAATTTTCTTCATACCTTCCCCAAAACGGAATGATTTTTATGATTTCCGCCAAATTTTTTTCAACATTTTGATTTTTAATCAGATTTTTTTTTAAATCTAATTTTTCTTGCTTTTTATTCGACGAAGAAGAATGTAGCAATATGAGTAAAAATTGAATGGTGTTTATTGATTAGCTCTCGTGACCCCATCGGTGGGGCGCAAACTATGTTAGAACAGTCTCCCTAGGATAGCGCATAAGCGGTCAAATCTTGTTGGGGGCTTCTATTGGTTGTTAAGCTGCCAAGGGTAATTTTTCGCATAGATTTATCAAGATCTCACTTGTTTCAACCAATTTTAGTCGAAGATATTTACTAATCATAGCTTGGTACAGCAGAAAACATGCCTTGGTTGCCCAGTGAGGTGTGAACTAACTATATCTGTTTTGTTTCGTTTTGTTTTTTTCATTTTACTTGCGATTGCCAAAGTTTACTGATTGTTATTTACTAAGCTTGAATTAGTGATGCAATAAGCCACGCGCACGACGTGCTCAGTGAGTATCGAGCCCAACATGGCTGAAATAGCTGGTCCGATAAGATTGTCGGTCATAGCTCTGCATCGAGGCGTTCCATCTGTACTTTGCGAAGCTAGATTGGTATAGTGCAAAGTCAAGAGTGTGGTGTATTCGGTGAGGATCGAACTCACAATAGCAGTAACAATCAGTCTGACTAGCTTTGTAACCATATCTGCACAGAAAGGCGCTTTCATTTCTGTTAATGGAAATTAGCTTAGTACGCCAAAGGACAACATGTGTTGGGTATTTAGATCGAACTCAGTATTGTAGTATTTGTCTGCGAGACCATCTTGCAAACCACTGCTCCTCACCAAGTTGCCAAAGAATATTGGGCCTTGTTTAGAATTAGAAATCGAATCTACAGTTCTAACTTCAAATCATAACCTTGTCTCTTCATTCAACTCGACAGGACTAAACTCACTAGAAATTAGATATAAGCTTGGATCCCCAAGAAATCACATAAGAAACCGAGGCCGACAGAAGACAAGATGGAGAGACAAACTAGACAAATTCAGAAAATACTGGCTCCACGACGCCCACGATAGAGAATTGCGGCGAATCCTGGGGATGATCAATGTCCAACGAGGGACGTTGAAAGACTGACGATGATGATGATGATGATGATGATGATGATGATGATGATGATGATTAGTCTAAAACATCGGTAACGAACCTCTCAGGTTGGTAGTTTCTTCCGTGGACGGAAGCAATGTAGAGCTATATACTTCCGGAGATTGGGGATCTTATAAAACAAATAGGCCGCCTGGCTAGTCGATTCTTTGTTTTTTTTTTTTGTTTTTTGTTTGTTGGTTTTTTTGTTGTTGTTTTTTTCAAAATCGCTTTTATTATCCATCGATGCCTTCTTTCTCATTTCTTCCTCTTTTTCTACTCTATACATTGAATGTCAATAAATTTTCTGTAGCTACACTCAAGAAAATCTCTGCTGTGTGTTCAGGATAATATGGCTTGTGAAAGAACAGCTGCAAAGAGATGGTTAAAATGCCTTACGCCGCATAACCTTCTTTTTTTTTTTTTTTTCGATAAAACCCGATATCTGCCGCTGATATCGAGGGCGGAGACGTCCGAAGGAAAACTAAAATGATCGTAAAACATTAACAGCTAGAAAGGATTCATGAAGCGCGTATTTCTGTCAACGGCATATGCTTCGAAGATGCTCGACAAAAATCGGTTCAAATTGTGCAGGAAAGGAAATTATAAGTTCCGTTTTTTTTTGTTTTTTTTCGGTAGCGGGGGGTTCAATTTTCAGAATATTGTTTCATAATCTTTCATATTAAAAACTTTCCTGGATGCTCACCGAAATCCGATCAATTCTTTCTTAGCTCATGACCCACCCTTCCACAAAATGTCATCATGATTCATTGAGAAATTTTGGAGACGTTGAGTTGACAAACAGACGAACGTTAGTTCTGGAGATATTGTGTGGACGAACGCAAGCAAGTTCATGAATGTATGAAATGAATGAAACAATTATTACTCAATCAAAAAAGTATTCATTGATCCAACCCGAACTTCCTCGTTACCCTTTGTCTCGACGTTTCAGAAAATGTTGTCGAAATTCATTGAGAACTTTAGGAGATATTGGATGGACAAACAGACAAACATTTGTGAATACATATATGTCTTTCAACTTCTTTGGCTCAGGTGAACCACAGCAATCGACAGTTGTGTACACACAGTAACGTTATGACATGCCAAACTTACAGTGAAATCAAGCCTCATGTGATTTATTTTAATGAAAAGGCATGGGGTGCGACCCTAAATCGCGCATGCCACTTGACACTGCTAGGGTCTCACCAATTAAAATTACACGTTTTTCTACCAATTAGGAACTGTTGATGTTAACAACCGGGTCCCTCTTCCATCAGCGCCCACACTGTTAACCGAATGTCAAGGGTGTCTTGTGGACGTGACTTTTGTTAACTGTTAAGACCAAAGCTCTGGCTATAAGAGCCACTGATTTGAAAAATGGCTTCGTCAAAAGAGAAAGGATGGTAAATGGAGAAAACAGACTAACAGAAGATATTGAGACACGAAAGAAAAAGTAAAAGAAAGAAAGAGAAGAGAAGGAAAGAGAGAGAGAAAAAGAGAAGTTAATGGACGATAAGAAAGAAACATGTTACCAAGTAAAGATGGAAGAAGATAGAAAGAAAGGAAGAAAGAGAAGAAAAAAATATGTCTAAGAAATAAACATGTTACCAAGTAAAAAATAAACAAAGAAAGAAAGAAAGAAAGAGGAGAGAGAGAGAAAAGAGAAATAGAAACAAAGAGAATGGGCAAAAAGGTAAGAGAATGAGAGAGAGAAGGGGAGGAGAGAGAAAAGAAAGATTTCGTAAAGGAAGAAATACGAAAGAAAAAGGATAAAAATAAATGGAAAAAGAATTAGACAAGAAATATCTATGGATCATTGGATAGATAGATAGATAGATAGATAGATGCAATTATACATAGTATCTGAATTGATTGTCGGTTCTTGCACATTAGGGTGTAAGCTTTCTGGGACAGACAGGTAGACAGACAGGTGGACAGACAGGCAGACCAAAAAGATGAAAGGAAGAAAGGGAAAAAATCCTGGTAATTGTAGAATGTTGTTTGGAAAGAAGCTGAATCTGTATGAAACGAAAGAATAGAATGGAAATGTGACAGAAACAAAAATGATTAAAAGGAAATTGAATGTCTGCGATGACGGGATACGAAAGAAAATACAAACAAACAACAGACACCTGATGAAAGCCGAAGGGCATAACGACCGAAACGTTGTGACAATAACATAACAGCCAAGTCGTGAACACTAGTTCAAATAAATAAATGTTTGTTTGTTTGTTTGTTGTTTGTTTATTATTATTATTATTATTATTATTATTATTATTATTATTATTATTATTATTATTATGAATCTCACACCAGTTGCCTGGTGGTAACCGCTGGAGTTTGAGTGACAGCAAGTCTCCTCAAGTCTCCAGCCCTCCTCTCCTAGTACTAGCAGGTCGCAGTAATTCTGCGATTTACAGTTTCACACCGGTTGCCCAGTGGTTATCGCTGAGGGCTGAGTGACAATAAGTCTCCTCAGGTCTTCAGCTAACGTCTCCTCCCTCTTTCGCATATCATGACAGAGCTACAATTCGTTGCAGTACTTATATCTCTAGCACCTTCCTCAGTACCCGTGCAGTTCCCAGTAGTGCTGTGGTCTGTACGGTCTCTATCCTCCCCCTAATCCCGATCTCCTCCAGTCTCTCCCTCAGCGTTCTGGGGACAGTTCCTAGTGCTCCCACTATGACTGGTACTACCCTGGTTTTCATGTTCCACATTTTCTTTAACTCCCTTGCTAGGTCCTGGTATTTTTCCCTTTTTTCACCCTCCTTCTTTTTTACTCTATGGTCTGCAGGCACAGCCACGTCTACTATTTGGCAGGCCTTCTTTTTTTTGTCTACTATTACTAAGTCCGGCCTTCTTGCCTGGATGAGGTGGTCAGTTTGGATGTCAAAATCCCACAGTAGTTTGTGGTTGTCATTCTCCAAAACTGCCTCTGGCTTGTGCTGATACCACTTTTCCCCATGGTTGAATCCCATTTGTTTACTTAGTTCCCAGTGTATCATCGTTGCTACTCTATCGTGTCTATGCTTATACTCCTTCTGGGCGAGTTGACTACATTCACTAGTTATGTGGTTTACTGTCTCATCTCTTTCACCGCACATGCGGCATTTGCTGTTTGCCTGTGTTCTGTCGATTTTAGCTTTTATGTAGTTTGTCCTTATGCTTTTGTTTTGGGCTGCCATGATGAGCGATTCTGTTTCTCTCTTAAGGTTTCCCTTTCGTAACCACGTCCATGATTTCTCGTCTGCTATATCTTTTATCTGTCTTTTAAACTCGCCGTACAATTTTTTCCCTTCCCAATTATTATTATCATTATTATTATTTCTAATCTTTACACCAGTTGCCCGGTGGTTATCGCTGAAGGTTGAGTGACAGTAAGTCCCTTCAGGTTGTCAGCCTTTATCTCATCTCATCTCTCCTACACCTATCACAACAGTGCTGCAGTTCGTATCTCCACCAACATTTGTTTTTTTTTGTTGTTGTCCGCTAAGAGCTGGGGCCGTGGATCTTAAATTTCTAGCACTTTCCTCTATATTCGTGCAGTTCCTTGCAGTGCTGTGGTCTGCCCAGTCTCCTTCCTTTTATTCCTAGTTCCTCCAATCTCGCTTTCAGTGTCTTTGGTATGGTTCCGAGTGCATCTGTTATTACTGGTACTTTTCTAGTATTTTTTCCAGTTTTTCACTCTCTTTCCTCTCCACTCTATGGTCTGCAGGTACGGCTACGTCTATAATTTAGCATGTTTTCCTCTTCTTGTCCATGATTACTAGGTCCGGTCTTCTCGCTTTTTTATTATTATTATTATTATTATTATTATTATTATTACTACTACTACTACTACAAAACTCACGAAAAAACAGCACATCACTTCAATCGTCTTTTGCCCTATGTTGTTGGTAACGAATCGGTAATAGACTGTAAAGGATAGACATCAAGATAATAATAATAATAATAATAATAATAATAATAATAATAATAATAATAATAATAATAATAATAATAATATAAGAACGGCCCAATACAAACAAAACTGCACATTCAAAAACACCGAGAAAAAGTTTTACCAAGATTTAAACGGAGAAAGAAGACAGAACAAAAAAACAGATGCCACAGAGGCCAAGAGCTATTGGATTAGCATATGTGGGCACCTGGAAAGACACAACGTAACACCACGGTGGTTAGGAAACATGAGAAAAGAAATTGAAGATATAGACAATGGAGAACCAATATTATTGAATGAAACCACATTGAAACATGCTCTTAGGAAAGTAGCCAACTGGAAAGCACCACATTACACGACAGACTCACCCACCTACTCCAAAGTTGCCTAAACGAAGGCGAGGCACCAGAATGGATGACCAAAGGCAGAACTACCCTCATCCAAAAATACCCAGAAAAGGGGAACATAGCAAGCAACTATAAACCAATAACGTGCTTACCACTTATGTGGAAAATCCTGACCGGGCAAATAGCAGAGAGAATATATATATATCAATGGAATGAAGGGGACTATTACCAGAAGAACAGGAAGGGTGTAGAATAGGAACGAAAGGGGCAAATGATTTACTCTACATAGACCAGATGATCTTTAGAGAAGTGAGGATAAGGAGAAAGAATATCGCAATGGTATGGATAGATTACGAAAAAGCGTACGATATGATCCCACATAGCTGGATACTCGAATGCCTTAGAATGTTCAAAATTAGCGAACCGGTGGTTAGATTCATTGGAAACTCTATGAAAGACTGGAAAGTAGACTTGACAGCCACAGGAGACAACCTAGCAGAGGTAGGGATAAAAAGGGGAATCTTCCAATGAGACTCGTTGTCCCCAATATTATTTGTTCTAACAATGATACTGCTCAACAGAATCCTGAAGAACAGCAAAGGATACCATTTCTCTAAAACAAAAGGAAAAGTCAATCCCCTGACGTGCATGGATGATATAAAATTGTTTGCAAAAAACAGGGGAGCGCTTGAGACTCTGTTCAACGAAGTAAAAGAATACAGTGAGGACATCGGAATGGAATTTGGAATTTAAAAAATGTGCAATCATGGTAATGCGCAAAGGAAGGCTTACAATGACTGAAGGAATCGAACTCCCGGACAACAGCAAGATTAGAGCATTGACCGCACAAGACCAATACAAATACCTAGGCGTTCTTGAATGTGACACGATAAAACGGAAAGAGATGAAGGAGAAAATAAAGAGAGAATACCTTAGAAGGATAAGGAAAATATTAGAGACTAAATTAAACAGCAGAAATCTAATAAAAGGAATGAACACCTGGGCTGTGTCAGCAGTTAGATATACAGGACCATTCCTAGGATGGACAAAGGAAGAACTCCAAGCAATGGATAGGCGAACAAGGAAACTTATGACAATGCATAAAGCATTACACCCTAGAGATGATACAGATAGACTATACGTTAAGAGAAAAGAAGGTGGCAGGGGGCTCATCAGCATAGAAGACAGTGTCCAGAGAGCTAAAGCAGTCCTAGAAAGGTATGCACAAACGAATAGCGAAGAAATCATAAAGAGCACGAGAGACAGCGCAACAAACAATAAAGTAGAAAATAGTGGAACAGCACATCAAACAAGAAAAGAAAGATGGGAAGAGAAAAAATTGTATGGCGAGTTTAAAAGGCAGATACAAGATGTAGCAGACGAGAAATCATGAACGTGGTTACGAAAAGGAAACCTGAAGAGAGAAACAGAATCGCTTATTATGGCAGCTCAAAACAAAAGCATCAGGACAAACTACATAAAAACAAAAATCGACAGAACGCAAACAAACAGCAAATGCCGCATGTGCAGTGAAAGAGATGAGACAGTAAACCAGATAAATAGTGAATGTAGTCAACTCGCCCAGAAGGAGTATAAGCATAGACATGATAGAGTAGCACCGATGATACACTGGGAACTAAGCAAACAAATGGGATTCAACCATGTGGAAAAGTGGTATCAGCACAAACCAGAGGCAGTCTTGGAGAATGACAACCACAAACTACTCTGGGACTTTGATATCCAAACTGACCACCTCATCCAGGCAAGAAGACTGAACTTGGTAATTGTAGATAAGAAAAGGAAGACCTGCCAAATAGTAGAATGTGGCTGTATCTGCAGACCATAGAGTAAAAAAGAAGGAGAGTGAAAAACGGGAAAAATACCAGGACCTAGCAAAAGAATTGATGAAGATATGGAACATGAAAGCCAGGGTAGTACCGGTCATAGTGGGCGCTCTAGGAACTGTCCCCAAAACGCTGAGGGTGAGACTGGAGGAGATCGGGATTAGGGGAAGGATTGAGACTGTACAGACTACAGAACTACTGGGAACTGCACGGATACTGAGGAAAGTGCTAGAAATATAAGGACTGCAACGAATTATAGCATTGACATGATAGGTGAAAGAGAGAGGAGACGTTAGCTGAAGACCTGAGGAGACTTATTGTCACTCAGCCTTAAGCGATAACCACTGGGCAACTGGTGTGAAACTGTAAATTGCAGAATTACTGCGACCTATGAGTACTAGGAGAGGAGGGCTGGAGACTTGAGGAGACTTGCTGTCACTCTAACTCCAGCGGTTACCACCGGGCAACTGGTGTGAGATTCGAAATAATAATAATAATAATAATAATAATAATAATAATAATAATAATAATAATAATAATAATAATAATAATAATATTTTCAGAATTTCAGACAATTATAATATTATATTAAATTAAACTCACAAATCAAACTCGATAAACCAGATCAATTTTATAAGAGTGGCCTGTGCATATACGCCACCCAATTAAAAATTATGACTCAACATCATTTGTTATTTCAATGCTCAATTTACCTGTACTTCATATCTCGTGTTTTAATTAATTCTTCGTTATCGTATTGTGCGGTTACTAAAATACTCGTTCAGTAATAGTGGACTATAAGGAAATTAACATAGCTCAGCTAAGTTGTTGAAATGATCCAAGCAAGTAATCGCATTGATTTTTGAAATGAACAGAAATTAATATCAAATTCATAAGTATTGGACACCCATTCAGGGTCGAATACACCACAGTGGTAATGGTCAGCAAATTAAGGACACATGTACTGGGCTCCCCTGTGAAGATCAAAATTATCATAGCATTTACCCAACTTTGTCTAGAGTGGCACAAGGTTGCATCAAGTGAAAATCTAACTACACTCGGGATTTGGTCCGCAAGGCTGTTCTTTACATATTTCAGGAAGAGTCGTTAAATAGTGTTTCGGGGAATCGAACCCATTCTTTTTGTTATTTTTGTTCTATGGCCTTCGTCAAATGTACAATCAATACATGAAGAGGTTTTTTTTTCAGTTCAGCCAAGGAAGAAACGATAGCAAACTGAATTTTTGTCGTTTTCTGACTCTTTATTGGAGTCCTCTGTCTATTATCCTGACTTCTTCCCAGAGAATAGTGTACATCTTTCTCCCATCAAATACGGTCCTGCATACCAGATTTTTCTACTTCGCCTTTGTAGTGGCTTTCTTTTTTTACTTCAAGGGGACGGCTAGGCTATTATTCATACTTGGAGCCCCAATATATATATATATATATATATATATATATATATATATATATATATATATATATATATATATCGACTGGAACAAGGCCTGAGATATGGGTTTTGTAGTTTCCCCTGTGATCTCAAACATTCATTTCGATATTTTTTCAAGATCTTGCCTCAGGTTCAAATCCGTTCGAACCTTTCACCTGGCTTAGATACGTGGATGGTATGTTGATACTCTGACTCATTAATCATGGTGTACAACTTGATTTATGTGAGATCAAAAAGATCTACTTGAGAATTTTAAAAAATCCTCTTTTTACTTATCCAAGTAACCTGCAAGTGGATATTGCACCGCTGCATAAAAAGCTTTTTTCTTTCATTTACAGTCCCTTTGTTTTTTGTAATTATTATGTATGTGCTTTCAATTGCTCTAATCGATGGAGTATCCTCATGCTAACCCTGAATTCTTGAAGCAGTTACAATTATAAACTTCCAGATTCTTTGAGCCAAGTCCTCAAAACTTGCCCGTCCTGTTCTTTACGACTGAGGCATGCCCCCGAATTTACCCTCTTTCCCACATCCTTCACGCACTTCCGAACGAAGCCTTGTAAAGACGGCCGAACAAAATCCATTGCAAACAGAAATTATTAAGTAATTCTATGCTGGTCTTTCACATCGACTGTGGAAAATGAGAAAGATGAACATGGCGACTGGTGGAGGTCGAATGGGAAAAACGGGAACGCAGGGGCGAAACGAAACAGCCTTCGAATCGATCAGCGAGCATGGGCAAAGCAGGCAGCTCGACGCCGGCACTTCCGGTCCATCCTAATACTACTATCAGATTCCGGCAATTACTTCTTTGAGTCTAAACAAACGTTGGTGATGTCGTCACCCGTGAATCTCCAACCGACCGCCATTTTGAGTAATTCGTACAAATATTACGTCACAAAATAACAAGGGAAAAAAATCACATCCACATTATTAATTTTTCACAAGTATTTGATCCATCTTAAATTCAGTTGCTTTTATTCGAAGATGGCTGGTTCACAATCGTTAGCGAGCACCGTGGAAAAAAATTAAAAGTGTAAAGCTCCGGCGTGAATCAAACTCGCGTCTCTTAACCCCATGAGTCTGCTTTTCCATTAGAGCTTCCTTGATCTATTAGGCAACGATGGCCAAGTGGCTACAGTTATTCAAATCTAGTCTCCATTATTCATTTCATCGAACGCCTGATACACTGCCATCATCCTTGTTTACATACACTAGTGGTATTAGTTGTGATATTATTAAAATTTCTTAGATGAAGATTTGTCGAATATTATCAATGTTTTACTCACCTTATTTCTGCTGCATTTTATCGCAACTACCAGATCAGCATTTCATAGTCGTTAGTAAGCAGCGGGGACCTAAAATAAAGTATAAGCCTCTGGTGAGACAGGAACTCGCATCCCTTATCCTCAAAAACATTTCTTCAAGATATTCGAATAGAATCGCATCTAGTTATTTCCCTAAAAGACTGGGATAATAAAAGTGGTGAATTACTTTTCCTTATTACAGAGGCAGTTTCAAAATTGAATTTACATTGTATCTGATTTGATCAGATTAGAAAACGTATGAATTAAATATAAAACATTTGAGGCTTTTATATCTAGATTTTATTGGGAAATTAATTCCTAATTATGATTCTTTTAGAAATAAATTGAATCAGATAAGCATAGCTATGAACAACTAATTTGTGCACGCCAATTTGTATACAGTTTATAAGACACATGTTTTACTCCTTCGATTGCTGCTCAGAAAAGCACATCCTGATCACCCAGCTGAGCCACTTTGGTTTCTATCGCTAGTTATAGCGTATTTGACGCACTATATGTATATATATGTAATATTTACTGGGCACAAGTATCCGATGAATGTAAACATTTTGTGCCTCTCGCACTCTTCAGGAACTGGCCGTCCGTTGTTTCCTTTGGATTCTAAGAATAACCGACCCATTCACTTTTGAATGACGTATACTACATTCATCCCACCAGGTTTGAAAGTTTCCTGAGGACTAACGATTTCTACTATGTATGTATACGACTGTATTCTCAGACTTACCTCCCTTTTCTGTATTTCCTGTATTAAATATTGAGCACTGTAATTAAACATTTTCAACGGATAAAACCTGTTTTCATTTGTTTTATGTTGATTTGTTACAAATTGAAACAATGCATGCATTATGTGCTATTCATATGTATGCCACTCCCGTTTTTTCTTTAATAGTTCATTCTATTCACGTTGTCAAGGCCAAGTGATGCATAAACCGTTTAATGACGGGAGATCATTTCAAATAAGAGTTTTAATACAATCTAACACAATTCATGATCACATATATATATATATATATATATATATATATATATATATATATATATATATGTGTATATGAAAATTTGGATTTTAAAAAATCGTTTGAGAAAATATCTACTTGATCACTCATGTGAAAATATCTACTTGAGTACGCATGTGAATTTGCAAGGTTCTTAGCCAAATGGTGTCCAGTAGAGCTAACGCAAGACTTTTTGAAAGTAAAAGAAATTCTATAACAAAAATAGAAAAATGTGCACATCGAGCAACTGTACGTCCCAGTAATCAACTACAAGCATTTCTCCGCAAAGTTGCGAACTGAGAGTATCAACATCCTAAATACTTTTACAATGATAAATGTTTAAAAGTGTCTATTTCTTTTTCAAATACCCTGAATGAACATATCAGCAGCAGCAGCAGTAGTAGCTGCAGCCGCCATTATAAGTCATTTGCCATTTCTTTTCACAGTGGCTGCAATTCCGCAAATCTCTGCCATATCTTCCCTCACACTGCGTTTACTGTCCCATGGGCGCTAATCAGTTAGCCTTTTGCTGCATCTGTTGCCATTTCTTATCGCTATATATCCTGTCCATCTCCATTTTTGTTGCTTGATTATTTGCATGAAATCCTTTACTCTAGTCCTCTCTCTGATCCGTGTTGATCTTTTTCTACCTTAGAGTTTCTCCTAGCATTGCCCTTTCCGTGACTCCGTGACTGCGATTCTAAGCAGGTTCTCAATTCGTTTAGTTTCCATGTTTAGCATCTGTATGTCATGGCTGCTTTTATGCATTCATTATATTCTCCACACAGTAAGCACAGTGGAGAGATGCTCTTCAATATGTCTCTATCCGTGTGAAATGATTTCCAGCCAACCGTCATGCGTTGTTTCATTTCGCTTTCGTGATCCTTCTCTAACTTTTTTTATTATCTCACCTTCTAATATTATGGTCTTTAGGGGAGGGGGAGGCTTTATCATTGAACATTACATTTGTCTTTCTTCTGTTCATCTTTAAGCTGACGTTTTTACTTTTCCTTTTCAGATCAGCCAACATGTTCTGTAATTCTCCCGATGCTTCTGGGGTCATAGAAATATCATTGGATGAATCTCAAGGGGTTTAAATATTCTCTAGTTATGAGTATTTCCATTCCCTCCCAGTCAGTTTTCCGAAAAACGCTTTCAAGGCTCGCTGTAAATAGTCTATTGTATCCCTATCTCTATCTTGTTCGTATCTTTACAGCGCCATTTTCGTATATGTTCTGAATGACTTATACGAAATTCTCGTTAACATTCTATTTGTGCATTGAGTTGGAGACTTCCGTACGTTCTACCAAGTCAAATTGTTAAATTCTAATGACTTCGCGATTAGTTGAGGTATTGTATGTAGGTGGTCTATTGTTGGATGGCCACTGCCTGTTCACTTGGTTGCTTCTCCTCTAGAGTGCCGATTAGTCTGTAGGTATTTTTGTTAATAGTTAGGTAATAGTGTAATAGGGCACTAGTTGCCGTGGTCACAATTATTTACGTTCTTTGAAGCAAGATCAGTATTCAAAGACAGGAGTTCCATTCATGCACTGAGCGAATTATTGTGCTAGTCCTTCGTGAAAGATTTCTCTTGCACCTTCCAGAAGGTCCGTCGTTATGCCATCCTCACCTGATGCTTTTCTGAGTTTCATATTTTGGTAATGCAAACAGAACTTCGTCTTCTGTTAGGTCTGGAATATTACTAGTATCTATTGGCTTGTCAGTTTATGACAAGTGTAAACATTTTCAGCGTAAACATTTTCATAGTATTCTTCAGTTATTCCTAAATGACAAAATCATCAACTTTAGGAATACACACATACACACACATACACACACACACATAAATATATATATATATATATATATATATATATATATATATAGAGAGAGAGAGAGAGAGAGAGAGAGAGAACGAAATATGTTCCCTAAAATATATATATATGAATTATAAATTGTGTCATACTATATACAAACTTCTCTGAAATGATTCCGTCGTTACACATCACTAGACCTCGACCACGTAAGTAGAATAAACAATTAAAGAAAATGGGGCTGCCACAGGAATCAAAGCTGCCACCGATAAGGTAGCCGCTTCAGCGTAGCGGTACCCTTTCCATTGGGCTAAACAGCCGCCGGCACAATAAAGGCGCAAATAACTACTTTCACACCAAATTCTCATCTCATGTATTCTCGGTCTATTCGTCTCTTTCAATGCAACAGTAATGTATTAGGAAATTGATATATATATATATATATATATATATATATATATATATATATATATATATATATATATATATATATATGTGTGTGTGTGTGTGTGTGTGTGTACGGTAGCAAATTGGTCACTATATCATAAAACTGAATAATACCATTTCATACATACATGATCAAGTTTTTGTTCCAGATTGTGAATATTTTTCCTTTGAAACCTTTAATGGAAAAATCACGACGAAGTAAGAATAGAAAGCAAAAGAATATCTTCCTTCATTGACTAATTCAACGCTCCATTATATATTACGTAGCGAATATACTTGTGCTATCTTCATGCCAGGAAGCCTCCAACGTAAATCTACCGAATACAATTGTCCACAATCATTTTTCCTGTATCCTTATAATTATGTACTCTATCATGTAAGAATGTAAAAATAAATAAGTAAGTGAATAACAATAGCTTATTTGATTTCGGCCTGTCCGAAACAGTTCCATAATAAGATATTAGAATCCAGATTTAAACAACAGTAATGAAATTTATTATTCTGTTTATAACACAAAATACCCGTCCACTAACAGCGATTGGAAAGTAGCTGACTTACATGACATGACATTGTAGGATGATTAGTAGGACTACTTTTTTATATGAAAAATTATGAAATTAATGAAACCAAAATTCTTTTTCAGCCAAACGTGCAGAGTTTATGAATATATATATATATATATGTGTGTGTGTGTGTGTGTGTGTTTGTCTGTGTGTGTTTGTCTGTGTGTGTGTGTTGGTAAAATGACAATTGGAAGGTGAAGAGAAATTTAAGAGAAAAACAGGTGTTACATCTCTAATTTTTTTATGATCACATGGGCAATTCATTCCCCGAATCTCAAACATGTAAACAGAGTACATTTTTCTCTGTAACCGTTGCAAGTTGTCTTAAAATGTTGGCAGGCAACCATCGAAATGCACCAAAACATGCTCACGTGACGATAAAGAATTCTCGATGTAACACCTGTTTTTCTCTTAAATTTTTCTTCGCCTTCCAATTGACATGTTACCGACATTCTGTTGGATCACCTCACATTCACACAACAAACACACACACATATATATATAAGATGCTACCCGAAAGTAAAAGGAATTTAGACATTGCAGGAAAATAACTGTCACCTTCGGGGCAGTCTCCCTGTACATGTATACAGTAATCCCAGCAGTTGTATTCTATGATGACATGTATCCCTGGAAGGCTTCAAGTCGGATGGTCTTTAGCACCATCTGTGCTGCTCTCCGGGTCTTCTCAATCAAGTCAAAACAATGCCGTTTAAGCTTGGAAATCGTAGGGTGGAAGGAAAGACGAATAAGTAATAAGTAATAAGTACCGGGCAACTCAGCAGTCTCCTAGCAAAATTTGCAACAATGCATTGAACACTCCTATACGAATGTAAAATCGCTAACATCTGTTGATCGTTCTCTGGCGTTGTTCTCGTTGAAGGTCGTTCGCTCATATCTAAAACACGTGTACCAGGAAAAACATTGTGCTTCAGGACACGGCATTGCCACCAAAAGCTCCCGGAAGCGACCGGTAAGTCTCTACAGTCGTTTCGTTTATCGTGACGAGGAAGTTGATGTAGGTTCTTTGCTCCGTGAAATCTGCCCGCTGACAAAACCACCGAACCACCCAAAGAAGATGTTGGAAAATAAGCGTCACTCAGCGACACATCCGCTCACGCACACGGCTGTTGGCAAGTAGCATAGAAGGTGCTCCTGGTTCAACTTGGCGATAGAAGACCGGACTACATATGGTTTGCTCCAACTCTTCAAATTCCTGGAGCTCCGTGTAGAACCTTACATATATATATATATATATATATATATATATATATATAGACACTTATGGAGCTGAAACATGGAACCTAACCAAGAGACAGACCCACAAATTGAGAACCATGCAACGTGCACATAAAAGAATAATGCTAGGCCTCACATGGAGAGACCACAAGACAGCACAGTGCATCCGAGAAAAGACAAGAGTTAGGGACATCATAGAATCCATTAAAAATCTCAAATGGCGGTGGGCTGGCCATGTTGCAAGAATAGCAGACAATCGATGAACAACGCGACTCACGACATGGATCCCCGGAGACCACATGCGCAACCGAGGCCGGCAAAATATTAGATGGAGAGACGAGCTAGACAGGTTCGGGAAGTACTGGCTTCGCGACACCCATGATAGGGAAGTGTGGCAAATCCTGGGGAAGGTCTATGTTCAACGACGGACGCTAAAAGACTGATGATGATGATGATGATGTTGAACTGACACACTGGCCATACTAAATCCCTAACATACACACACCCAAAAGGGAGAAGA
>OY735215.1:28110596-28165596 GCA_963457665.1 Thysanoteuthis rhombus
GAATATTTATGCCCGTATAAAGATTCTGATAGATCGATAAACGATTTTTTTTCTTCTTAGTTCCTATGACAAAAAAATTATTTTCTCTCAGTCCAGCTGCTCAAAAATAGTTTCGATACCTAAAACCTCACTTAGGACCCTTATAATTTCAACTACTCATTCCAATATAAGACCCCAGGGTCACCTGACCCTGCCTCACAATAAAAAAAAATCAAGTAGTTCCTTTACACTGGCGGTGGCTTCAACTGTCCCTACTCAGGCTACACATATCACATTACTACTAACTCGGTCCGTTAACGATATGTGGAATAGACTTTGAAGTGACAACAACCCGGAGTGGCGTCACCCACTTTACTATGTGCTATTTTTCCCTTAGCTATGGGGATACTTCTCCGTCTTCGATTTTGGTTGTTGTGTAAGTTCAAGTGAAAACTAACTTTTTGTTTTCTTCATTCAGTTTGTCTAGCATTATTTGGAGGTCATAAAGGTTCTCAATAAAAAGGACAATGTCGTCAGCAAATCTGAGGTGGCTTAGGTATTCGCTGTGTATTCTGATTTCTTCATTTTCCCAGTCTATCAAAAAGCAGAGCTAGAGAAAGTAGACCACTACATCTGCCTAGGACAACAAATCTCCATGGAACCCTCAAAAGAAGAAAAAAAAATCAAGCGAAGAATCACTCTAGGGTGGCGAGCTTTCGGTAAAGCAAGCTCAACCTTCAAGGACAAGAAAATCTCATTAGTGCTAAAAAGAAGGGGAGAGAATCATGCTCAATATAACATGGAGAGATCACAAGAACAGCGCAATACATTGGAGGAAAAACAGGAGTCTGAGATATCATAGAATCCATTAGAAAACTCCATGGGCAATGAACAGGTCATGTTCAGGAAGTATTGACTCCACAACGCCCATGATAGAGAGGTATTGGGGAAGATTTATGTCAATCGACGGACGCTAAAGGCAGCTACTGCTACTGCTGCTGCTGATGATGATGATGGGTGGATCCGTGTCTCACCCATTAGTGCGATATGAATACAGACACAGTCGGTGTTTTGACTGAACGTTTAATGTTCTGCTAACCGCTCGACCAGCCTGCACGCCTGATCTGAATACACACAATCTATTAACGCTGTTTTCCGTCCTTCATTAGATCACAACCGGAAGTCGTTCAATTTCGTCGAGCTTGGGGGAAACTTAAGCTTTTGATTGGATGAGTATATGGTGTGGAAAAAATGAGGAGTGCTTTACTCTTGCCAATCGAAATTTTCTGACGATATTATTCTGACAACAAATCCCTCGGGTTGGGAAAACAAGTCCAGACAAAATCACGAAAGGATACTTTATTCTTTGTTCTCTTTTCAATGGCTGCTATTTTCAAAATGGCCGCCATTGTTTGAAATATTAATTTTGACAGCTTCACTTTCAAGATCCAGGATTCCCCTGAATTGTTTTCTTTGCGTCATTATTTCTAATAGACGTGTTTTAGGCTGCAATTAATATTATCAGTGATTTTATTTCTCGCTTTATATTATCATAATTGCTTCAATTTTCAAGACCATTATCTGTATAGTGATAATCCTCATTATTATTGTTTTTTTATAGAATAAATAATTTTTGCTTGGTGCTCTTGTTGAGTGAATATGCTGCTCGGTGTTGATGAGAATAGAAACAAATTTAAAATGGAACAAAGTGAGGGGTAAATGAATAAAACAAATTATTCATTTGAGACTGTTAAGCGAAAAAAAACCCTTTTCGTGGCCCACTATCAACGAACAAGATCTTTTCTTTTTCTTCAATTTCAAAATGTCGACAGGAGGAGCACAAGGAACTAAAAAGATCTTTGAAATTTATCAAACAGTTTTTGGTTCCACACTGGGAATCGTGAAACTTAATTTAAAAACTTCCTAACAAGACGGAATAAGATAAATTAGCCTATTATCATTAAACTATTCTACTACGAGGGGCATAGATATTTTCTAAGCTTTGCTTATTCTTGTACAAGGACACAAGTGTGAGACACCCAGTGAGGGTCAAACCCAGTAGTTACAATCATGCACTAGCTCACTGGCCATTATCTCACATTGGGAAGTTCCAATTTACTAAGCTTAGCTCTGTTCATCAAAAGGCCACAAGTATAGAGCATTCCACGACGAGCGAACTCGTCACACAGTAGTTCATATTTATAAAGCTTAGCTTAGTTTTGACAAAATGTCATAAAAATATGAGTACATAGCTCATTAGTCAGTAAAAATGATGTGTGAGACTAGTTTGCTAAACATTTATGAGGAGGCACCATGTTCCTATTTACCTGCGCCCCGGCGTTGACAGGATGTAACATAAGGTCGGTTTAATGTAGATAAACTCACACACTAACGTGTGTGGTAGGAACAGCTCTCCAAATTTCTCTTTTTCCTTCGAAATGTGTGTTGCAAGGACGTAAGAGCACTCAGGACGAATCGTGAGCCCCTTGGACTTGACTACACAGAGCGGTACCGCACCTCATGTGATAAAACCCCATTGGCCATGACACTACTTCTGCATCTGAAAAGACTATCAAAATTTGGAGGTCTGTTCTGGGGCACTATGTTAATATAATAATAATACTGATCATTATAATAACCATTTTCGTCATCATTATCTTCATTGGATATCCGAAATCCCTTTCTCGAAGCTGACAGTCTAATCCTCCCTTAAAACATTGATAAGCAGCTTTTTTGCGTTGCTACGTTACCCTGTTTGTTTTGCCTCATATCCTCCGGTAAAGCTTTCGGGTCCTTTCAGCCGGCTCGCGTAAACTGCTGCGTCCGATCCCAGATGCAATATACCAGCTTACTTATCGCAACAAAATCATTTAAATGGGAAGGATGGGTGGCCGAATATAAGATCGAAACCCGGCTGAAACAGTTTGTACTCAGTGCACTAATGCCCTTGCAAAAGGCATGTATCAATCTCCCTTCCTCTTCCAATGCATCATGGGAAAGCGTGGAAGGGTAATAACTGTCACCTTTTTTCGTCTCATGAGTTGGGGAAGGGATAGGCCTATGTCCAACACTTCGACGCGTCTGACAAATCGGAAGTGTATTGGGGTACAATATGAAAGTAATTCGACTGCTGTATCCATCTCCTCGAGTACAAGTGGAAGATAAGAATGAAAATGAAAAAAATGAATAAATCATTTTATCTCAACAGTTTCGACTGAAATATAAGTCCCCATTGCACAGTGTGGCTACACAAACAAAGACCGAATAAAGTTATGACAGTAGTAAACTTGAAGTTCTAGTTCTGACTTTGAATTTCTCTTTATTTAAGAGTGAGAGGTTAACTGCATTTCAACAAACACATCATGACATGGTATGCGCGAGGAATCTTTTGCAGACGACACTTAAATCGGTCATGTGTGACTATGTGCGCCCGAAGAGTCGCGCACAATAGCGACAAAATGTCAATATTTGAAAATATACATAGCAATAACAGGCCCCGATTGATGTAAGGACATATCAAATGGTCTTGGAAAATTAAGCTTTATTTCTTGGTCATTTTACTTTTATATATTGTTGGGTTAATTCTGGATTTTCCTGCACTTTCTTCCTTTCCCTGCTTTTGGCATGATATTTTCGCTTATTTTTTCCTCTTTTTCGCGTGTGTCGATTCTTATTTCCCCCGAGTCAACCCGGATCGCCAAGCAGCCTATGCGCATGCGTGCATGAGTGCCAGTTGAAGATAGATAACAATTATTTTCCATTAATTCTGAACGTGACTTTTATTGCTTCTATATAATTTATTTGTCTCATAACTTCATATCTATGAATATATATAAATACATATATATGAATACATATATATATATATATATATATATATATATATATATATATATATATATATATATATATACATCTGTATGTGTGTTCTTGTATATGCCTTTATGCATGTGTGTCCGTGTGCGCAAGGTGTAACTTTACCGAAGGATTTGTATCAATATATATATGTATACATATATATATATATATATATATATATATATATATATATATATATGTATACATATATATATATATATATGTGTGTGTGTGTGTGTGTGTGTGTGTGTGTGTGTGTGTGCGTGTGCGTATATGTATATATGTATATATTCCAATGTATAAATAAATGAATGCATCAAGGAACGATAATATGTGCTCTCTCACACACACACAAATACACACACACACAGAGGTGCACACATTATTGTTTTATTGATGCGCGCATATATACATGCATTTGAATGAATAACCGCCTAGGTTTTGAACTGTATCTTTTTGTATCGATATTAATCATTACTACTAATATATATATATATATATATATATATATATATATATATATATATATATATATATATATATATGTATATAATCCGTTGCCTAATGGTGAAAAAATCATTTATTTTACACAACAAACATTTATTTCAAACATAATCTACTTCCTCGTTAATGCATCTAACCTAACACTACTCTATAAATCACATAGATTGATTCACGATCGTATATATAAGCCGTTGTGAAAACAAGGAATAATTCACCTAAATCATTTAACCAATGTCTTAATTATGCATATTTCAAGCATATTTGAGAACGGACTATAAGTTACTGAAGATTGTGTAGCACTAATCTTCACTCAGGTTTCAATGCAGCATAATATATGATGCACATATGGTCGCAATACATGTCTGTCTGCTTTAAACGTTAACAAATTACGGCCGAGGCTCTGTTAGATCACTCTACTGAGCATTAAAAGGCCATGAATACACTTCTGCATGCGCTAGGTACCACCAAATCTACTGGCAAATATACCTATCTGTTTATAATATATAATTATCGAATCGCACTGTAATGAACACACCGAGAGAACCAAACATTTTTTTTGTGAATATACAACTCTACGAATATATATATATATATATATATATATATATATATATATATATATATATACCAGAATGCTCTATTCCTATGGAAGAGCATTATACATAAATATATACATATATATACAAATCTACGAATATCTCCTCTATTCAGGGTTGAGCACTCTTTAAGTGAGGTAACTCATCAATTGTAAGCTTATGCAATGTTCTTCCATGGGAATAGAGCATTCTGGTGGATGGGGAATTTATGTGTAAATAAATATATCGCTTAAATTCAGCTTTACTGACCGTCCAGTTCCGCAGCTCAGAGGTAGGATATCGGTCTCCGGGTCTGAGGCGAAGATTTCACTCCCGTCTCGTGGTACCAGATGGTATAATAGAAAGTCAATAGTCACACTGAAGAGAAGTAATACATCGGAACAACTGTCTGTGGATCACACAAAATATATATATATATATATATATATATATATATATATATATATATCAGACCTTTGTGATTCAGGAGTAGGGAGCACTACACGTATTTTGTACTGGTTGGGGGTGAGAATAGGGTGAAAATAACAAGTAGTTTTCAAAACTCGCTTTTTTTTTCTTCGTTGTAAACAGAGGGAAGAATGATTATCCGAAATAGTCTTTCCGAAATATTCTTAGACTGTACTCAGTGGTATTGATCATAAGTTGCCAGCTAAACGGTGTTGCGATGCCCAGCAACCCAATGCTGCCCCCTGCGTTTTAGCCAACTCTCCAACCTCCTTGCGTCGGTGACCTGAAATTTTGTCAACGGAAAACTAACAAAGGACAATCTCATTTGATAGCAACTAGTTTCAAGCTCTTCTTCTATTTTCTCTTTCTTTCTCCTCCAAGTCAAGTGAAAAACGATTTCCTTGAAAGGATTCCGTTATTTCCCCACCTCCCCTACAAATCCTGACACTGAACCTCCGGTCCAAGCAGGGTCCATGTCCGCCCGGCGTTTTAGACCGACTTAAATATTGTGCAAGAAGGGTTTCGCTGTCAACTGGCTGCGACTAATTTCTGTCTCTTCATGCAAACAGACTCGATAAAGACAGGCAGAAACACACAGCCGTTCACACATACATACACGCACACGCGCACGCACACGCACACACGTATTTACATACAACCCAGGAATGTGGACGCAATAACTGAACTACACGAACAAAGACACATAAATTCACTGATAGATAGATAGATAGATAGATAGATAGATAGATAGATCGAAGACTAGTGGTGCTGACAGGTAATACGCACCTAGCCTAGCTAAGAATTTTCGTTTACCGAGATATTACATTGAACGGATGACCATGTTAAAAGAGGTACCACTTTATATATATAGTATCATACACATACACAAATATACATATATATATATATATATATATATATATATATATATATATATATATATATATATATGTATGTATGTATGTATAATTTTGATAATAAAGTTTGAAAAAATGATATCGATTCATTTCCTTCATTGACTCCTGTTAATGTGTCTTCCATATGTTCACCCGTATGTGTGTATAAATTACATTATATTATAAAGAAACTCTCATTTGAAATGATCACCGTTATTGCACAAATGTGAATGTATCATTTGGCCTAAACAACGTAAACAGAATAAACAGTTTGAGAAAATGGGGCTGCTGCTGCATAAACGTTTATTCCATTTACGTTGTCAAGGCCAAATGGAACATTCACAGTGTATTAACGGTGATCATTTCAAATAAGAGTTTCTACAATAATATAAGGCAATTTATAATCCGTCGGATCATATAAGCATATAACTATCTATTCCTAAATAACATATATGTGTGTGTGTATGTGTGTGTATGCGTGAGTGTGTGTGTGTGTGTGTGTATGCGTGAGTGTGTGTGTGTGTGTGTGTGTGTGTGTGTGTGCAGATGACTGTGAAGAATGTTGATAGAACAAGTGAAAATGATAGAACGACTGGTAAAAAAAAAAACGGTAGACTGACGTCAAGGAAATTTGAAAAAGGAAAAATATCATGAAAATTTACCTGGCGAGTCGAAAAAGACAGTTTTGAATAATAACAGGATCCTGTCCAAAACCTGCGACGTTGTACGTACAATTTCAAATAATTCCCGCTTAAAACGCTTAAAAAAATAATCATTGCATCAAAAATAAAAATAACGAAATGCAATAATTCATTGGCAAAGAAAGCAATATATATATATATATATATATATATATATATATATATATATATATATATATATATATATATATATATAGTGTTTGCATCAATTATAAACAGTTTGGTCTGATTTTTTTCTTGGTTGTTACACACACACACACACACACACACACACATATATATATATATATATATATATATATATATATATATATGTTCATGTAAATATTTCATTTTTACCGCTGGATTGGAAATTCTATCAGTCAAAATTTATATAGTCCCAAATTATCCACAATTACGTGCTACATTCGTTACATTTAATCCGGTGTGATTTGAATTTATTTTCATTCATATTTGTAATTCTCTTCGTAATTTTGGGGTTCATCAATAGAGAGATAGATATAGGTATATGTTTACCTGTTGGTGTGTGTGTGTGTGTGTGTGTGTGTGTGTGTGTGTGCATGTGCATGATACTATACAAATGTGTGTATATATGTGTGTGTGAGTGTAGATGGATGTGTGTGTATTCAGTACTATACGAGTGTATATGTAAATATGTGTGAGTAGTATACAAGAATATATATGCGTGTGTGTATCATGTATGTTATTGTGCGTGTATTTATATGTGTGGATGTATATAACGGGAGAGAGAGGGGGTACTGTACAAGTATGTATATGTGTATTCCTGTGCATTGTACTTATAAAGATATCAAAACATTGTGTTGAGCAGCATTTCATGTGTATTTTCAACATTTTCAATACTTCCTGTATATTGAACCGATCTAAAGGCAACATTGAGTCAAGATACAAGTTATCAAGTTTAACGTTACATGAAATTCTATTCCCACTTATTTGCGTCACTTGACGTCACTGATGACATAATCATGACAGACAACAAATACACATCGCCAATTATGTGCGCTGAAGTGGATAACCAATACGGTTAGAGCTGTATAATAAATATTTAGGACCTACAAATATACAAACACCAAGATTCTTGTTATAACAATTGGTTCAATGATATCAGAACTTGGAGTCATTCTGTTAATAATATCAATAACTATGCCAAAATAACAACGATGGATATAGCAGTCACTTTTCCTGCTACTGTCAAGGCAATCACACACACACGCACACACACACACACACACACACACACACACACACACATATATATATATATATATATATATATATATTCTTGTATAGTACCACATCCACATGCATTGTATATACACATACACATATAAGCACGTATTCCTCGACCAAGTGCAGGTTTTCTGCCCCCAGTCGTTTGACAACCATCAGGGGTAGCCTGATAGGGCCCATCCCACATCATGATTCGACCATCGAAGAGCCGTGCGTTCATTTTCTTTATTCATTTACGAATGTACATTTGGTAAGAGCATTAGTGCGAAAGTGATACCTGCAGTTTAAACAGGGATTCAAACTCGTCAGACAATCTTTCGGGATCGCTATCATGTGCCCAATCACGTTCTCTCTATAATCTCGTCCAAGGCCTGGAATCTGTCCCTTCCAACTATGGAATGTCTGAATTTGGAGGGAATTAAATCTGGAATGTGGGCATGCTGACAGATCTGAGTGATATGATTTTTTTGCCCCCAAAAAACAAAACAACACAAGCCGTAAAGAATCTACTCGCTCGATCATTGTGGTTGCTCCGTTCACACACTAAACGAACTTACTCAATGGCGTCTCACCATCGACTGAGTAACCCCACGGGAGAAAGTTTGTTCATGCATACTCAGTAAGGTTCCATATGGTTGGTTGTCAGGCAGCATGTATGGTTCTGGAGATATTCAAAATGGCATATGTAGTCGTATTATGATATTGACAAAAGTAATGTTGATGATGATGATGATGATGTTAAATTGATCTCTGGGAAACATAAGATTTATCCATTCATATATATCACCTATCCATAAAACCATTACTAATATATCGCCAGGTTTAGACGTAGATGCTTTTGCTGTGTTAGGTTTCAGTGTTGACTTGCATGTCTTGCGCTCGCTATCGGCAGCCAAGAGCAATAATGGCGTCGTAACTCTTTGGTTTGATATTTGCTAAGACTCGCAGCCATCTTGAATAGGACGCGCTTTCTATTACCGCTGCTACGCCTCGCTACCACAGAGTTGATTTTGATTTCAATAAGGTTGTTTCAACAACCCTTTGACAGTTGCAGAGTTTTCATTCGACTATACTTGCCCCGTCTCCTATGACACGTGTTTCTCTTTTCATGACCCTCGCTTTCCCTGTCGTCTTTTTTCTTCCTCCTTTTATATAACCACTTTTCATCAGACTTTCTACGTCTCTTTTCTTTATTCGATTATTATTTCCTGCATCCTTTTTTTTTTTTTTTCATTTTTAAATTGCCTCAGCCCCGGTTCCTCTCTCCTCTTCCTTGTTATTATTTCCACAACATATTCTTCTTCTTCAGATTTCCCCCCCCTCCTTCGTTCCCACAACCATTTCTTCCTCTTTAGATTTCGCCTCCTCCCTTTCTTTCGTTCCCACAGCAACTTCTTCCTCTTCAATTTCTCCCCTCCCCTTTCTTTCGTTTCCACAACCACTTCTTCCTCTTTAGATTTCTTCCCCACCCTTTTTTTCGTTTCCACAACCACTTCTTCTTCTTGAGATTTCTGTCCAGCCATCTGTCGTTTCCATAACTTGAACCTCCCTTTATCTTTGTTTTTTTTTTGTTTTTTCTTCTTCTTGATTTTCTTCACTTCCTCGGTCCCTAGGCCTTTTTTCCTCCCCCCCCCTTTTTCTCCTTCTCCTTCATAATCTTCTTTGCCTCTATTTTATTTTTCTTCTTTCTTTTCAACTTGTGGCTTACTCTAATCCGAGTCGGAGGCTAGAGTTGACTTTGGATTTCTACCCAAATTGCAAGAATCCAAGGGAGTAAACTCTTCACTGCTTGTCTGCCCCGTCACGTTAAATCAAACCGATATATATATCTATATATCGCGATTTCGAATCACGACCAAATGATTGGTAGGCGGCTCTCTTACCGACTGGACCAAACTGACAAGTCTTACATATCTACGAATTTATTCATTATATACTCAATACAAAAATTGAATTAAGTGGAGTTGGAGTGGAGTTTAATCCTGCCGCAGACAAGCTTGTCTTTTTAACTACCTTATCTTTGTAAGTATCATGACGTATTAACTTCGTGTTTCATGATGTTTACTAAGCCTGGCTTAGTGTAGCACAGGGTTAAAAGAACTAGGAAGAACGAGGATAGAAAGATTGTACTTCGCAAATGTTCCAAAAGTGGACTGTCTGCTTATCTTAAAAATCTGCATTCGAAGCACTAGCTTTTTAACCTGGGCTCGATCACTGCAAACTGATGCTGTTGGGAAATACGCTCTTTACCTCAAACACGGGACCAGCCTCCTTTTTTTTTCAGATTCGTTCAAAATATCTCTATCTCTTCTCGGTTGGTCGCTCATATGTTAAATATCAATTCTCCCTACTGCATAATGTTAGATTGATATGAAACTTGATTCAGACTGTCAGGTTAACCATCCTCATCTTCCTTTTCTTACCCCCCTCCCTTATCATCCCACTAATACCATGGAAGGTTGACACTGTTTTTCATTGCAATGATTAAGCCGTTTTTATTCATCGTAAAATGAATAAGTAGCATCCAATGAGATTTGAACTCGCATCACGTATCTTTGGGATTCCGTCCTATACGGACAGCGACTTATCTATCGATTTGGCCACAGAGAGCCTTCATTAACGATTGCAGAATATAAAAATGACATGAGTGTTGTGATGAAAAAAACAGTAACAAGGATAAGATGAAAGAAGAAGTAGTCAAAATATATAATGACAGTGGCTCATCTAAGAAATTCGGACAACTTAAGGCTATCACTTCAACTACTTGGTGTAAACAAACATTATGGAGTAGGAAAATCGGATAAAAGATAATGTAAATATATTTGAATTCGATTGCTGATGGCTCCCAGATAAGCTCTCATAGATTGAGTTTCTGAGTTCCAATCCAGTCAGCGGCCACTTCTTTATTTTCCGATCCAACAAAAACAAGAAAAACAGAAACGCTCGTGAAAAAAAAAATTACTGACCTCTTCAGTCTACAGAAAGGTGTAGCTGTAGAAAAGACCGAGTGATCCAGGTATTTTTTGATACCTACGAACTTTCTTTTCAAAACTTACCCTTTGTAATTTTGGGGGATGCATAATAAATGATTTGCGTCCCTCCAATCTGTACGAATCTTTGCCTCTGAGATCAAAAATCATCCACAGGGTGTTTCAAAAAAAGGAGGCAACTGTCTTTTCGATAACTTGTTTTTTTTTTTATTATTCTAAATCTAAAAACGATTCTAAGACCTAAGACACGAATTACAAAAAGATGCTACATACACATACCTTTTGATATTATAATAGGTGTTGAAAGTGATTCCCTAACCTGGATATAGGTTTGTAGCTATTTAATTACATCAACTTTTCATTAGATTGGAAAACTGAATAGCTGACACAACGAAAAAGAAAGAACGCTCGAACAAGGCTTGACACGATTGTTTCAGCTGTTAAATACTGTCTTTGAGTACAGTGTTGATGCATGACTAATATTATAGCATAAAATTTACGTACGCATAAATTATACTCTCTTATCTTTAGGTTTCTTGTCGTTTAGTTACATAAACTTTTCATTAGATTGGAAAACTGAATAGCTGACACAACAAAAAGGAATGAATACTCGGGCAAGGCTAGCGCATGATACGATCGTTCCAGCTGTTAAATACCGTCTTTGGGTACAGTGTTAATGCGTGACGTATATCATAGCTTAAAATTTACGTGCGCGTTAATTATTCTCTTTTATCCTTAGGGTTGCGACCTTTATGAAACACGTTCTATAAAAGCGTAAAGAAAACTAAATCGGATGAACTATATCCCTAGGGAACACATGGCGCCCTGTTGTGGAATTATGGTTACGACCCAGTCTATTAAGTCATTGATTGTGTCTTGTGAATTCGATCCTCAGTCGATGTCACACTCTTGTTGTCTTGGGGCAGAATAAACTCACCTTAGAAAACAGCTTCACTTGTGAGATGCATGACTGAGAAGACCTGACGAGGCTGATGTTAGTCGTTCAAATAACCTGAATACAGTGCACCTTAAGCTATTTTAATGGTTACAAAATTTGATTCGACTGTGACTAATTTCCTTCGTGTTTCTTATCATTTGAATCTTATTCTGCCTTGAGTATAATTTTATACAAAGTTAGTTCTGCATTAAGATCAAAAGGCGTGAATTCACCCGTATCTCAAGTATTTATCTTATTCAAGTTTTTGAAAATCCTAACAGTACATGAAGTAAACTTACACTGACAAAAAATTAACACAGAAAAATCATTAAGATTTTCTGTTGTTTGTATCAAGTCAACAAAAAACAGTCTTTGAATTAGATTTTCAGGAATAATGTTTTCTCATCGTACGATTACCAAAGAAATTACTTTTTTAAGTATAGTGTAATATATATATATATACATACATACATATATATATATATATATATATATATATATATATATATATATATATATATGTATATGTATACATATATATACATATATATGTGTGTGTGTGTGTGTGTGTGTGTGTGTGTGTGAATTGAATGATTCATTCTTCATGTTTCATTGAACCTTTATTTACCCCTCTAGCTTCCTTCATTCCCTCCCCCTAATAATTTCATTCACTTTTGAGTGAATAATTCACAAGTTCAAGAAGCAATGCTCTAATCGGAGGCGAAGGTGAAATTGTGCTTGTTTTTATGAAGTAAGGTCCTTTGTCCTATTTTTTTTTCCGATCGAGATATAATTTGAAGGAGAAACAGAATAAAAGATGGATGAATCGCATAAGAGTTTTCTTTTGTTTTATATTTATCTCCAAGTTAGCTTCAGTTTTTGCTTCATCGATATGGCTTGAATCTAGTTTATGTTTTACTTCGTGATTTTTTAAAGACAAGATCAGTATTTTTCTCTTTTTTTTTTTTCGGTAGAATTCCGTCTGTGCGTAGAGGTAACTTCATAGCCTATTGATAATTTTCTCCGTTTTGTTTCTAATAACAAGATTTGATCTATTTTGGGTTCAATTTTTTTTTTGTTCGACGAGATTGCTTAAATATTCTCCAGATTATACATTACCTTTTTCCAAGAGGAAGTATTATTTTCCCTTAGGTATTTCGGTGTTTTCCACTTCATCTCTATTACTTACATCTGAATTTCGATTTGTCTATCTCAAGTTTCAATTTTTACGTTAACCCTTTTACGTTAATGATCAGCCTATTACTTAATTTATGTTTAATGGCTGAAGAAAACTATTCTTCTTTTTTTTCACTTGAAAAATAATCCATGTTTTTAAGAACCAAAATCATGATGATGGGGTAGAGCTATTCCATTAGACATTTATCCCAGTACAGAATAAAAACATGGAATAATCAGATCACATCGCCTCTGCGTCTTTCCTGTTCAGTCACGTAATGTGAACTAATTTCTGTGTGGGGTTCGTGTGGTCATGACGTCATTGTCTGCGGTGGTAAAAGCCAAGAAAATCTCATTTACTTTATTTTTCATGACACACATGTCCCAGTAGACTCCTAAAAGAGATCTACCGGCCATATTTATCCCAGCAGTCATAGGAACATCGGGATATATAGGCCCCAAGGGTCTCGAAATAGTTTTGTTTTGGGTTTGTTTTTTTTTACTATAAAAAATGGAAAATCAAACCATTAAAGCCTTAAGAAAATGCTTTAAATCTCTCCGTCTTTTTAAAACATTTATTGTGTGATGGCCAAGTGGTGTGTTCGTCGGGCTGATGATGCTCTGTCCCACAGTTTCGTTCCCTGAAACGGATCGCAGCAAAATCTTTTAATTCCTAAACCAAAAGGAGAAGGAAATGCCAGCCTTCAAACGAAGAACGAAGATTGCACTGCCAGATTTTTTTTATAATCAACGTTCAGTAAAATCATTTATATTACTTTGAAACGCTATTTGGAATGATATCCTGTAATTACAAAGTGAATGTATCATTTGGCCTACAAAGCTTTTTAAAAAATAAACAATTAAAGAAATTAGGGGTACTGCAGGAATCGAACCTGCAACCAATGAGTAGCCGCTTCCATGTAGAGTTGCTCTTAACATTATGCTAAACAGCCGCTAGTAATAAGACTCTAATAACTGCTCTAAATTCTCATTTTGTTCATTTGGGTTTATATAACGCATTTATAATATATATATATATATATATATATATATATATATATATATATATATATATATATATATATATATATATATATATATATATATATATATATATATATATATATATATATATATATATATATATGTATATATATATATATATATATATGTATATATATATATATATATATATATATATATATATATATATATATATATATATATCAATTTCTCTCTTCCATTCATTCATATATATATATATATGAATGAGAAATTTATATATATATATATATATATATATATATATATATATATATATATATGTGTGAGAGAGAGGTATAAAACTTCGTATTTGCTTGTTATAGACAAATCTGACACAAGATAATTCAGAATAATGTTTTTTGAGAAAGTTGAGGGCCAACTTCATCAGAGATAAAAGTCTGATTTGTCTGAGCTCGAAAACCGCCAAAGATTCATAAACGCTACAGATGAATCTGCAAAATACAAGGTGCTTCCTTAAAAGATTCGGCAATATGAACGGTGAGGACGGACTTGATTCAATCGTTCGAACCTTTTGCCGGTACCCTTTACGTGCATCAGCCTTGTGGGTCAGTTTGTTGGCTTATAAACGAACTATTTTGAAGCAAACCGTGGAAAGAAAGTGTTTGGGTGAGAAATTTTTTTTCACAATCAATTCCCCTGAACTATTTGGTCGTATCTCGTATGCCTAATACAGGGCTTTTTTCTGAAACTTTTTTTCCGATTGCGACCCCTTTGAATCAGATAAATTTTTTCGCGACCGCCACTTATTAGCATAGAAGCCATAAGCACTAAAACATATGATTATTGTTAATTCGTACTTAATCGTAAATTAACAATAACTAAATGTAGAAACAAATAAAGACATAAGATAAACACTACTAACGACAGTCAATACATCAAGCTGATTTGTAAATATCGAACTTTCTTTAATTCTTCCTTCGAGTTGCTTAAACTGCTCATTGCGAACAATCACTATCATTTAACCGCAGACCTTTTTTTTCGAATATGTTTGCATATCTTTCATTCGTTCGCATAGTTTCGTCCTCTCGAACACAGGCTGTGGGAGTGCCATCCTAGGTTTGAAAATCCCTGTCCTAAATAATATAGGGTTATCCGGTGTAATTGGCGCTAAAATAACCGGAAGATCAGTAACGCTTATGAACAGCCAATAAATACATCTCATAATGCTTAGCTCATTTTGTTAACGAGGCTTTGCAGATGTACCCAGCCATGGTTGTTTTTGTTTGTTTTTGTTTTTTGTTTTGTTTTTTTTTTGTTTTTGTTTTTTTTGGGGGGGGGCTCGTTGATCGAGCATAGATATTCTATTTTCAAACCATTATCAGTGACTAAAATGTAGAAACAAATAATTGTTTTTGTTTGTTTTTGTTTTTTGTTTTGTTTTCCTAGTCTCCTTTTTCCCTGACCCACCCCTCAAAAAACAAGCCGTGAAGTCCTTTTGTTTGTTTTTGTTTTTTGTTTTGTTTTTTTTTTGTTTTTGTTTTTTTTTGGGGGGGGGGGCTCGTTGATCGAGCATAGATATTCTATTCAGTTGCTGTTTTCTGGATTCGGCTATCTCTCATTATACAGGGTGGCGATCTGTGAACAATGGACTATTCCACTTAAGGTAATGGGCTTAAAAACAGGCAGAAAATATAGTCCGTAATTTCAAGCGGAGGAGTCCATTGTTTAAATGATGGTAATTTCCGTCATTCGCAGTTAAGACATAGAACTGCAATGACCGAACTTTTAGTCATCTGTGAATGGGGTGATTTTTAATTAATTTTTTTCCCCCCAAACTTTGTGTTCTTTTTCCGATTAATTTTGGTATTTAATGATAGGGACAATTTTTAATCGATAATTTTTTTTTTTAATTTCTAAATTAATTTAATCAACCCAGAAACTAATTTTGATCCCTAGTGACTATACCCGGGTTGAATGTTTTGTTATCGAAGTTACGCTAAATCCACTTGATTGATTCGGGTCCGTGTTTTAATTAATCAATGACGATCGAATCCCATCAAACACATGGCTGCCCGACTGTTCCACCCACTTTACCAGCCCCTCTGGTCAGCCTCGCTTCTGATTTCTTTTACCGTCAATTGCAGCTCACGTGACTGAGGCGCTGTTGAACCCAGTCGTGTGTGTGTGGAAATGTTTCAAATTGTATAACCCTACGAGCGCGAGGCATCTGTAGCTGATTCATCGATGGGATATTTGTCTTCTCGGTCTGCAGTCGATGTTCAAGCTCAAACAAATCCATCTTCTACCCTTCTGTACGTAGGTACAGGAAAAAAAATCTTCAAAGTATATCATTTTCTATTCTCCGTCTATATATCCGTCTATGACGGAGAAAAAAATGCTACAGAAAGAGCTAATTTGATCCTTTCTCTATCTCTCTTTTTTCTCTCTCCCTCTCCTCCTTCTTTCCCTTTATATATCCTACTAGTTAACTATGGCCACCTTATGGGATATACACGAGGTTTGTCGGAAAGTATCCAGTCTTCTTGAGTATTTCGAGTACCGATCAGGCGACCTTGATCCAACTTGGTAATCAATGTGTGGGAACCTTCCTGTGCATGCATAAACAGAAACTGTCGCGTATGATAATTCATTCTGCTGAGAGATGCCACTGAGCTTGTTTACCAAATGAGCGTGGCATTCATAGCGACCTAGCTTGACCATTCTTCACGTCTCGTGCAGGGTTTTTGACAACGACATTGCATCGCCCCGGTCTGTCCTTCCTAGCGACCCCGAAAGAGGACTTCACAGCTTTTTTTTTTTAGGGGTAGGTCAGGGAGAAAGGAGACTGTGAAAAGTTTGTGAGGTCCCTAAGGAGCGGACTAAGGCACCACTTCTCCAATCTGACATTTTCTCCTTAACCTCAAAAGGTTGGATACTTTCCGGACAGACCTCAATTGAGTTGAACGCCGAATCTTGCTAAACTAAATTTATGTCAAAAACTGTAAACTCGATCATTATTTTCACGACCGCCAATTATATTTAGTTGCTGAATAAAATCAATAAAGCAGATCAGAGGGTGATGTATTTGTGGTGAAGTGAGTGAGCAGTAATAAAGCCGAATCCTTCCTGATGTAAACCAACAGCACCAGCAGCATCAGCAGCAGCAGCAGCAGCATCCGCTTATCGTCCGTCGTTGGACAAAAGTCTTCCCAACCTGGGCGTCGCAGAGTCAATTCTTCCTGATCATGTTTAGTTCGTCCTACCATCTTATTTTTGCCAGCCACGGTTTCGAACATGATTTTTCATTTCACGTTGTGATTCGTGATGTCCAGCCCATATCTGACATTCTGGCAACATGACCAGCCATTTGAGTTTTTTTAATGGTCTTCATGATATCTCTGACCCCTGTGTGTTATTTGGTATAATGCACTGTTTTGTTGTCGGCTCTAAAAATATAAACGTAATAATTGTCTATTTTTGTTTTCCTATGTATGAAACAATAAGAAAGAACGGAGGTTTGGAATAATTGTTTTGTTGGTATTGACCAAGATATCACAGGCTATATAAAGAACAAGATTTTTATTGCCTCTCTCCCATTTAAGATACATGTTGCACACAATACAAATGAAAGCAAATTTTTTTGCTAGTACTATGAAAGTACTTACTTAGTCTAGCATGGAACAAGGTTACATGCCTGGGGCACCAAGTCAGAGTTGAGCCGAACCCCGTTCTTAATGATTGCGGCAGTGGCCAACGAATGAATACTTTCTGGAGACATTGGGGCTTCAAAAGCAACCATTGCATCTTATGCCGGGACAAGAGGAAATGTTAAAATGTTGGGAAAATTGGTCCCACATGAACTGAATTAAATGTTCTGTGACAGTTCCAGGCCTCACATCTTTCAGCTGACAATGTCTAAGCTTAGAGAATTGAGATATGAAGTCTTGCAGCATCCTCCACATTAACCTGGCATTTCTTCTACAGATTATCTTCTTTTCAAGCATTTTAAACTTCACATCCGTAACTAGGGAAGCACGCCTCTACCTATGTCATTGTCAAGGGGAGTAATTATGTATTGATCGGCCCCGAAATTTAATCACTTCTTCCGTGACCGAAGGCAGCTCTTTCATATGAACTTATGGCGATAATATGTAGTGTGGACATATGACTACGACGAGGGTGGTAATTTTGCATGGATCCGCCCCAGGAGTTATTAAAAGTTATAATTGTGTAATGATTTGCAGACAACTATTATGAGCAAGTTCGTAAACTTCAGATTGAAAGAATCTTTTGTATTGCTTTCTATCATGGTTTGTTTCTCTTTATTCGTTCTTATTTATAAATGTGATTGAGCTGACACAAGGCTACAAATGTGAGGGAACGAGTAACAATTAAGCTGATGTAATTTGTGTGACCAACCTCAGAGCACACGGCGGCCCAAAATTCGTTCCGTGGCCACAAAAAAAGTATATAATGTCCAGTCTGGGGGAATCATCCACATTCCTCTAAGAGGTGTGGTCGTGGGTCTTCCTGGCGTCTTCATGACACTGGTCATGGCTATCAGGCAATTACTGTTCTTGTCCAAACATATGCGTGTTGCCAACCACGTTAAACCAACTCAATGTCAAAATTTCCCTCGCGAGAAGGCAAATAAATCTCCCGAAATGGGAATAATGAAGTAACTTTCGACAATATTCCCCATGTCTGGCCTTGTGCCATTCTAAGATTAATGATTATTTACATTCAAGCCACCAATTGTGAACAATCTAAAATTTGATAAATTTTCATTCCAGGTCTCAAAGAAAAAAAGTCTATGCGATTAAACTGAAAATAAATTTAAAAGGTTGAATATTTTGGTTCGAGACAGCAAAGAGATAAACTCTTGGCAAGAAGACAAAAGCGGTAGGCCTCCATCAGGAAAGGCTGAAATTTTAAACATAAGAAAAGCAACACGAGAATGAATGAGTACAGTAGTCTGAACAACTCTTGAAATGATGATGACTCGTCTCAAAATTACAGGAGTTATCTCCCATAAATACAATAAGATCAAAAGTTCGAACAATGACTGGAATGATAACAACTCATTTAAAAATGCAGTTTGTTTGGGGAGGTTGCTGTTGGTGGTGACGTTTTTAACAATAAGTACGAGTCATATAGTCAAAATAACTCCTCGGATAGAAATAATCTATTTAAAAATCACAAAAGGTAATTTAAACAAAAAATCAAATCAGTAGTCCGGACAACTCTTGAAGATAAATAACTCCTCTAGAAAACGTAGAATATATTTTAACACATTTTGATTTTTATACAATAGCTTATGAATTATGACTCTAATATAATTTTCAGGAACGCAATATTTTTAAAATAAAATGTCCTACATTAGAACCAGTTCTACACCAACAAGATAAAATCATAGTAAGTATAACGTCTCGTACAATTTTTCTCAAAATCGAATGACGTCAGTGACTGTATCGTTCAACAAGCCAAAAAGATATTGAGCCGTCAGATGTTGAAGTTTATTTGCATAATTACTGACATTACGGCAATTATTTTCATGCAAGTTGAAACAAAGAAGTGCGGAAAAAAAACAAACAAATGAAATACGATGTTTTCTTTTCAGTGAAAAAAAAATCAATCGTGTTTTGCACACGATTTATTTTTCCCGAAACATCTTTTCAGTTCTAGACAGTTTATATCAATGTAAGACCCTGAACACACGGATGATTTGGCGCTTGTACGTATGAATTCCTCTTTAACTTTTGTATCCACTCCCTCCCTCTATCTGTTCGTATGTTGCAGTGTGTGCGAGAAAGAGAGAGAGTGGGAAATAGAGAGAGAAGGGAAGAAGAGAAGGAGACAGGAAGGAAGAAAGGGAAAAAAAGAAAGAAAGGGGGTTAAACCCCAAAAGGGTAATCTTAGAAAGGGGAAAGATATAAAGAGAGAGATATTGAGAGGGGAAGAGAGAGAGTGGGGGGAACAGAGAAAGAAAGAATGAAAGTTGAAGAGAATCAGACCACGTGATAGTTCGATGATCAGACAGTCCGGCTCGTATCTGTCTGGTGATCTAATTCCATCTCAGGTTCCCTCTTTACTTTCTCATCTTTTTTTTTTCTTTCTTTTTTTTTTCGATGTGGAAGGCTGTGCAAGAGTCGGAGTGCAGGTCGAAGAGAGGGTGAGTGCAGAAGTGTAGGCAAACATACTGACCGGCCAACGCTTATTCGACAGACGGCAATTATAAGTTTGCATTTTATGGAGAGTCGAGCAAAAATATTGAGAAAAGGCAAAAAGACGTAGAATAAATCACCATCATCATCATCATTAGCATTATGGTCCATATTTACAACCTTATCGTAAAGCATTATTATTATTATTAGGAATCTCACACCAGTTGCCTGGTGGTAACCGCTGGAGTTTGAGTGACAGCAAGTCTCCTCAAGTCTCCAGCCCTCCTCTCCTACTACTCATAGGTCGCAGTAATTCTACGATTTACAGTTTCACACCGGTTGCCCAGTGGTTATCGCTGAAGGCTGAGTGACAATAAGTCTCCTCAGGTCTTCAGCTAACGTCTCCTCCCTCTTTCGCATATCATGACAGAGCTACTATTCGTTGCAGTCCTTATATCTCTAGCACCTTCCTCAGTATCCGTGCAGTTCCAAGTAGCGCTGTGGTCTGTACGGTCTCTATCCTTCCCCTAATCCCGATCTCCTCCAGTCTCTCCCTCAGCGTTTTGGGGACAGTTCCTAGTGCGCCCACTATGACCGGTACTACCCTGGTTTTCATGTTCCACATTTTCCTTAACTCCCTTGCTAGGTCCTGGTATTTTTCCCTTTTTTCACCCTCCTTCTTTTTTACTCTATGGTCTGCAGGTACAGCAACGTCTACTATTTGGCAGGCCTTCCTTTTTTTGTCTACTATTACTAAGTCCGGCCTTCTTGCCTGGATGAGGTGGTCAGTTTGGATGTCAAAGTCCCACAGTAGTTTGTGGTTGTCATTCTCCAAAACTGCCTCTGGCTTGTGCTGATACCACTTTTCCCCATGGTTGAATCCCATTTGTTTACTTAGTTCCCAGTGTATCATCGTTGCTACTCTATCGTGTCTATGCTTATACTCCTTCTGGGCGAGCTGACTACATTCACTAGTTATGTGGTTTACTGTCTCATCTCTTTCACCGCACATGCGGCATTTGCTGTTTGTCTGTGTTCTGTCGATTTTTGCTTTTATGTAGTTTGTCCTTATGCTTTTGTTTTGGGCTGCCATGATGAGCGATTCTGTTTCTCTCTTAAGGTTTCCCTTTCGTAACCACGTCCATGATTTCTCGTCTACTATATCTTTTATCTGTCTTTTAAACTCGCCGTACAATTTTTTCCCTTCCCACTTTTCTTTTCTAGTTTGCTGTACTGTTCCATTGTTTTCTACTTTATTGTTTGTTGCACTATCCCTCGCGCTCTTTATGATTTCTTCACTATTTGTTTGCACATATCTATCTAGGACTACTTTAGCTCTCTGGACACAATCTTCTATGCTGATGAGCCCCCTACCACCTTCTTTTCTCTTAACGTATAGTCTATCTGTATCATCCCTAGGGTGCAATGCTTTATGCATCGTCATAAGTTTCCTTGTTCGCCTATCCATTGATTGGAGCTCTTCCTTTGTCCATCCTAGAAATGGTCCTGTATACCTAACTACTGACACAGCCCAGGTGTTCATTCCTTTTATTAGATTTCTGCTATTTAATTTAGTTTTGTAATATTTTCCTTATCCTTCTGAGGTATTCTCTCTTAATTTTCTCCTTCATCTCTTCCCGTTTTATCGTGTCACATTCAAGGACACCTAGGTACTTGTATCGGTCTTGTGCAGTCAATGCCCTAATCTTGTTGTTGTCCGGAAGTTCAATTCCCTCAGTCATTGAAAGCCTTCCTTTGTGCATCACCATGATTGCACATTTTTCTATCCCAAACTCCATTCCTATGTCCTCACTATATTCCCTTACTTCGTTGAACAGAGTCTCAAGCTCTCCCCTGTTTTTTGCAAACAATTTAATATCGTCCATGTACATTAAGTGGTTGACCTTTCCTTTTGTTTTAGAGAAGTGGTATCCTTTGCTGTTTTTCAGGATTCTGTTAAGCGGTATCATTGTTAGAACAAATAATAGAGGGGACAATGAGTCTCCTTGGAAGATTCCCCTTTTTATCCCTACCTCGGCTAGTTTGTCCCCTCCGGCTGTCAAATCTACTTTCCAGTCTTCCATCGAATTACCAATGAATTTAACCACCGGTTCGCTAATTTTGAACATTCTAAGGCATTCGAGTATCCAGCTATGTGGAATCATATCGTATGCTTTTTTGTAATCTATCCATCCCATTGCGATATTCTTTCTCCTTTTCCTTACTTCTTTTAAGATCATCTGGTCTATGTAGAGTAAATCGTTTGCCCCTTTGGTTCCTATCCTACACCCTTTCTGTTCTTCTGGTAGTAGTCCCCTTCTATCCATTGACATGTATATTCTCTCCGCTATTTGCCCGGTCAGGATTTTCCACATAAGTGGTAGGCACGTGATTGGTCTATAGTTGCTTGCTATGTTCCCCTTTCCCGGGTCTTTTAGGATGAGGGTGGTTCTGCCTTTAGTCATCCATTCTGGTGCTTTGCCTTCATTTAGACAATTTTGGAGTAAGTGAGTGAGTCTGCCGTGTAACGTGGTGAATTTTTTGAACCAATACCCATCGATCCCGTCGGGTATTATTATTATTATTATTATTATTATTATTATTATTATTATTATTATTACATGACCCAAAACGGTCTATGCAGTTTCTGATGATCTTTTTTATCGGCTTAAAAAAAAAGAGCAATGAACACTTCGAATCGCAACAACTCGTAATCATTTCTAGCAACATGGATGTCACATGTTATTTACTCTCAGGTGACCTTTTAGGGGAAAAAAATGGTATATCAGCAGTAGTAATGATTGAAATCAACATGTGGTCGGAAAGCTGGTCGTGAGAGATTGTATACTGTACGTATTTAAACTTGGGACAAAAGCAATAGAAGCAAACCATAGAATGTGAACAGCGTTCTGTGAAGGTCGAGTTAATGGCCACACTGCTCCAAAGGGGTTCAATAGATTTCCAACTGGAATGAGGATTTTTGTCGCTTCAAACATGTCAGATGCTTTCTTCGAGATTCAGCATTTGCGTCACACAAGAAAAAAGATACACATCAAAGAAATGGCTACCCTACGAACTGAATAGATTAAACAAAAAAAAGCGCATGAGCTAATAATATGCCTGTATCTTTTATATTTTTGTTTTGGTATTATATACATGTGTCTCAATAAGCATAAAACATTATCACAACAATATTAATAAAATATCACATATATATATATACATAATTCATATTTATGCATATATTAAGCATGTACACATTATCCATATCATAGTAATTTTATTTTATATGAGTGTGCATGATAATTGATATATGAATATATCAAAATTATAATGAATTTTAATTATATATTCATTGTTTAGATTAGAGTCTGCTTGTCATGAAAATAAACATATCTGCGTTTTATCCGGGATTGAAAACCTACCACTAGCGCGGCTGTAGAAAAAGGTCTGACAACCAGGGGGAGCTCCGGGTTTATTACGTTGCTGATTCTCTTCAGATTGAATGGATGGAAATCCTTGAGACCAGGGCGAAGAAATCGTAATGTGGAGTGTAACGTGTGAATTACTGCTCCAACCCTTTGAACCAAGGATTCACTGGCCATTATTCAGCAATTGGAACAATAGTAGTAAGATCACTGTTTAGTTGTTCTGTTGGATTTCATTCCCCTCGACAAATGACTGAACAGCCGAAAAGATCTGCCACTCTTAGAGATGTATCAGACAATAGGAAAGACCGGTGCTGATTGTACACTCTGATCTCGTATATCCGCATAAGTACACTTCGTATCATGTAAGGTTTTGAGGCTTTACAGTTTTAACTGAGTATAAATTCTCACAACATACGTATTCTATTCAAATTCGGGGATCTATTCTTTTTTTATTGATGAAGTCTATAATTCCGAATAATTCTTGAAGTGAAATTACTTGTTTGATGAATCAGACAATCGCACGACACTTCTGAGTTTATATCGTTGCATTCTGAGGAATAATTGATGAAAAATTCAGGATGATGTATAGAATATTCAATGTACCCACATGTTCATGCATGTGTTCACTGAAAAGCAACCAATCGGAGCCGACGGATAAAGCTGTTACATTTAATGATGACCTCATCCTAGGTTTACATGCAAGCAGATATATACGAGTGTTGTCCAAAAAGAAATCGAACTTTTAAAATAACGCATTTTAGCGAGTTCGCTACTGTTACGTTGAGTAGCAGTGGCTTTGGCCGTTTACAGATGATTCCAAAATGAGAAAAACATCTTTTTTTTTTAAGCAAAACCATCACTTGTCAAAAATTGATAACTGATTGCTGATACTCGAAGCCTGATAAAATATCATTTCTTAAATTCTATCTTCTGCTTGCAAGCACGACCACTAAAGACTGTCGTTTAAACATTTGAAATACATTTACGGTGGCATAGCCAACTGAATGTTTTAAAGTTAATAAAACCTTCCCGATGTGCTTTTTTTTTCATTACAGGTTTTGAGCTAGATAAATACTGATATCGTAAGTGGTACAGATGAAGCTGCTTATTGCAATCACTTTGGACAGTGCCTTTTAGATAACAATAACCGGCAGATAACATTCATCAAATAATGTAAAAATAGGAACATTTTGGATTAATAGTGATAGATTTACATTCTTTGTTAATAATTCATTATGATCTTATCAAATTTGTTGTCATGGACAACTTGACATTATCAAAAAAAATAATATGATTAATATGAATATTCTAATGCAATTTTTAATTCATTTTTTACAAAGGTGTTTATGACCGACTGATTTCAATAACAAAGACTGTCTGATACCATCGTCCATGCTAATAATTATAAACGACTTTATTAGATTGAGACAACGATTATGAAACGCTCAGAGGGAAAGAATCCACTAAACAAGGCTCTTGGGAACAGCTCTCAAACCACAATATCGCGACAGGTGCTCAAAGTTGTCGTGGCAACTAGTACGGTCTATTATGAACGGAGCTGTGAATTAGGGACTTATAATACTACGGATTTACAATAAGGCATTGAAACTGTCTTATTTTCTAGAGCAGCTCGCGAACCACTGCTCTACAACAGGTGCTAAAAGCTGTCGTACAATTTTGGTAAGTTTTAAGATTAATGATAAAACAAAGCGTAGGAAACCAGAAATTGAAACCGTCCGTCGGCCATTATGTACTTCTGCTGGTGGACGCATTCAAAGACAGCAATTACGGCCATGTATATCGACACACTACCGTATAAACAGAAACTAAAACGTCCTAAATACAGTTGTACCCAGTGGTCATTCTTTCCATACCCTGGAAACTAACTGCCCTTCCCTTGATACTGATATTGAGTGACCAAATGATCGGTTTGAAACAGGTGACCGTCACTTGAACTTCAGTGACAAATGACAATCTTACATGCCAAGTTCATTCAATACAGAGTATCACGTTTCGATTCTAATGAACGAAGGGATTAGATACTTATGCTAATGGTCACCCTTCCCATGAAAAGCTTCACTAGCAAACACTTAACTTTAGTGCAAATGACCTTACCTCGAGCGAAACATGACTAAGCCAGGCCAAAAAATGATTCTTCTCTAAGCTGTTAGATTTTCCAATCATATATATACACTGAATTCAAGGTTGAAAATATTGTGTAGCACTTGTTTGTCCGAAATTGAATCAATAAGTCCGTAGCCTAACACTTAGAGTTATCAGGGGTATTCTATTGGTCGATTGCTAGCAAGCTAGTCTACAAGAACAGTGGAACCTAACTGGTGTGGTATTCCCCCCAAGGTTCAGGTAGTCAAAGGAGGAAATAAAGGTATAAGATAAAAGAGTTAATATTTTTGGCTTATGAGAAGTGGTGATGTGTAATGCCAGATCTGAACTCTCCTTACCGGTGCTGAAGATCAACATTACCTTATTGATGAATTTCAGTGCTATTTCCCATGCATAAATATTGGTCAAGTAACTATGAACCTGACAAGGAATCCATTTTAACGCCTTACGGATGATATTCCTATCGAACTACGGGAGGAGTTTTTGTTCAACTCAATCACGACTCTTCAGCGAAAGATGACAATCAGTCCTCAGTCTGAATGAGTTTTGGGAGAAAATGCGTCCCATTTATCAGGGACTTAGAAAACATGGTTCAACGTTATGAGTCAATCCCGTTCTCTTTTCCCAGGGAGATACAGTTTTCAGCTCTTCTATCTATCAACTCGACGAATAAGCTTCAAGTTGAACATGATTTGAGATATGCTCTCTCACTAATAGACCCAATAATCGAAGAACTAGTATTAAAAAAAAAAAACAAGGATCACATTAACGTGTGTATAAGTTACGAGAGCAAAATTCTTTTATATATATATATATATATATATATATATATATATATATATATATATTGGAATTCCAAGTGATGTATCCCAATTTATTTTCGCTCGCTTTTTTCTGTTAATAAATACACACAGCAGTTGCGGGTTTATGAAATGAAAGTAAGTCTTATCACGAAGCTATCTAATTTTATGCAAAATAAAATAGTCATTTTGAATTATTCTTTGAGGCAACTTACGTGAATGGAAGGGGAAAATAAGTAACTTTATGGACAAAAAAGGAAAAATAGCTTGGGAAGCAGTGCTTGAGTAAGATCAATGCAATAAGACATTTCGTTTACATGTTAAATACAGAAATGACGAATAGGTAGTTGCTTTGGTGGAAGTTCCATCACTTCCGTTGAAACATGAACTTCTTACAAAAGAAACTTCCATCGAAGAAACATTTGCTGTAGCAACATTTTACAACCTATTTTTGCATAAGTGATGATAGCATCCGAGAATTTATTCTTTTTACATTCTCTCTTTTACTTTAATTAAGCACTTCGGATCTGGATATTTTTGTGTGAGGATCATATCGGCAAAATATCTCTTCAGCCGCTCAAGAACTATCATTGCTGCCACAGCTTTCATGAATAGTATGTCTATTGTGGAGAAAAATATGTGTAGGTTTGTATGTATATGATTATGTAATGCCCAGTAGCCCATTTACCTATTTACGTACATAAGTTTTATGGTAATTTTATATTCTTTAACATATGTTTGTATTATGTAAACCTGTATACACGTTTGCTGACATACGTAAATGTATGTATGTGTATGGATGTTTCTATATGTGTCTATGGGTATACATAAGAAAATGTGTTACGAATGGATACATACATACATGTGTGTGTTTGTGCGTGTGTATGTGTGTGTGAGTGTGTGTGCGTGTATGTGTGTTAGTGCATGTGTCTGTATCTGCGTGTATGTGTGTGCAGGATTAACCTGCTTTTCGAAAGTAGACCATTACTGTACAAAACATTTGGCAGCCAAAATGGCATAAAACAAAAAAAATCTATTACCAATAATTTACACGGGAAAAACTCCAAGCGTTCCCAGACTCGAAAAATGATGATGATAATACGTTAGGGTTATTTTTAGGGGTAATGAATGATGCAGGTGACTTGGTTTTAAGAGAGAAAGAGGGGAATGGAGTGCGTGCTGCCTCTGTAACGGCTAGTTGGGAAGAAACTCTGAAAGCTAGTATCGCTGTTCGCTTTATTTCGTAAAAGCCAAAAAAGTGGCGTAAAGCGAAGTTTTGAAAAGTGAGGAATACCTGTGTGTGTGTGTGTGTGTGTGTGTGTGTGTGTGTGTGAATGTGTGTGCATGTATGTGTGATTGAGTGAATGTGTGTGTGTGTGTATGTGTGCGTGTGTGTGTGTTTGCTCGATATGTCATTTTGGTATTCATGAGGACAGAGTTAGCTGCCTGCTTATGACAGGCCGAAATGATGCACCCGTTCCCCACTCCTCCAAACCCCAAATCAGCAGTAGCGGCAAAGATGGCCTCGTTTCCATATTTATAAGACGGAAGCCTTCATCAAGGGGTAGAGGTGGGAGCGGGGGGCGTTCAGATGAGGTACGAAGACGAAATGAAGAAGAAGTGGGGACGAAGGGGTATTTATGTGCTAAAGATAAAATGATTGAAGAATAAATAAAAAGTACTGTAAAAAAATATTACACATAAATGGGTCGAAAATCCAGAGTAAAATGATGGAAAGAAAGAAAGAAAGAAAGAAGGAAAGAAAATGGCAAATCCAAAGCAAAATGATGGAAGGTAGTGAGAAAGAAACGAAAGAAGACAGGAAGAAAGAGAAAAGGACAAAAGGACAGATATGAAGAAAATGGTTAATGAAAAAAAAAGAAATGTAAATATAAAGAGAGCAGATGGAGAAAGGTGTAGACAAAAAGAAAGAAAGAAAGAAAGAAAGAAAGAAAGAAGGAGGGAAAGAAAGAAAGACAGAAATCTGTTTCCTTGAAAGAAAGAGAAAAAGAATTGGAAAAAGAAAAGGATGAAAATGAGAAAATTGTCGAAAGAACGAACAAAAGAGAGAATGAAAGGAAGAAAGAATTATAGAAGAGGAGGGACAAGAACAAGAAAGTTGAAACAAAAGGAAGTAAAAAAGGTTGATAGAAAAGAAAAGAAAAAGAGAGAATTATAAATAGAGAGAGTCGAGAAGGAGAAAAGTTTACACGGAATGAATTAGAGAATAGAATAGAATAAAGAAAGAAAAAGAAAGACTGAAAGAAAGAAAGAAAGAAAGGGGAAAGGAGAAAGGAAGAAAACTTAATGAAGAACAGAAGGAAACGAGGAGGAAAGGGAATGACGCGAAAAAGATTCGAGAGATAAATTTAAAACGAGGAATCAACAAACAAGAAATAACGATAAAACAAAACAAGTAAAGATCTTCGTGGTTGTCAGTGAGGTTCTTGCAAGAACATTGCTTCTTAAAGAGAAAAGCGATCGTTATCAGCCATCTCCCAGTTTATAGATACATATGTAATTTCTCTAAGTCACCGGGAAGCAGGCATCTTGATCCGGAGTAACGGAGCCGAGAAAAACATGGGTGGGGTCAGAAAGAGAGGAGAAGCTCAAGAGACATGAACGGGAAAGAGAAGATGCATGCCGACATTAGAGAAGTATGAAAAGCCAGAGGTAGAAAGGAAAATGGTTAGATGAAGACTCTAGATTGCTGTTGATGAACCGCCTAGATTCTCTTTCTTTCTTTCTTTCTTCCTCTTTTCCCTATCTTTTTATTGGTTTTCTTTGACCTCTCTCTCTCTCTCTCTCTCTCTCTCTCTCGTTCAATCTATTTCTCTTTCTCCCCGCCTTTGCTTTCGCTTTTTAATGACACGTGACTGTTTTCTTCTTTTTCATTTGTCATCCCAACCACAGCCATTGTCATTACCATTAAACACGCCGCTCTTACTCTCCGCAGCTTTCCTCTTCTATGTTACTTCGCTTTCCTGAGCAAACCGGTGGTCGCCCGGTGCCCAGCGCAAATTCGCCATTACCTTATTCATGAGAAAGTGGCGTTCCTTTAATCCGGGCCAAGTTAGGCAAGAAATGAGGAAAGTTTCGTTCCTAATTGATGCGGTTTTCTGGTCTTCCGTACTTGCAGAAGAAGAAAATAGAGAAAAGAAGAGGGATAAAGAAAAAAAGAAAGACAAAACATTGAAGATCAAGAAGAATAGGATAATTGAGACTGTACGGGGGGGAAGGGAGGGGGTGTGTGAACGAATGAATGAAAACAGAGAGAGGGAATATGAGCGGGGTGTTGAAAATAAAAGAAGAAGAAGAAGAAGAAGAAGAAGAAGAAGAAGAAGAAGAAGAAGAAGAAGAAGAAGAAGAAGAAGAAGAAGAAGAAGGTAGAAATGAACAATAACATCGAGTACAAAGGAGAAGTAAACAAGATGAGAGGGGAAAATGAAAGTTAGAAAACCAGAAAGAAAGACCGGAAAAAGGTAATATGTGAGCAAAGAATGAAATCGGATGAAAAAAAAGAGGAAATAAATGAAAATTGAAAGAAGGAAAGGATGAAAAGGAGGATGATTGCGAAAAAAGAAAGAAGAGAAAAAGAGAAACGATAAGAATACAAGAAAGAAAAATGAGATAAAGTTTGAGAGAAATTTGGAAAAAAAGAGGAACGTAGATTGACAAGAAAACAACAAAGAAAGGAAAGAAAGAAAACGAGAGAAAATTCGAAGAAAGATGAGTGGAAAATGAAGAAGAAAGTCAGACTGCGCCTGTGCAAGGGATGCCATTACAGAACCATCACAACGAGGCTCTATTTGCAGATGATACGACATCAACGAGACAGCCAGAAGTTCGTTTGATGAGCGTGCACAGTGTATGGAGGAGTGTGGTTGGGAAGATATCTGTCAGTATTTGTGTAGGCATGAGTCTGTATAAAACTGCTGAGGTCAGTGCGTAATTATACTAACGCAGACTCACATGAACACATCCACATTCTCTCTCTCTCTCTCTCACACACACACACACATACATATATACACACACGTAAATATATATGTGTATGTTAATTATTTGAGCATATATACAGACTTTATATACCTATATACATACATTTCTCCCTCCCTCTTTCTCTCTCTCTCTCTCTCTCTACATATATATATATATATCAGGATGCACCAATGATATATATATATATATATATATATATATATATATATATATATATATATATATATATAAGGATGCACCAATAAGTCTGTAGCCTGACACAATTATAAACAGAATTTTGATCTCAAATATTCACCGTATAATGTCTGGTCTATGTGATCGATGGGGAAGCGGATTTATTGATTTACCTATAAATGTATCTGTATACATATACGTAGTTATATAGATATATTTCCACCCAAAGCTATATGTTCACACTCAGGCAAACATACAGGGGTAAAATACCAGCTTTTGGGTTTGAAGCAAAAGGTTCTATCCTTCCTCTTGGTACTGGATAGGATATTGGATAGTCTATAGCCACACTGAAGAGTTGTAATACAACGAAACAGCTGTCTGTAGATGACACAATGGTCAATTATTACACACACACACACACACACACACACACACATATATATATATATATTTATATATATATATGTGTGTGTGTGTGTGTGTGTGTGTGTGTGTGAGTGAGTGAATATTTACGTGGGTAAATGGAAAGTTGCGCAAGTCGCAATCTCCAAGAAGTTTCAAAGATGTACAAGAATCCCCGCTATCCGTAACTTTTCTGTTTACCACTTTTTCGCTTTTGCGGAGGGACACGAAAATAGTTTTCAGCGTTTGTTCTGCAGCGAAACTTCATAAAGGCAGGACGTGTCCTGAGCAGCGAGTGCGGTGTCATCAAATATGAGCTTGATTTTGAAAAAGCATTCATTTTTAGAGCAGGTTTGCAGAATATTTTGATTGTCTACAAACAAATGTATGATAGAAGAATTCGTTAGGCTAAGCAGTAGTGTTTCAAGCCTTCCACATCAGCCATAATAAACGATGAGACTCAACTGTCGCAAATAGACGTGAAAGAATGTCATTTTACTGGTTTGGAATGACTAAATGAATTTGTATATAAATTAATGACGATTGCTTGTTCCCCTGACGCCATTCGGCTAACGAAAGGTTTCATAGGAATCCCTCTTTTTTTCGGGTTAGCAGGGAAACATATTTTCATTTAAAATCACATACACCAACGAAAAAGTAATTCTGTTTTTTATTGCTGTTTTTTTCTATCGTTTTATTTTTAGTAATTTTCTTGTGCTATTGCTTTTCCTGGTTTAAATATTGTCCATTGCTCTTATTATACGAACGAGCGCTTTCTATCTATTTGTTCTCCGCTTATGCTTTTCTGGTGCAATCCAGTAAATATGTATGCAAGTTTGCCGTTCAGATGAAGCCTGCTGGCTCTAGAATGCGTGGCCATACAATCAAGACCTGTCTCAAAAAGGACCCAGAATTGTGTATTCTCTACTATCAATAATTAAGCAGGAGTAGCAAACGATCGGCCTTGCTTATGTACATATATATATATATATATATATATATATATATATATATATATATATATATATATATATATATATGTGTGTGTGTGTCTGTGTGTCTGTGTGTGAGTGGACAGAATTTTTTTTTAAATGCTTCCAAATGTTTAAAGCTGTAAAGCTTTCTAGACTATATATTTATATATATAAAGAGATATTTATATGTGTGTGTGTGTGTGTGTGTATAAAGCTTTCTAGACTATGCATGTGTAAAGAATGAGGGATTTTTACATATTTATGTGTGTATATATAGAGAGAGATAGATAGATAAATTCTTTCATTTGTGTGTTTGTATATATATATATGTATAATTAATAATTGTGTCATCCACAGACAGCTGTTTTGTTATGTTACAACTCTTCAGTGTGGCTATAGACTATCCAACATCCGGTACCACGAGGTAGGATCGAAACCTTCGCTTCAAACATAGAGGCAGGCATTTTAACCCTGCCCTACGCGGAACAGGGGGGTCAGTAGGGCCGAACTGAGCAATGTATATTTACTTACGCGTAATTCCCCGTCTACTAATGTGCTCTATTCCATATATATATATATATATATATATATATATATATATATATATAAGACGGATGCAAGTGTATACACACTGAGAAAAGTATGCTTGATTGACTGACAAACGAACAGATGGAGATAAACACAACCAAAGATAGACAGATAGATAAATACCTATCTTATACACACTCTGTGTACTGCATATAAACGTACTGACGAGCACATCTTCGAATACGCATGCATATATACTCTGTTTCTGTCTGTCTCTGTCTCTGTCTCTCACTCTCTCTCTCTCTCTCTTGCATTTTAACCTGCACACATGGAAAATCATGTACACATATCTAAATGATCTATCCGATATGTACTCACAGAGAAATTCACGTCAAACTAATTTCATCTCTGACCATCTGAGAGAGAATCACTTGATGCAAGATAGAATCTTGAATCTTTTTTTTTTCATTCTGTTTGCTCGAAGGAAGCACCTGGATGACCATATAAGGAGTATAAAGAAATCGGCGAATCTGAAGTGCAAAGGAGAAGGAAAACAATATATATATATATATATATATATATATATATATATATATATATATCGATTTCAACCGAAAATATATAGCAAATACGTATATCAGAGAATCAAGCAGCCGAATGAGAAATGTATTTATTAGGTTTATTGAAATGTCGTTTTTTACATCATGGAGAAAAAAATGTAAAAGGAGAAAGATTTACTAGCATAATTGTATTTTTGCAGATTCAATGTAAATAGAGATATAATTCGGTATCACTGTATGTTTTGAATCCTAAAAAGTAATAATGTCTACCCAAAAGTTTGAAATTATTTTTACAAACGATTTCAAATTAAGTACGTAACCTTGCTCAGGTTGCTGATAATATCAATGAAGTATATGAGCGAACACTACATCAGTACAAACAACTCAGCGTTGGTACGTCAATTTTAAGTCTTGACATAGATACCAACAATAGAAAAAATAATGAAAAGAGTATTTTGTAATGACCAATCAGTGGTAATCAGAAGAAGCAATATCTTGTGAATACGGTGGACGAAAGAAAACTTCCCAGTCAAGCTGTAACAATTTTTGATTGGTCAACAGAGAAACATACGGTCTGTCATTATCCTAACAGAATATGACGTCCTCTCTCTTAACTAATTCGAGTCACTTTCCGTAGATTGTTACCTTCAACTGGTCTTCTTGGGAGCAGTACTTATTATGAATCATATGTTTCTATGGACGGAAATCCCACCTCATACACAAGATCAACTTCTTTGAATCAAGATCGGGATATGGTTTGTAATGGTTCATATCACTTTGCAATCTTTTGGGTTCCACCTTGTTATAAAGAATCTACTTTCCATCATCCGTAACAATTTGATGGAAACATGAGACATTTAAACTAAGTCCAGTGCGTCAACTCGCGTGTAGGATATACGTGGAAGTGACTAACACAACCAAGCCAATGCGAATCATGTTTTATGGTTGCTCCAGTCTTTTAATGTCCGTCGTTGAACATAGATCTTCCCCAGGTTCTGCCACAACTCTTTATCATGGGCGTTGTAGAGCCAGTATTTTCTAAATTTGTCTAGTTCATCTCCCAATCTTGTATTCTGTCGGCCTCGGTTTCGGATGTGATCTCTGGGGATCTATGTTGTGAGTCGTGATGTCCATCGGTTGTTTGCCATTCTTACAACATGACCAGCCCATTGCAAGTTTTCTTATAGATTATATGATGTCTCAGGCTCACGTTTTCTTCCTAATACACTGCACTGTCTAGTGATCTCTCCATGTGAGATTGAGCATGATTCTCTCATGTGCGTGTTGCATGCTTCTCTGTTTGCAGGTCTGTCCCTTGATTAGGTTCCACGTTTCAGCTCAATAAGTGACTATCGGGAGGATGCATTGGTTGTATACTCATCTTTTTATAATTACTTGGATCTAGTTTTTGAAGGCTGAGCTTGCTCTGCCAAAGACTTGTCATCCTAGGGTGATTCTTCGTTTGATTTCTTCTTCTTTCATAGAGATTTGTTATTCTAGTTAGATGTAGTGGTCTGCTTTCCCTTGTTCTGCATCTTAGATTTTGACAGTTATGCCCTTATTCTCGATGTGAATGTTGCACATGATTTCCGTTTTACTGTAATTCATGTGTAGGTCAACTTTTTTGATTTCTTCGTTTAGTTCATCTAGCATTAGTTGGGGGTCATGTAAATTCCGTGCGAAAAAGACGATGCCGTCTACAAATCTGATATTGCTCAGATATTCGCTATTTATTTTGATTTACTTCTAATACGTTGACTATCTCCTGCATCTTATATCGTTGATTATTCTCAATGTCTCCATTTGATCGCTACCAAAGAAGAAATTAAGCGAAGAATCACTCTGGGATGGCAAGCAATCGACTGAGCAAACTCAACTTCTACGAACAAGAAAGTCCTACTAATCCTGAGAAGAAAAGTATACAACCAATGCATCCTCCTGATTGTCACCTATGGAACTGAAACGTCGAACCTAAACAAGAGACTGACCCTCAAACTCTGGTCCATGTAACGTGCACGTGAAAGAATCATGCTCGACTTCACACGGAGAGATCACAAGACAACACAATATATCAGGGGGAAAACAGAAGTCTGAGACATCACAGAATCGATTAGAAAACTCAAATGGCAATGGGCAGGTTACGTCGCAATAATCTCAGACAGTCGATGGACAGCACGACACACAATGTGGATCCCCAGAGATCACATGCGTAACCAGGGCCAGCAGAATACAAGAGGAAACGAACTGGACAAGTTCGGAAAGTATTGGCTCCGTGATGCCCATGATAGAGAGGTCTGGTGAATCTTGGGGAAGGTCTATGTCCGACGAGGACCGATAAAAGACTGATGATGATGATGATGATGATGATGATGATGATGATGGTCTCCCTGGCTATGGAACATCATTCAACGAGATATCTCCAACACAAAAATTTGCAAACCATTTTTTAAACATTCAATCATTTGCAATACCCTTCCCATAATCTGCACAATTTTGCTCTTTGTATTGAGCTGCAGTTTTACGTATCTTGAATGATTTTTAATCTGCAATCTTAGAATCAACGAACAAAACTACGCGAATGTTGATAACTCTTTCTCATCCTAAAGGATGTATTCAATAAGATATTGTAAATAGTTTTATTTGCCACGTTGCGTTCTCTAAGTTTAATTTATTAGAAGACTAAGATTTGAGAAATGAGATTTATTCTTCATTATGCATTATTTATTGACTCACACGTCTTACCACACCAAGTCAAATGGTAATAAATCTGAAGCAACGTTAATAAAGAATAACATCCCATCAATACATACAATTAATTCTCAGTTTGGATGTACGAACTGTCTTTTTTATGATTGAAAGGAATTTTTTGGCGTATTTTGTACAAAAAAGATCAGATTATTGTAAAGAAAATGAGACGTATACTTCACTTTATATTTTCTGTTCACACAGTCACAAGATAAGATACATTGAATACAAATTAAAAAGAATGATAACACATTAACATATGCAATTGCTTTTCAAGATGTATTCAATGAACAATCATATTTTTTTACTTTTAATTGAAAAACTCTAATTAAGAAAAGAATCTCTATTACTCTTGACACGTCTGATGACAGATGATTCAGGAGGAGCTACCCAAAAGTTCAGGAAATTTGACTATGTAAATAATATTACTTAGTCCGATATTTTTAAAGAACTCTTTAATGTTTACGTATGATTTATTGAAAGGCAAGACTTAAAAATGAAATTTGTACACCATTTACTTTTATTTCTTTTCACATGGTCAACTAATAAGATAGCTAAAGCCATATTAAAAAAGCAGCAACCTATTAGCACAATTATTTTTCAGCTAGGAAGCAATGAAATTAGTTAATTAAAAACAAGTAAAAGAGATTTCAGTAATTAAAAAGATATATTTTACTTCATTATTGTGAGTTGAAATATATGCTTATGTTTTTCAGCATTGTTAAAATAGCAAGTCATTATTTCTTTTTTCAGAAAAGCAAGCCTCTAAACGTATCACTCAACAAAACATGCTTTATCTTTAAATAATGTTATTATTGTCAATTTTATGACACTGATACACTGTATGGGCCATGAAAATTTAGGGGAAACTAATGAAATAATTGTCCATCAATCACATTGGTCAACAACAAATTTTCATCGGGGAGGTATCGTGGTGTACTTCACATAGATCTGGTTGTTGATTCTGAAAATATAATCTGTTTTCTTGTATCCCGCCTGGTTGTCGTGATGAGATGAAAGCCACATTCCAGTATATAACCCATAGAGAGCACCAAGGGGATCAAAAGCTCAACATTTTTTGCATGTCCTTCTGAATAGTATCTCTTTTGTACATCTCATACATATTAATTTAGATTTTTTGCCTTGAAAAGTTCTGATTGATACAAATCTCGTTTATGTATAATCTTCGTCTATATTGCCTTATATACAGTAAGACTGAAAAGAAATTGTGTCCGTTGCGAAAAAATGAGACGTACTAGTACGAAACAGACTCTAATTTTGTAATCTGCGTCGAAAATTGGTCTTAAACAGTTCCACTTTATTGACCGAAGTCATCACTTTTTTAGTTAAAGGAGTAAAAAGTTGGAAACTGGGGCTGAAATTCCGTCGTTGTGATAACAGAATCATTTTGAAATTCGAAGGTTCAACTCACAATGTGAGATTATTCTAAATTGATCACTCAGTTTGCGTCCAGCAGCATTCCCATTTGTTTTGTATTTTGGGTTTGTTTTTTTGGTGGGGAGGGGATTCAGATTTTTTTTTTCGGTGATCATAGTCCCCAACAAAGGATGAGAGAGGTAATTTGGTTTTTGATCACCTTTTTTTCCAATTTTTTAATTGATCACCCCCATCATCAAAAGACGTTGATCTTGTGACGGTTTCAACTGAGTAACTAATCTTTATTTAAATATTTCAATCTCCATCTTTGTTGTTTTATCATAATCTTTCGGACGCAATGTTCCTCAGCCTTCTTTAGTATATATATATATATATATATATATATATATATATATATATATATATATATGTGTGTGTGTGTGTGTATATATATATATGTATGAATTATAAATTACATTATATTATGTGGAAATTTGTTTGAAATGATCTTCCGTCGTTATACGGTCAATACATCCCTCAATTCAGACAATGTAAATAGAATAAACTATAAAAGGAAATAGGGCTGCTGCAGGAATCTAACCTGCCACTGATAGGGTAGCTGCTTCAAAGAATTCTTAGATTTATGTATATATATATATATATATATATATATATATATATATATATATATATATATATATATATATATATATATATATAATCACACATCCGCACACAATGGAGGCCGTAAGTATTCATTATTCTTGCGGTATGAACTGGATGTTTCATTCAATAACGTTCTTCATGCGTACTCCACTAAGTTATGCCACAACTCAGATAAAACATAGATGATACTCACCAAATATGAAGTTAATACTTTCATTATTAAAAGAGTTACGTAACAATATTAAAAAAACATGCGAACTAAAAGTATTGTTACACAACTCCTCGAATGATAAATGTATTTACCTCATTTTTTGTGTGTAGCGTTTCCTTTGTTGTCTCTTAATAGTGGTGAAATTTGAACTTAGTAGGGCACGTATGAAAAAAACACAAGTTGATGATATAATCTCAATGCTAGAGTCACTGGCATATTTGGGACTTGTGTTTGAGACGAAGTCACTCCAGTGCAATTTGATCATGGTGTAGTGATAGTACTGGAGGGGCCTAGAGAGGCGTAAGTGTCACCGGTAGATGACCCAATATTCGGCTCTATGAAGGAGCACTGACAGCTTTGCTGAAATTTGTTTATTTGTCAATAGCTACGTATTGATCCAGAAACACTTGATTTGCTTTTTCTAATCTGTTGTCAACCTCTTTGTCTAGCTTGGTGTCTGTGGATATAAGACATTCTACGTAAGTCGCGGACTGTGTCCAGCATGGTCAGACAGATAGATTCAGAGGGTGGGTGGTATTCTTGCTGCAGTTCAGGATGATAGAGGAGGCAGTTTTCTTTAGAATTACTTAGAAACTTGTAAGAGTTTTGTGGCCTTTGTAAAACAGGGCTTCGTTGCATAGATGATTCTTAGTACGCTAGTAGAACTGCATCATCTACGAACAGAAGTTCCCACATTAGCTTTATCATCGTGTGGGCCCAGAGTCGCTTCAGCTTGAACAATTTGCCTTTTGAACGTGGGCTGATGTGAACGTTTCCATCGTCTTGCATCTCCCCTGGGTCCAGTTTCAACATCATGTTAAAAAAAGAATATTGAAAACAGAATGGAAGTGTTTCCGATTTTAAAGGGGCTGGAGTTGTCGCTACCATTTCTGCATATGTAGTTTGATAGTCATACTGAGGAATTTACTGAGACCACCAAACTTACTCAAGATTTTCAAAAGGCCTAATCTGCTTACGGCGTCGAAAAATCTTTGTCTGTTTAACAAATATCACATAGAGCCCTTGTTTTTGTTAATTACACTTTTCCTAAAATTGTCCTTGAACAGAAACCATGTCAGTTGTACCATGGTTTGCTCTAAGACTACATTGGCCCTGAAAGAGGTTACCAGTAGCAACCTTTGTTACTAGTTTATCCAGCTAGATTTTTCTTGTAATATTCGGGAATACTCAAGGAGTACTGGCTGCAACACACAGACCTATGAACACGTGAACAAATGAAAGGTTGTGACAAAGAAGCGAAAATGGGGATACTAATCAAAATAATACGTAGAAAAATATGTTTTGTTTTTGTTTTGTTTTTGTTTTGTTTTTAATCTCAGAATTCCAGACAAAATTCTGTACATTCTACCTAGCAATCTCTCTACAATCATCAGCAAATACAAGCGGAATAAAATCATGCGTGTGAAAAAAACAAACCTCAGAAATGATATGATATATATGTATATGTATATGTGAAAATTTCTCTGTGTGTGTATGTATGTGCACATGCGTGTAGAAAACTGTATGAGTGAGCGTGCAACTCTCTCTCTCTCTCTCTCTCTCTCTCTCTCTCTCTCTCTCTCTCTCTCTCTCTCTCCGTTAATAATGGTAGCTGGAATCTTTTATCTAGGTGTCTCGTCTCAAATGCGCATAGATCGGTAACTGTGTTCCATTCGCCATGACAACGTGCCTGCAGCTTCCGCGTCCGGTCGACCACTTGAACAACCAGAGCAATTAGAAAGATCTCGTCCCGAGATCTCGTTCGGATAACGTCTCGCCGTTTCATCTCGCTTCGATTATTGTCGGAAGTCATTTGCTTGATAGGGGGGACGCCAGCTGCCGTTTGGAATGGAACAATAAATCGAATTTGACGTTCGAACCAGTGATTATCTGCACATGTGAATCTGTGTGTCCGCATCCGATATAGGTGCGCCTGTCTATGTGTGTCCTTTCGTTTGTGGGTGTCTGATAAAGAGAAAGGAATATATATATATATATATATATATATATATATATATATATATATATATATATATATATAGTTTATGAATATGTATGTACGTCTGCATGGCGAAATGTGTAGAAATGTCTATCAATTGAATCGTGTGTACATGGTCCATGAGTATGCAAATACCATTTTTTGGCTGGTGTGTTGTCATACGAACAAATATAGACATACAAATCTATAGTGAACGCCATTAACATATATTTGTATGAGCGTATAACTATCTTTGTCGGCAAACGTATTTATATCTCGGTAACTATATATTTATATAATATGTATAGGTTATTTCTATTCTATCTATATACATATGTATATATTGTTTTATGTATTTGAATGAACGGAAAAACACAAAACATTCACTCAGATAGCAAAGCAATTATTTTCAGTAGACTGATACGGAATACAAAACTTAAATATTAGGCATTCTTTATATATATATATATATATATATATATATGTGTGTGTGTGTGTGTGTGTGTGCATATGAGTGTGTATACGTGTGCATAAGAGTGTATATGTGTGTATGTGCATGAACGTATGTGTGCGTGGTGGATGTCCTTCTTCTATCTCTTTCTTCTTCTCTCTCAAAACCATCTGCATCTCCAGAAATTGTCCCACTGAAGCTTCCACTGAAAGGGCGTGGCTCTACTTCCTGGACAGTTGCTGATCACGGCCAAATTATCAGAAACGCTATTCAAAACATATTACCTGGACTCGGACACAATGTCGTGTATGTAGTCTAGCCCTCTCGAGACCGTAATAACTCAGTTTATCTAATATTCGGGAGATACGCATTTAGTATACAACGTTAATTATTATTATAAAATGTTTCAGATTCTCGAAGCCCTTATCATTATATCAAGAATCACAAAACTAAATTAGATCTTCTCCACCTAGGGAACTGAATTTTAAATTTATTCAACGACCGATGGATACATTTAGCCCGGTGACGACTTTCGTTCGTGTTTTGAATCGTGTCTGACGTCATCATAACACAAAAAAAAACGGTAAATAAATTGGAAAATAAATAAAAGCCTCAGTTTTTTTCCCTTATCTTGATAATGGCCACAATCATGGTTGAAAGTGGTGGATCACAAAGGTTTGGACAATATTTACATTCATTGGAACCAGACATACGTTCTCTTGTACGTAAACAAGAAAAGATAACTAAAAAATAAAAAATATAACTTATCTACAATCTTTAATCAAAGTTGCATTGATGAAAGACTGCTATCCCATATATATATATATATATATATATATATATATATATATATATATATATATATATCACTGAAATAACAGACGAAGTTTTAGTGGAACCCATGTTTTAAAATCATAGATTACGATATGCTCTGTTTTATTAAATTATAGTTATTTACCTTTCATAATCCTTTTTCTATTTTACAAAGCATTATGTGTTTCCAATAAATACACAAAAACAGACTACACACACATACATATATTTATATATTCATACATATACATATATATAAATTGCGTTATACAATATAGAAACTTATTAAAGATGATCTTCCGTTATTACACAGTTTATGTCTCACTCGCCCAAGACAACGTAATTAGAAAAAAAATTAGAGAAAATCGGGCTGCTGCTGGAATCGAACCTGCCACCGGTAGGGTTGCCGCTTCAACGTTGCGCTGCCGATAATGCGAAAGATCAAATAACCGCTTTCACACCAAATTTTTATCTCGTTCATTCTCGGTCTATTCGTCTCTTTCAACGCGACAGTTATTCATTGGGAAATGGACACATGCAGCCCGACAGAATGATTATGAATTGTATAATATTATATAGAAACTTATTTGAGATAATCTTCTGTCAATGCACTACATTAGTCAACGGCAGTGGCAGGTTCGATTCATGCAGCAGCCCCATTTTCTTTGATTTTTTTATACCAATTCACGTTGTCTATATAATATAATGCAATTTATAATCATTCTGTCGGACCACATACGTCCATTTCTCAATACGTACACACACACATACACACACACACACACATATATATATATATATATATATATATATATATATATGTATATATATATATGTGTGTGTGTGTGTGTGTGTGCGTGTGCGTATTGAGAAATGGACATGTGTAGTCCGACATATATATATATATATATATATATATATATATATATATATATATATACGAACTGCCACACTACTAAACTATCAAAATTTGTAGATCACTACATCCAACCCTTAGCAACACAAATCAAATCATATATACGTGACACCACAGACCTCCTAAACAAAATCAAACACATCACAGCAATCCCAGACAAAGCACTTCTAGTTAGTATGGATGTTAAATCCCTATACTCCAAGATCAAACATGACGAAGGTATCCTAGCACTGACAGAAGCCTTAAACAATAGAACTACTAAAGAACCTAGCACTAGAACAATCACCACTCTTATGCACCACATTCTAACCCTAAATAGCTTTAACTTTAATAATAGACACTTCCTCCAGGTGAAAGGCTGCGCCATGGGCACAGTAGCGGCCCCATCCTATGCTAATATCTTCATGGGTAAATTTGAAGAAACCTACATTTACCCAGAGATTTATAATGACTGCATCTTTTATGGTAGATACATAGACGACATTTTTTTCATATATACAGGCGAAAAAAACAAACTAGATAACTTCTTTATACATCTAAACTCGGCACATGACTCTATTAAGTTTGACTTCACAACATCCACTGACTCCATAGCCTTCTTAGACACACGCATATATATAGATGACAACAGAAACCTCCATACCACCCTCTACACAAAACCCACAGACACCCACAATTACCTCCACTCCAAATCAGCCCATCCCCAACACTTAAAAAGAAGTCTACCATTTTCACAAGCTCTTAGAATTAGAAGAATCTGCTCCACCAATAGTGAACTTAACAGACACAAACATAACCTAATACAATATTTCACCCAACGAGGTTATCCACTAGATGACACAAAAAAACAAATAAAAAAAGCGACTGGAATACCCAGAGATGAAACCCTTTTACTGTCCCACAATAACAAACCCAAGCGCATACCCCTTATAACAACCTTCAACAACACACTCCCACCCTTAGCACACATCATCAATAATAGATGGAACATTCTCACGATCAAAACAGATCTAAAAGAAACATTCACAGACCCATGTGTTATCTCCTACCGCAGACCCAAAAACATCAGAGACATGATCAGTAGCAATACTATCGTTAACAATAAAGTCGTACACAAAAATACACCTAGAACAATTAAATTCTGCAAACCTTGCAACATAAGAAACAGTCTATGTTGCAACCACCTCAAGTACACCAACACATTCACAAGCACCACCACAAAAGAGAGTTACCACATATACCACAATAGCAACTGCTGCAGTAAGAACATTATATACCTTCTAGAGTGCAATAGATGTAAGTTACAGTACATTGGCAAGTCCGAGTGGCAATTTAATATTAGACTCAACAATTATAGACATAGGATTAAGTCAAAAAATAATCGTAGCCCACTTCCTGTAGAACTACACTTTCGCACACCTGACCACAATTTTGCCACTGACGCTAGCTTCACCATCATAGAAAAAATAGAAAAAACTACTCCAATTGACATAACTAAAGTTCTAGAAAAACACGAAGACATGTGGATCAACAAACTTAAAACCCTATATCCTAATGGATTAAATACTAAACTGAACAACCCTCACCACACAGAACACTAATACACACAACTCCTACCATTAATATCCTCACACCCACATCTTAGACACACTCAATAATGGAAGCTTCAAAGTCACCTAGACCCATAGGAAAAACTTCACCTTAGCCTGTTATAACCCCTGTCCAAATCACAGCCAAAACACTTTCAGTAACATTTTCAGTAACTTTTAAGGTTGATACCTATGTAGCTCCTTGACCCCACCACCCCTCCTTCTACACTATCCTAAACATACCAAAAAATCCACCTCCACAACACTACCCCCTACCTTGACACACTCTGCCCTCCCCAAGTCCAACTGCTGCTGCTTTACCAAAATCCCAATACCTGCTGGTCATTCTTACATTCAGCAGGAGGCCTCTAGTAGCCCTGACAACAAAACTTACCCACAATGCATAGCCGCTGGCAGTGGACTCTGGTTCCACATGGTACATTTTAATTCACTCACACAACACGCACCACTGATGATGGGAGAAATCCCGAAACATGTATGGACTATTGACATATAAGGATTAATAAACCTTACCACCAAAAACTTCACTCCCGAGTCTGTCTCACTCTCTAAAGTACACATATATATATATATATATATATATATATATATATATATATATATATATATATATATATATCAATAATATAAAGCCACTTCTGAAATGTAATGGATTTATTTCATAGAGTTTTCGATACATACAACTTTTTACTATGGAAATTAAGTTGTTTTAGAGTAGGGCTGGAAATCATAAATCATAAATAAAAATCAAATCAAGCTAGATAAGCAGTACCGGTTTTTGAGGTAAGAAACTGACCCAAACTAACTGGTGTGTCCTGGGACCATCATTAAGTTAGACTTCATCCTTTGTCAATGGATAAGTACTTCTCTGATTTTTTTTTAACTTTTCATTAGCTTTTAAAATTGAATTCGATTTGTAAATGTCAATTTGCTTCTCCACAAAGGGACCCACACCTTTCATTTCAAGATAGCTTCTTTGATTTCTATTACGAGTGTTATTACCGATTTCCCTGACTTATTGGTTAATCAGAAAACTGTATTAGTCTGGCTTTACATCATGGAAAGAAAAGAAAATGGGACTTCCGATTCATAAGTTTCCTTGAGAAAAGGTCCACGGTAATTCTTCGAAAAAACACAGAAAACCAAAACAAAAGGGCTACAAATCAAATCAAATTAACTCCCCACACATACACATAAACAAAGTTGAACAACTGTCCTTTCGTGTTTGAGAATAGATAAGCAGCATGGAGAGATCACAAGACAACACAGTATGTCAAGAAGAAAATGCGAGTCTGAGACATCATAGAAACTATTAAAGATGGCAATGGGCAGACCATGTTGCAAGAATGAAAGACAACCGACGGATATCACGACTCACAACATGGATCCCCAGAGATCACAAAAGAAACCGGGACCGACAGAACACAAGATGGAGAGATGAACTAGACAAATTCAGGAAATACTGGCTCCACGACGCCCATGATAGAGAATCGTGGCCAATCCTGGGGAAGGTCTATGTTCAACGACGGACGTTAAAATGATGATGATGATGCATGGAGTGAAGTCTAGACTCAATGAAGTTGCACTCCCATCGTTCCTTGTCTTTTTTTCTAGGGGTTTAATCCTGACCTGGGTCCCGGGCTGCTTCACCGTTGGGTCACTATTCTGAGGAGTAGCAGACCTCTGTAGTCAGCGCACATCAGCTATCCTGGAGTGTCTGGAATCTTTGCTTGAAGTGGAAGAGAGTTGTGCTTTCTAGAAGTTCTGTACTGTACAGATTCTCCTAAAAGGGACGGTAGAACTCTACAGCCAGCTCAGCACATACCAATTGATCACGTTTTGTAGTCCAACCACAGGTCAGCCTTACTGTTGGAATACTCCTGCAAATGGGGTGGCAGACCCCCAAAGCTACCTTGCATCTTCAGGGAAAAGGACACTCTTTTCAAACCTACGAATTCTGACCGTACTCATGCCACCCCAATGGACCATAGGATATTAACCTTTGGTTTAAAGGGTATAACTGGCCTTGGGCAAGCTGGCTTCACTATAAAAATCCATTGTTCAAGCTGGAGGGTTATTCTGCAGAAATCACACACCATCTATGATCTTATTTATGTGAAAATCCCGCTCAACAATAATCGATTGCGAAGCTAAGCACCCCCCCACACACACACACACACATATATATATATATATATATGGCTTGGCTTCGTATATATATATATATATATATATATATATATATATATATATATATATATATATACATATATAATGTGTACTGTAGAGAGTGAGACAGACTCGGGAGTGAGGTGTTTAGAGGTAAGGTTTATTAATCCTTAGAAGTTAGTTGTCCAGACATGTTTTGGGATTCTTCCCATCTTCAGTGGTGTGTGCTGTGTGAGCCTGTATTAAAAGATCCCATGTGGAACCAGAGTCCACTATCAGGAGCTATGCATTGTGGGTAGATTGTGTTGTAAGGGCTGCTGGAGGCCTCCTACTGAGTAGGAGAATGTCCAGTTAGGTATCAGGTCTTTGGTTAAGCAGCAGAAGTTGGTCTTGGGGAGGGGAGTGTGTGTCAGGGTAGGGAGGAGTGATGTGGAGTTAGATTTTATTTCATATATGTATAAATATTGAAAACTGCCAAACAAAACTGTCAGCAAACCTGTCAAAATAGATCACCCCATACACGACATGCTGCCAAAAGACGTTGGTGGACGGTTTATATATAGAGAGAGAGAGAGTGGGATAGCGAAGGTTCCGACCCCACCTAGTTATATTGGAAGGGATATCGAGTCCATAGCCACACTGAAGAGTTGTAGTACAACGAAACAGCTGTCTGTGGATTACACCGTTATCAATTATAATTAACGCTCCATTCTTTAGGGTTGAGCTCTCTTAGGTAGGGCACCCATCTGCAATGTTCTTCAACCTCTGGGATTTATCACTCTGATAGATGGAAAATTATGCATAAATAGATATATTGCTTACTTTGGTCCAGTTCTGCGTCGGGCAGTGAGAGAGCATCTGCCGATGGGTCCGGAGCGAAAGTTTTCACCCCACCTAGCGATACTGGAAGGGATATCGAGTTTATAACCACACTGAAGAATTGTAACAAAACGGCTGTCTGTGGATGACACAATTATTGATCATTACATATATATATATATATATATATATATATATATATATATATATTATAAGATACGAATCCACGTCTTATTATATATTTCCAGCTCTACTCTAAAACAACTTGACTTTCGAAGTATAAAGTTGAATGTATCGAGCACTCCATGAAATAAATCCATCACATATCAGACGTTGCTTTCATAATCATCAGTCTTTTAACGTTCGTCGTTGGACATAGACCTTCCCCAGGATTCGCCACAATTCTCTATCATGGGCGTCGCAGAGCCAGTATTTCCTGAATCTGTCCAGTTCATCTCTCCATCTTGCGTTCTGTCGGCCTCGGTTTCTCATGAGATCTCTGGGGATCCATGTTGTGAGACGTATATTATGCTATATTGCTAACTTCATCTGTCCCATATATATATATATATATATATGTGTGTGTGCGTGTGTGTGTGTGTGTGTGTATGTATACGGACATATATATATATATATATATATATATATATATATATATATATATATATATATATGTATATATATATATAGACAGACACATTTCTCTTTCATAATGAAATAAATAGTTGATCGCTTTGTCGTTGTTAGTTTTGTTCTCTGCTGATTTTCTCCTTCGATGTAAATGGAAAACCCACACTGACAAATGTCGGCATGCCTTTTGTCGTCAAGCAGATGTTCCGTACCATCTATTCGCGAATGTTATCGTCCGTATAGATAGAACATAATTACTTTCTTCTACAATTAGATTGGTGTAAAAGTTGCCAGGTCCATCTTCTGCACACAATGTTGGGGAAATCTTAGAAGTTTCTTTGGGCGTTCGCTCTACTCTTTATTCCTTCTGAGTGCATAATCCACTTATATAATTTGCCGCGTTATTGGCAATATTTTCGATCCGTAGGATATGTCATTCGTCAGGAGAGATAATTATCAAAAGCGAATGAAAGTGTGATCTCCCTTATTTCTATTTCATTTCTTTTCTGAAAATGTGTAAAAATCATCTGGATTTTCTCTGGTTGACTACGAGTAAGAAGATTTATTGCAATGTTTTTGTTAATATTTTTCGAGTACAGTGCAATTGTGGAATCATTTGAAGAGTGCTCTCATTTTTTGTAGGCAGAAATGAACTTGTCTTTGAGAAAAGTACATCATTCAGAAAGTTAAATAAAATGATTGTGCATATGTAAGAGAAGATGATGATAAATCTGGCGATCTATGAATTATTTTCAAAAAATCATCGTGAAATATTCATGTGTCAAGCTAGTGAAAAAAAATCTTTTATGAAACCCAGAGCTTCGTGCAAGAGAAGAAAATAGGGTCAATCAGGACAGCTGTCGTTAGAAGCAGTAAGTTTAACAATGGTCGCAGTATAAAACAAAATTCACATTAAAATGCAAAGCAAAGCAAAATATGGGTAAGGATGAGTTCGCTGCTACTCGAATGTGGCTCTTCGAGAATGGATGAGACGCTGAGTCTGGTTGAGCTTGGCAAGACACTCTCTTAATGGGCAACAGAGCACAAACCGAGACGGTAGCAGAGCAATCTTGTGGCTATACCTGGCACCTGGTATTCCAAGACGGTCGCCCATCAGGGTAATAACCAGGCTCGACGATGCTTAACTTCAGTGATCTAACAATAATCGACGAGTACAAAAATATGTACAAGACTTTTATTCTTCAGGAACTGCTGTGCACATTGAAATAGTAATATATATAATTTCATATTATATCATATATTACAAGACAAATTGTAATACAAAATGTTATAATTCAACTTATCTCTGAAGATTGTCGAGTGATCTGAGACTTCAATGTGTTCTAAGATTGTCTGTCATGTCCTCTAAAACTGCCACGTGTTCTAAAAGGTCGTGTGCTTTATGATTGTCAAGAACACTAAGAGTGTCATGTGTTATGTTGTATACACTAACACTGTTATGTACTCTAAGACTGTCGTGTACACTAAGGCTGTCGTGTGCTCTACAACTTCCGTTTGCCCTAGGACTGTCGTGTGTGCTAAGACTGTCGTGTCATCTATCATGTACTCTGACTGCTATGTATGAGATTGTCGTACTCTAAGACTGTCACATACTTTAAGACTGAAGTATTGTCTGAGTATCGTGTGTTCTAAGATTGTCATGTACGCTGACTGTCGTGGGTTCTAAGACTGTCTTGTATTCTTAGATTGTAATGAACTGCTGTGTACTCTAAGACTGTCAGGAGAGGGCTGTGTGCTCTGAAACTGCCGTGTGTTCTGTAGCATGTTCTAAGACTTTCATATACTCAAAAACTCCTTGTGTTCTGTCATGAACTGTAAGGCTGTCGTCTGTTCTAAGATTGTCATGTTTTGAGACTGTCGTGTGCTGTAAGACTGTCAAGTATTCTGTCATGTGCTCAAACGTACTCTAAGATTATCGTGTGCTGTAAAACTGTTGTACTCAAAGCATCGTGTGTTCAAAAGCAATCATGTACTCTAAGACGTGTGTATGCTCTGATTGTCGTGGGTTCTAAGACTAATGTACTTTCGGACTGTCGTGTTCTAAGACATGTACTTAATAATGTCATATACTCAGACATTTGCTCTGTCATGTACTCTTAGAATGCCATGTGCTGTAAGACTGTCATGTCCTATAGGACTGTAGTATATTCTTGAACAGTTATGTACTCTGAAACTGCCGTGTACTCTGTCATGTAAAGACGGTTGTGTGCTTTGAGACTGCCATGTGTTTTGTCGCATGTTCTTAGACTTTCATGTACTCCAAAATTGTCTTGTGCTTTGAATAATGTAAAGACTGTCGAGTACTCCAAGAATATCATGGGCTCTAAACTATGTACTCTAATACTGTCGTGTGCTCTGTCTGTCGTGTGTTCTGAGACTGTCGTCTGCTCAAAGAATTCCATGTACTCCAACACTGTCGTGTGCTCCAAGACTATCGTGCGTTCTGATACTGTCATGTAACCTAAGACTGTCGTGTATTCTAGAAGTATCTTGTACAATATAACTGTCATGAACTCCGAGTGCCATGTGCTCTATGTGTCATGTGTTCTAAGATTGTCATATACTCTGATGATGATGTGTGCTATAAGACTATATAATTCATGTATTTTATGATTGTCGTGTGTTCTGAGAATGTCGTACTTTAAAACTATCATGTACTCTAAGACTGCCGTGTGCTTTAAGGCTGTCATGTTCTGGGAACACACGACACTTACAATCCATGAGTGCCGTGTGTTCTGTCGTTTGCTCTAAGTCTACCGGATGTTCAAAGACTGTCGTGAGTTTTAAGACTGTCATGAGCCTCAAGAAAATCATGTGTTTTAAGATTGCTCTGTACAATTGGGCTACCGTATGTTCTAAGACTGTTATATGCTCTAAGACGGTCATATGTTCAAAGACCGTCGTGTTTTCTAAGACTGCCTTGTGTTTCAATATCGTTGTGTGCTCTGAGACTGTTGTATGATTTATGAATACCTTGGGATTTCAGACTTCTGTGTGTTCTCAGATTATAGTGTACTCCAAGACAGTCGTGTGTTCTAGAACTTTCGTGTGCTCTGAGACTGACGTGTGTCCTAAGACACTTGTGTGTTTTGCTGTGTGTTCTAAGATTGCCGTATGTCTTCTTAGTCGATCGTGTGCTTTAAGCCTCTCATCTATTCTATGACTGTCGTGTGCTTTGGACTATCGTGTGTTCTAAGACTGACGTACGCTCTAAGACTGCTGTGTGTTCCAAGACTATCGTTTGTTCTGTCATGTACTCTGATTGTCATATGCTAAAAGACTGTCATGTACTTTAGGATCGTCGTGTACTCTAAGACTGTAGTGTGTTCTTCCAAAATTAACGTGCCAGACAAAATGGGTACGTTGTGTTGTATCCTGCTATCTTTTTGATCAGCTGTAATAATTCGATTTCATAAAGAATTCAAATGGGATAAAGGTTGAGAAATGAATAAGACAAAAGGATACGATTTCACTCAAACTATTTAAAGCGAGTCTTTAAAACATCTTTCGGAAAACTGACCGGCGGAAAATGGGAGCAAACATCGACGCCAAATAATTAGACCGTCGATGATTTGATGAAAACGTTGCGATACTATTGGAAACATCAGATGGGTTTAAAGACTAAGTAAGCAGCTACACGATAAACGGTCAAAGATGAACAGAATTAAGACAAAAGTAATGTCCAACAATAACAACCGAAGAAGGCAATAAGGATAGAGAACGGAGACTTGGAAGCGATTAAGGGATGGATTTTGCTTCATCCGATTTGTAAGAATGGAAAGACCATGAGAGCGAAAAAAGTCGATGTATAACTATTGGTTTGGAAGCATTTAGTAAACAGAGAGAGAGAAAGAGAGAGCGAGATGTTGAAAAGCATTTAGCCAATATATTTAAAGCATGAAGTGTACAATGAATGAAATGTGGATATGAAACATGGAACCTCGAAATCAAACTCTGAATCACAAGAAAAGCAATGATGAGAACAATGTTAGAAATAGTTTCAGAGATAGGAATAGTTCAATATGGATCAGAGAGCAGATCAAAGTAAAATACGTGATAAAAATAAGGAAAATACAAATATGGAGATGAGCTGGAAAAATAGAAAGAAGAAAAGATAACAGATGGTGCCCTGGTGCCCTGGAGATATAAGCGAAGTAGGAAAACTGCAATGACTGAAATTCCCGTCATTCGCCATTAGTGTACTTCAGGCTTTTTATCTGGACGTATCTGCTATCGGACGTATCTGCTATCGGACGTATATGCAATCGGACGTAAGTCGATTGGGCGTAAGTTGATCAGGCGTATGTGACGAACTCTTTCAAATTATGTTTAATACTATTCGGACGTAAACGGATCGACGACATTCGTTCAAATTCTGATTCGGGACTTGATCTGTCCTTGATCTGGGAATTAATTGGAAAACTCGAGAATATGCTATACGCTTGTTTATACTCTAGCCTCGCCTCCAAAAAATATTCCATTTTGTGGGCCGGAAATTAAGGTCTCTCAATTTACAGAAAGATCTGGCCGAAAATACCGGCTTATACAAAAAAGCAAATCAAAGCCTTGATATCTGTAAATAAAAAGAATGAAATGCTCTTTTCTTCCATTTTAAAGTCTTCCTTTTTTTCGACGGTTGTTTTCGTAAAATGAAGAGCGTTCTAATTTCTTGGTTCAACAAACACAAACTCCCGAATGGCACCGGAGTTCTTAAAAACTCTGTTTGTACATAAAGACGGCGAAAAAAAGTCATATGACCACCTAAAGTTTCCCAGCTTGTCAACAAGAAATCTCAAACAAAATATATCTAAGTACATATACACACATAGAGACAGAAAATAGATAGATCAAGGTACACATTACACACCTATAGAATGTGATGCACCTATCATAGTTAGATAGAACCTAAATGTTCATGCAACCCCTGATGTCGTGGAAACTAATACACTATTGAACAAATACATCAAAGCTTTTGTTCACTTCCGATTACGCTTAGCGTATTCTGACGAAAGAGGGGGGGGATGTACTTATAGAGCACTCTACGTGATGGTTTATAGTTTGTCGGTAACATATGTCACGGGGGAATAACTATTAAATACAAATTATAGAGTGATCTCCTACTTTTTGAAAATGCGTAAGAAGTCCGGGTTCGTTCCGGTTGAACATAAACAAAAAAAATCCAGGGTAAAATGATTTTCTTTTACATTTCCTAAAATACTATCTTGTCTTTTTCACCATAATGTCGGCTACACAACTTCAATTCATACCCCCATATATATATATATATATATATATATATATATATATATATATATATATATATATATATATATATATATATATATATATATATATATATATATATATATATATATATATATATATACAGGATTATCTTATGATGAAGTTGTTATGTATATGACACAGCTGCTCACGATTTTTATACTTCAAGAATTTTACCAAAGGCTTGTAAACAACGTACTACGGTTCACTGATCGTACAAGTAATGAAGAGTTAAATATAGATTTCCCCAAATTTTTTAAAGATGGCACTAGGGACCAAATTAATAAGTAAACTGGGAAGCCACTTATTGTGATCTCTTTAGACCAAGGTCTTTTACGTAACGAAAACTGGTTGATAGCATAGGATGTAGGATATATATAAAGGGAGAAAGTGCCACGCAAAAAAGTGTTTTGGTCCGACTGATTTTGAGAGCAATAAATGCCTGATAACATCATTCGTAATTGTAATAAGCGGCTTCTCCTATGCGTAGTCTAAAACTGGGGTAATGAAATGCCGAACGTCATAAAAGCTGGAGATATGTTATCACATTTTTATTTGCATACTCTGAACATTTTCCCCTGAAAAGAAAGGCCAACCAACCCCCTCATGAGAACACCTGGGTGCATGATAGGAGGTTTTCTCTCTCATGAATGGTATTCGTACTTCTGAACACACACACGTACACACACTCATATACATATATATATATATATATATATATATATATATATATATATATATATATATATATATATATATATATATATATATATATATACACACACACACACAAAATAAGATGTCGGTCATCAGATAATTCTGAATTCTGAACTTTTGTTTGTATTAGTTTCACTATACAATATATTATTATTATCATTATTATTATTATTATTATCATTATTATTTATCATTAATTATTATTATTATTATTATTATTATTATTATTATTATTATTATTATTATCAGAAGTCAAAAAAGATACATAAATGAATGTATATATATATATATATATATATATAGAGAGAGAGAGAGAGAGGGAGAGAGATAGAGATAGAGAGAGAGAGAGAGAAACCTAAAACGTTTTATCACATTTCCATTCGATACATACATATAAACATATCCAGCCCGCCACACCGGTATAATTCAAATAAAAATGAAAAAAAAATTGTCAATAAAGATAGGCCATAAAAATAGGTAAGCATGGAAGATATCATTTGCATACACATGAGTCAATTTCAATGAGTGTTGCAGACATAAATGAGTTTGTATGTATGTATGTATGTATATATGTATGTATGTATGTATGTATGTATATCCCGAAAATGTGACAATTGTATCAGATCCACCATATTTTTTCAACGTCATGCTGGAACTAAATATATTGCAGACTTTTCCGCTACCCTTTTTGAGATCCTTGTAAACATTACCACATAGAACTGATTCGAAATAAGTAGTGACAAGTAAGTGCTAAGGTATTTTTTTATATAATCAAGTTCACTGAAGTACGTTTACTTATCCATCTAGCTCAGTTTGGTCTGACACCGGATCACATACACAGACTTGGGAAGAAAGTATCAGATATTGCGCGAGGCATCAACCAAGCATTTGGGCAAAGAATCGGTTCCTGTTCATACAGCATTGGTTTCAAATGTTTCGATGCGGAGATGGGGGTCTTAATGGTCTCGAACGTTCACGAAGAAAAGAAATTTGATGACGATGCACTTAGGGAAGCAGTCGATGCAGACACTTGATCATTGGTCCGTAAGTCACAGGAATGATGGGAACAAACAAATCGAGCATTTCTACCTATCTGTG
>OY735215.1:28170596-28223096 GCA_963457665.1 Thysanoteuthis rhombus
ATGTATATGTATCTACATACATGATATATGCATAACGTGCAGACATATGCATTGTATGTATACTTACTTAGATACATACGTACACCCGTAAATGACCACTTTGAAAATAGGAATTAAGTCTCCACTATTATTGGGGAAAGTAAACCACTATATCTAAATAGGACAACGAATCTCCATGAAAACCACCTAAAGGGGAGATATCAAGCGGAGAATCACCCTAAGATTGCGAGCCTTCCGCAGAGCAAGCTCAAACTTCAATAACAAGTCGATCCAATAATCCTAAATAGAAGAGTTAACAACCAGTGCATTCTCCCGATAGTCACTTTTGAGCTGAAATGTGGAACCTAACCAAGAGACAGACCTGCAAACTGAGAAGCGTGCAACGAGCACATGAGAGAATCATGCTCAACCTCACATGGAGAGACCACAAGACAGCACAGTATATAAGGAAGAGAACGGGGGTCAAATATATCATAGAATCTATTAGAAAACTTAAATAGCAATGGGTAAGCCATGTTGTAAGAATGACAGACAACCGATGGACATCACGACTCACAGCATGGATCTCCAGAGAAACCGAGGCCGACAAAATACAAGATAGAGAAATGAACTGAACAAATTTAGAAAATACTGGCTCTGCGACGCCCATGATAGAGAATTGACGGGCATTAAAAGACTGATGATGATTATTTTTACCGGTTCCGAAAAACATTGGAAAAGGGGGACGGTTAACAGTTCCTTACTATTTTCACATGGCTGATTCTACACTCAGCAATTTCTTCAGTCTAAATAACCCCTTAGAAAAACGCTTCCGTGGTACCAATTTTGAACATTGACATTATTATGACTCTAATCTCCTCCAACCGAAATACAGCGGAATGAGGACATTCTGCCCCCACCCTTTGATGGAGGTCCCTCGTCTCAATATTCCGAACACTCCCCATTCACAAAATCCACCTGAAGAAGTCCATTCGAGTAAAACAGCCGAAATATTGTGCTCCAAAAAAGTTCCAAGGTGTGAACAATAGCTCGAAAAAAAAAGCATACACATTAATAATCACTCATCTTCAAAAATTCAGACAGAAAATATGAGATCTTGTATTGCCGCTAGACAGCAACAAGAATTATAGCCACCCATAAGAGATGAAAGAGCCCAAATCATTTTGTGTATTGTTGGAAAAATGCCATAAACAATTTCCTGAATCCGAATGGACAGACATTGGTAGACTAAACTTACTTCTTTCAAGCGGGGACGGTCCTAGGGTATGTTGGGAAACGACAATATTTTGAATCGGTTGTGAAAAAAAAGCAGACAACAGGAAAACAGATAAAATAATTTATCCTCTCTTTGAAGAGAGCACGAGAAAATGTGAAACCTTTCCGTTGTGGATATCCCTTGCTAATCATAGGGTGATTTAGTATCGCCATATTCGAAAATAAATCATCTTTTCAAGAATTCTGCACGTAGAAATGTTCCTCGTTCTACCTCAAACTTTCTATTAGCTGATTTTTGGCTTGTATTTTGTTGAAGGGACAATTTTTACTGAACCATTTCTTTTTACCCCTGCCTTTGCTATGACAAAGCTATGTGGTTAGAGCAATGCCGGTGTGACTTCTTTGCTCATTCAGTAGGAGAAATATAAACTGCACTCGACATCAAAATAAAAGCCAAATGTATATGAATAAATAATAACTGCTAGCCACAACAGACCAGATTTATCACTGTTGCTGGGTTTGAGTTATTCGTTTGACCTGACACTTCTATGTATTTATATATATATATATATCCATCTGGACTTTGCCCTATGCTTTCCGTTCACACACGCACGCACACACACACACACACACACACACACAAACACACACCTCAATGAGTAGGGAGACTTTTTTTGTTTAGTCTTCTGCCCCAACGGGTTTTTATTAGGGGTTCAATTTACAATGAAAGTTAATGCCAAATTGATCCCTGAGTTTGCGTCCATGTTCTTGATAGTTTGGGGGGGGGTTAATTTATTAATCCATGATTCAAACAATACTCGTAGTATTTTCTCCAAAGTAACTTGATTTTAACACCACCTATGCTCAATTCACGAGATAAAAAGAAGCATATACGGATGGCGTTGATACATAATTTCCTTTGGAATGCTGGTATTTTTTATCTTCAATTTGTACTCGGGGAGTCGTGGTGAGATGGAGACAGCGGTTGCAAGTGTTCCATTCATCGTCCATCTGTTTTATCCTATTTATATTACTTGAGAAAATTATTCTAATCCACTTTTGGCTTGCTGCACCGGTTGGAGTTTCACCAGGTTCCCGTTACCTGTACATTTCAGGAGTACGATCCCTGCCCTGTTTGTTGCCATCCTCTCATGGAGCTGGATGAGGGTTGGACTTCTCTGGTTTAAATTCAGAGTTATCCTTCTCCTAGACTGGTTGCCATCAAGGCTGAAAATTCCAGTCTGCCTTGCTATTTACCCATAGGTGGAGGAGAAATGGATTCGTGCCTTTGGCGTGCTTACCCTTTGAGAAATTATTTCTCGGAAAAAGTTATTTTTACTTTATTTTGGTGAAACCCATGATAGAATACAAAAAGAGAGCACGTTCGATAATGTACACTCTTCATGTTCAGTAAGTGCAACGGAGGCTAGAAAATGGGTCCCGGAAGATTATTGTAAGGATACAGTAGGTGCAAGTATGTTTCGGGAATGGTTCGCGAAGTTTGAAAATAGGAGCTAAAAGTGAAAGAACACTCTAGGAAAACATCTGAACTGATGGATTGGATAGACTTTTGAAGAGAAACGCTATACACACAATATTCAAATTTGCAAAGATAGCAGAGGTGAATCAATCAACGATTTTGGAGGGTGTCTTGGAATAGTGTTGTTGTTTTTTTTCTGCATGACCACGCCCATTCTTTTGTTGCAAATGCGGTACAGGGAACGAACATGGGGAGAGGAAGTTCTTATCACATACGCCATACCCTCCGGACCAGCCATCGTTTGTTTTGGTCTGTGCAACACGATTCGTCTGATCGGCACTTGCAACTTAATTCAAGAAATCGACGTATTCCTTGGAAGATCCATCGAATTAAAACCAGAGTCATTTCTTTTTTTTCAGCCCTCCCACGCAGCTTAGTATGGCACAAGGCTAAAACAGTGACGGGAAAAGAGTGAGGAAAAATTGTGTAATGCCTGCCTTGGAAACCATATCACTTTTTTTTTCTTTGTCTTTGTCCTCATGCACACGGACCAGTTCTGGACTCTTTCATCTCTAAGTTTCACTGTTTTTTTACAATGCCTCTCTTTCCCAATTCTACCTACCTCGCACCCCCCATTCTCTCTCTCTCTCTCTCTCTCTCTATATATATATATATATATATATATATATATATATATATATATATATATTTCTGTTTGTCTCTCCCTGTCTCTCTCTTCTCAATCTGTCTCTGTCTCTGTCTCTCTCTCTCTGTCTCTCTCTCTCTCTCTGTGTCTCTCTCTCTCTCTCTCTCTCTCTCTATATATATATATATATATATATATATATATATATATATGTATCGTTTTCTACGGAAATTGCACACATGATAGTGAAGACGGGAATCCCTTCCGAAGCATGTATGGCATTCTAATTAACTCATTTATGAATTGATTAATTAACAAATAAAGTCTCAATATACTTTTACTCCTGAGTCTCATTCCTATTCTTCACGCACATATATATAGTTCTTGATATATATTTTATTTTGTAAGAATACAAGGAGAATGACAGTTTTGTTCTCATAATTACAAGAACAGAACATATTGTCGGTTGCAGATGAATGTGTTAGGCACAAAATGTCAACATTCACCGGGTATATATCCTTGTAATTTTTTAGCAGGAATACAATACGATGTAATATGATGCAATATCTGATGTGTGATAGGTTTATTTCATAAAGTGCTCGATACATTCAACATTAAACGTTAAGTTGAGTTAGAGTAGAGCTTTAAATATGATCAAATGAAGGATTTGCTACACAAACAGGTTTATGTTTCTTTATTTCATCCAATATATATATATATATATATATATATATATATATATATATATATATATATATATATATATATATATATATATATATACGTGGGAGTCTTTTCTCCCTCTCTCGCTAACCCCATCCACAACTCACATCTATTTCTTTCCCTCTGCCACTCTGTCATGACTATTTATCCACTGACTGCCTCCTTCATTCTGACCATAACCTTTCACGACCCACACCTTGGAGTCCCCCCAAACCCTTTTCTAGCCTTTATCCTCATTTAATTCTCCGTTACCCTTTTGCTGATCACCTCATAGTCGTGAGAAGCCCCGGACCAAATGACCTTTCATCTTTGCAAACATGGTTCCTGCAATTACAATCTCTAACGACGGCTCAAGTCAACAGATCCGGTCCTTCTCTCTTCATGTTCCCTGTGCACGGACTTCCCATAAGTCAATTCGGTCAGCAAACTTGATAAGATGGGTTCCATATGCACATCTGTTTGCCCAAAGCAACTATGGGGGGAGGAAGAGGACATTAATGGTCCGCTGCCGGGTGGAACTGAACGGGAAAGATCGGAAAGCGGGTGGTAAAGGCCGTCCAACCGATTTCCCCGCCTTCTTTCTCATTACCGCTGTCGTTAGTTGCAACAGTTTAATGTGGTTTTATTGCTATCCACCATTTTTATTGCCTACTGAAGGTTCTGCTATCAAACGACGAGGGAGATTTTTGTTTCCTCTTTTTATAACTTGTTTACGTCCTATTTTAACTGCATTTTATTTCATACAGTAGAGAATTTTATGTTGTCTAGGGCATCTCCACATGATTAAAAATATTTATGTTTCTATGTCAATGCGCTCAATTCGGTAGTGAATATTGATCACTTGGATCAAACCTTATACGGTGAAATATCTAAATTCAGCTAAAATTACATGCCAGACTAAGGACTTATGGATATACCGACACACTCACTCTACTATATGTATGTATATATGTACCGACCTATCCTGTCCTGAGTGGTGGGGGAGGGGGATTTCAGGTGATTTGTTTGAGCTTCTGGTTAATGTCGATTATTTTCAGGGAGGCAAGGAAACTGCTCAGATATATATATATATATATATATATATATATATATATATATATATATATATATATATATATATATATATATATATATATATATATATTGCGTTATATCATATTGAAACTGATCAGACGGTTAATGGACTACTCGCCCCCGATAATGTAAATAGAATAAACAATTAGAGAAAATGGAGCTGCTGCAGGAAACAAACCTGCCACCGATAAGATAGCAGTTTCAACGTAGCGATGCTCTTACCATTGAGCTAAACAGCAACCGGTAATGCAAAGGCTCAAATAACCACTTTCATACCAGATTCTCAGCTCGTTTATTTTGGGTCTATTCGTGTCTTTTAACTTGACAGTTATATATTAAGAAATGGACATAAGTGATCCAACAGAATGATTGTGAATTTCGTTATATTTTATAGAAACTTTGCCTTGGGCCTTTTCATTACCGGCGCGATGTGTGATGGGTTTATTGCATACAGTGTTATACACGCAAACATCTAGTTAAAGTAGAGATTTAACTATGGTGAAATAATGAATTTGTTCCACAAACACGGTTATGTGTCCGTCTTTCGGAGCTTTTTCAGGTGCCTGAAGAAGCCCAAAAGTGTAGAAACATAAATGTGTTTAGGTAGCGAATCCATTACTTCTCCATATATTTTTTCAGCATTTTTGAATCTTGAACCTCGTTCTGAGAGGACAGGTATCCTCCATCCACCTCTACACACAATGTCCGATACTTCAGATAGAGGCTCAACACTCTAAAAACTGGCTGACACTCGAAGACCTTCGGACGATGCATCAGTCGAAACGTTGTGATAAGATACATCAAATACAGAGAAATTACCCTGAATTCGCAATATATTCATATTAGACGACATCTAATGAAAGAGTCTCGTAGCTAGTAGTATAATGAGAGGATTCGGGTCAAGTAGGGATGTGAAGTTGTCTGAAAAATATCCCAATACAACGTGCGTCTTATAGGCGGGTAAACACAGTAAATAAAACTTACTTACGTCTACTTGCCATTCTTTTTCTTAAATTGAGTCATCAAGTCTTGCTTTAATCGCATATTTCTATTATCATATCTCGGTTATGGTAAAATTCAAAATAAAATATACCTCAGCGGTTTCAATTATAAAATGCACACATATTTATCACTCGTTTTCGTAGTAAATCAATACATACACTCTTAGACCTACGCATTCTTACCCTTATAACTGTCTACGAACGTACACACACGGACATATACGAAAGTAGGTGTATATGTTACAGTAGGGATTATGAGACCAACCATCCCTGAACAATCCAGTAATTGGATTCAATCCTGAGTTTCAAAATCAATATAGTAATGGTTAACATGCTAGAGCAGAATATACTTGAGTTTAGCTTAGATCGACACAAAGCTGCAGTAATGGAGTACCTACTGAAGATCGAACACACTACAGTAGTAACGGACAGAATCACCAGCTTGTTAACCATTACAGCAGAGATTGTGAAGCTAGGGATTCCATGAAATTACTGAAATCTTCAGGAATTTTGCAAAATTTCTGGTGATTTGACGAAGTCACTAGTTTTCCAGTCTTACTGTAACATATACAAAAGCATTTAACTACAGAGGAACGGTCTTTTTTGTACATGTGGATTAAATGCGTGCCACACCGACGCATGCGTATTGCCATTACAATAAAACTTCCGTCCTGTAGAGACCTAAACTGAATGAGGAGCTCTTCCTTTTGACATTACAGATGCCTCCCCGTCTTATGCTTTTGCATTCAACCATTCTGTGTGTTTTCTTCTTTCTTTTTTTTCTTTTTCTCATTCTTTTTTTTTTTAAGCGTTTTTTCCCTATCTCGTTTTTGCTTCACTAAGATTGTTCTTTCAATCTTTTCTTTTTTTTTTTTTTCACTTTTATTCCTTTTCGCTTTTGTTGTTATTCCTTCCTGCCGTTAACTGTATATGGCGAAATCACACAGACTCCGTGTATTGTAACGCGTCATGTTGAGATGAAGATCGAAGTCAACACAGATAATGGCAAGTGTCGTCTTCGTCTGTCGCCGATAGCGGCCACAAAACCCGGCGCGCATTTTCGACTTTTAATCTTTTTTTCCTTTCAATCTTTTTTTTTATCTTATTATTTTGCTATTCTTCTGTTCACCTGACGCTTGCGTCCAAAGCTGCTTCCGGTGAATTTTTTTTTTTTTTTTTTCTTGTATGTGTGTCTTTATTATTTCTTCTTCTTTCTCCTTACCTAACCATTGATCGTTCGTGCATTTGGTTGGTCAACCAGCGAGAGGCGCGGTCAGGAACTGCCTACTTAGCAAATCGACAGGAAGGCAAATGTTATTTCAAAAGAACAGAATAAATAATTGGAAGGCAAAAAGCCGTTGGAAGCCTAAAGAGAGAAGAAGAAGTTTTTTTTTTTTTTTTTTTTTCGAAGATGCAAAGAAGGAGGGGAACAGATGAAATGACGTGGAAAAGAAAACATACAATATGGAGGAAAGATAAAAATTTAAAAAAAGAAAATTTCTTAAAAAACGAGAAATTGTAGGAGATCTGAATAAAGAGCTAGATAAAGATGATCAGGTGTTGAATTTGTGCAGTTTGATGTCGGGACGTAGGTGCAAAAGGAAGAAGAAGAAGAAAAAGAAGAAGAAGAAGAAGAAGAAGAAGAAGAAGGAGGAAGGGGCACTGAAGAAAGAGAAAAAAAGAAATGGAGTGCGAGAAGAAAAAAGGAGGAGGAGGAGACACTGAAGAAAGAGAGAAAAAAGTGGAGAAGAGAAAAAGGAGAGAGATTGATCGAAAGGGAGGAGAAAAAAAGATGTTAAAAAGAATGAAGGTGTTGAAGAAAGGAAGAGAGAAGGAAGTTGAAATAAGATGGGGAAAATGAAAAAGTGGATCGAAGGGAGGGAGGAAAGAGGGGAAGAAATTTCATCACTGCTTTCTTAGCTATCGTCCTCTTTTTTCCGTTCTCTGGGACAGATTCTGGTTTTTGTATTTACCAGGATCAAATCCAAGTCGTTTTCACAGTTCCAGTGTCCTTTTTCTTTTCTTTCTTTATTTTTTTTTTTTTTGTATTTTTCTTGCTAATTAACTGAATTGACGGCTCCATCTCTATCTCCCCACGTGGACATTTAACATTCTACGATGTTCTGTCTATTTGGGCCCCGATATAGCCTGTTCTTATAGAAATATCCTTGATCGCCATTCATAGGGATTTAGTTTCTCGCTTCAAATGTCTTCTTTGCAATTATACTAATGATATCTTATCTGCAATGTCATCTTGTCTGCAAAAGTAATCATTATTATTATTCCTTACTTTTGTTATTATGTCTACATTGCCAAATATGAATATTTGATATCTGATAAACTCAGGATTCAATGGTTGATTTACTTATTTCTGTTAGATAAACAATCTAACGTACAACGAGATAGGCAGGGCGCGTGGGAATTCTTTTGTTAAGGGGAGTAGAGAGCTTGCTTTGGCCAAATTTTACACGGTTTTGTCTGATATTAACACTATTGTTAAATTGGCCGAATTTCAATGAGCCAGTTGCCCCACCTCCCGTCCCCTAGCTCGTATGTCCATGTGTATAGGAATCCCCAAAAGTGTGCATATATCGTACCAAATCGGCGAAATTTGATTTTTCACTTGATTTTACTTTTTAATCGTAAAAAATCGTTGTTTCTATTTTTATTTATTGATTTTAGTGAAAATGAATTAAAACTACGAATTTACTTTTCTTGCTGAAATGTATTCGATTTCACTTTGACTTCATAAACTTTTGATAGTAAAAAAACAATAGTTTTGATTAAATAAACTTTTAACCAAATCAAAAATACGTATTTATTATTTGTTAAAAAAAAAGGTTCAAACTTCGTCGATACATGATTATACATTTTAAACTCTTGATATAAGTGCAAAATAGATTGAAACATAAAACATCCGTTTAATCCTTATTGAAGGATTTATTTCTATAAGTAAAATATTTCATTATATCTAAAAAAATAAACATGACTGTTATTATAAACAATGTGTGCCGGCCATTTTTGGAGACTTCTCGTAAATATATGGCACTCAAAAGTGGAAACAGACTCTGGGGTGTTTGTAGATTTTATTTCATTTTTTATACTTCCATTACAAAATTGTCCCTATAGAATAAGTTTAATATTCAAATATATAAAAAAAAACGTCTGAAATTCTAGTGGAGTGATATTGACAGATGTATTAAATATCCGGCGATACATAGGAATACAGGGCCATTTGACAGATGAAGTCGAGACACGACTGGGTCACTTTATCCCTGAAGATACGACACGATTTATCCGAGCCAAAAGACCAGCAAGCGATTTCCGTTGCGCCTGATCTTCAAAAAAGTATTGCAAAATCATAGAAATCATTACAGAAATCTAATTCTGCTTATTGCTTGAAAAAATATCAACCTGTTTCATCTTATTGTTCTATGATAAAGTGATATGAAAAAAAACGGGAAAGCAAATATGAATGAAACCTAGATGACATTAGTTGGTAATGATTTTTATGATTTTTAATCAATTATTTTTGTACGTTTGTTTTTAATAGCTTTCGAGGGCATGGCATGCAGTATTTGACAGCATATAAGTTGCACATCTAAAAAGAAAACTGTGCAATCATTACACTGCATCCAATGAACTGGTATGATGACTAGAGGGCCATTTATCAAATCTCAAAATGGATCGCCATGGGGCTTGGATGAGTTGCTGTAAGCGGTAGTCCCCAAATTATAAACATGTGTCTTATAGTCTGGCAAAGTAGGCACAGTTAAAACTGGAAAATTTGCAATCTATTTGAGTTTGATCATGAAATCAAAGAGTATCAGCACAAACCAAAGGACGTCCTGAAAGATAAAAAAAGAATTTTTAAGAAAGAAACTAAAAAAGAAATTCAGATCCATATAGACCACTCCATCCATGGATGGAGACCGGATCTGGTTATTGTGAACAAGGACATGAGGACCTGTCAGATCGCTGGCTTGGCGCTGTCACCAGACCACTGGGTGAAGATAAAAGAAATCGAGAAAAAAAAAGGAAAATACAGGTCCTCGACGGTGAAGTGAGGAAACTGCGAAACATAATTTACGCTCTTGAAGCTGTGCCAAAACACTTGCATCGAGAGTGAATGAATTAGAGATTCGATGAAGGATTAAGACCTTCTGGACAACGCCAGTACAAGAGATCAGCAAGGATAGTGTGGAAGGTGCTGTGGATTTGAGGTCACTTGCTGTGACTTAACCCCAATGACAACCAGTAGACCTCTGATTAGAAAATGCAAATGCATGAAATTAAAAAAGAAAACGAGCAAATTGAGAAAATTGTCCAGAGATTATAAGAGACCTGCTGTCACTCATTGACTGTCGAAAATCAGTAAACATTTTAAATCCAGCGCACAAATATATGAAATAAGTATAATAGTAAACAATAATTGCCATTAATGAGTTTTGAAAAATATACAATAACAATTGAAAAATAGAATTGAAAATCAAAAGATTAAAAGCGCCACAAGATTTTCCACACCAATTGCACTGGAACACGAGTGAATGAATATCTGATCATACACAAAATTTTTCATAGTTCCGTATTGGTTATGCAAATATTGACCGTTTCAATTCTTCTGCTGTCAATTACTTCAGTTATGGAAGTGGTCCTATGCGCCACCCTTGAGTATGTAAAGTCTTTTCATCATTCATAACTTTTCCATTTTTGCGTGGGGTTACACTTTCAACAACCAGTTATGACTCACTAAATCTAAAATCTAATCATACCGCTTTATCCCTCTTTATAATGATGATACCAAATATTTTGGACAATTTTTAAAAAAATTCTATAAATGCAACTCATTCTGTATATCGTAGTAAAGAAAATGATTGATACAAGCAAATGCTTCATGCATATGTCCCGAAAGAGAAGTTTCTAAGTTGAAGTTTTAAAATTTTATCAACTTTATCCCGAGAAAAATTAACAAGACTGTCTTCGACAGGCCTTATTCATCTTCATCTTAAAGACTATTACATATTGTTTTTTTGAATACAATTAGAAGAGCAGGTTTCAGTGTAACAGTATTTTATCTTTTTAGACTGAAATAAAAAAATCAGAATAAAACTTTCAGACCAAAAAATGACCGTTTACTTTTACTTTAATGAGGGGTGCAAATTTGACAATTTGCAGGGGGTGCAGTTGAAGCGTCACCACTGATATTTATGATAGTTAATAAAAATTTTAGAACAAACTTCCAGGAGACGAATTTAGGGGTGGCCGTCGGATTCTTGGTAAGCTGGGAAAGCTGAAATTAGGCGCCCATAGCGACACGAGTTCAAACACAACAGGTAAGCAAACCAAAACTATTTCAGTGAAAGAATCTTTTGGGAACGTTGTGAATTAAAACAGTATTTATCATTGTGTGTTTGAAAATACAAATGGCAGCTGGTGTAATATAGATCCGTCAATTGTCCTCTGCTCAGTTGTCGTACATCAATTGTATCACGCTCAGTTGTCCTCAATCAGATGTCGCTGCTCAATCATCATATGCTTAATAGTCACCCACAAAGGAAGCAGCCGTTTTTAACGGACATAATTAAAATTTCAGGGTCAGGTCAAAGTTTGTTCGCTACTTGTACCATGTATACCAATACTACATGAGGATGGTTAGCAACCTAGTACGATTTTTTAAAAGACTTATCAAAGGGTGGATTAATTCCAAGAGTCAAAAGCCTGCCAACTAAAGATGGTATCTCTATGGAAAAAAAACGTGGATAAGTCAACGAGAGACCGCTCATCTACCACTTCTTAGAACAATCATGACATTCCACAGTTTACAGATTACCAGAAAACGTAAAGGAACAAGAATAGCTGAAAGCAACAAAAGAAATGAATGCCTTAATGATCTCCTACGCCCAGAAAGGAAGTGGCACATAAAAACAGAGAGGGTGAGGAGAGAGAGATAGAGAGAGTTTTTTTAAATACCGGATGTTTTAAAATCATTGGATGGCTATGATAATTGACGGACATATATTTTCAGATTTTTACGATAAATCCAATTAGATTGTTCTCTCTTTTGGTTATTTTCATTTTTTTTTTCAGGTTTTGAAAATGTCCCATAAAGACATAAATAAAGATAAGAATCAAGCTCATCATGTAAACAAGCTATTTTTCTTTCGGGTTGCCCTGCCGCTAACAATTACTCACCAATTTAGACGCAGATAACTTGTTTCTCGGATGATTTGAAAATATGAAAAGGAAATCGAAAACATCAAGTTATATGCACAAGTTTCTAGAGCCGTATTTTGTAGTGTTTGGAAAATCTTCGATATCTTCTCGAAGTTCACTCTTATTGCATGAGCAATTAATTAGTCAACTCTTGTACATTGTATACAAGCGTTATGAGAAATTCTGAAGCTAGAAAATTAGATTCCATGTGAACTATCAGAAACGGACATCTGATGCGTTTTGAACACTTGTCTTCCTCTTATTGTTCGTCACAGAAAAAAAGTAACAATAAGAATCCAAAATGAAGGAAATTGTGGATAGATCCAGGACAGCCTTTAACATCTTAAATTTAATGGAATCTGCTGAGGAAAAAATACTCTGTGTTTGGTGAAAATTGAAGGGACTCTTTATTATGAATTACTAACGTATTTTTACGATGGATTCACCGTCTTCCTGCTGTCGTTTCTCAGCTTTTATGCCCTTAAAATTTTCCTGCGATTCTTTACTTAAAGGAGCGCATATTGCAGTTTCGTTAGCCAGAGAAGAGCCAATGTCCTATGCAAGTGCATACGCACGTAAAATTGGATTCTGGTGTTTCCATTGGCTGTATCGACAAACTGAAAATCAATATCCCAGGTATTTTTCAACCATTATTTTGATATGGTTTCTACACTAATGTTGATTGACCCTTTGAACACGTCCATCTTCTTTCTAGGGTGATATAAAATCAACAGCTGATGAATAGATTTATTCGACATCCTTCATTTCAATCGTCATAATAACTCATGGCACGGGGCATAAAATTTGGTGCATATGGCCTGACGGTTATCAGCACAATAAATGGAATTGGCGAGTTGGGTTCAAACTCTTGCTGAGACAATTTGCGTCTATTTCTCTGGTGGCCTTTGGAAAGGTATAAATCCATCTGATCTCCGTCACTCAGGGGTAAATAGCAGGACAGACGGAGCTCTTTAGCCTAGGTTATCAACCAGTCTAGCAGAGGGACAATTTGAAATTCGAAGTGAGTAAGTCAAATCACTCGTCCAGTGTCATGAGAGGTGGGCAACAGACAAAGTTGGGGAGGCGTTCCCAAAACGTATGATTTACAGGATGATGCTGAAGCTTTGATGGGCCCAGTATAAGGGAATAAGGAGAAATAAAGGAGAATAAAAAATGGATGAACATAACAGGGTTTGGAAACTTTGTTTCATTAGGCATCAAATAAATTCCACTCATACAAGTCTTCTTTTAACGACAACTGAAAAATGTGGAAATGACCCAGAGAAGCATTTTTTTCAGATTTTAAGTCAAGAGAACGTATTTCTATCTTTATCTAATTTCAACTAAATTAGTATATGAGTTTGCAAAAGAAAACATCATCTATTCAGTCGGCTTAAATTTTTTACTTGCATGACCTGACGTTTTAAAATGATTGGCACAATTTCTGGAATTCATGAATAATTACCCATTTAAAAACTGGCTGAGCCCATCTTTGCTTAACTTCGGTGACAATGTGAGAACCGGAGTATTTATGAATAGTGCCGTAAAAATTTGTAATAACAGAGGTCGTACTGGTGAGAAATGCACTATTGGAGTCACGTGTCACTTCCCATGATGCACCATTTCCTCGGATCTTCCCGCTGGGAAAACAACGGCCATTATTCTCAAGTTTTGTGGAGTTTTATATAATTTGATGTATACAGTAATCGAAAATGGAATGAGGAAAGAATACATAAAGTTTCTGGGTTGAAGGAAAATAGAAAAGGGAAGAAAAGAACAGAAGACAGAAACTCGAAAAGAGAAATTTGTTAAAGAAAGACTGAAATAAAGGTAAAAAGCTGAGAAGGAAAAAGAGAAAGATAGGAGTATTATTTGAAGAGTAATCGGAAGAAAAATTATCAAAGGCATCATGAAAAAAGAAAGAAAAACTATATGATAAAAGAAAAACATAAAGAATCTCATACGAAATGAGGCAATGCACTTGAGAAAAAAGAAGGAAAAATCTTAAAGAAAAAAAGAAAGGGAGAAAGGAAGAGAGAAAGATAGAAAGAATGATGAACGGGAGAAAAGAAAGACGGAAAAAGAAAGAATTGTAAATAGAGGAAAGAAAGGATTATGAAGAGAAAGAAAGATAGAAAGAAAGAAAGAATTATGCACAATATTAAAGAAAGCATTTGAAGATGAATAAAATGAAAAAAAACTGATGAAAGGAAAGGGGCAAGATGCGAATGGAAGAAAAGAATTTATCGAAAAAATAATGGGAAGGGAAAATCGGAAAAGCAATGAAATGAAAGAAAAGAAAGACGCCATGTTTTTGGTGAAGCGAACCAGATGAAGGGATTAAGTTTTATTGGTTGTGTAAAGCGCTGCCTTGTCGATGTGACTACAACAGATTTCGACAAAGTGACAAATTGTTGCACAAAGCCGTCAGTCGGGAGAGGGGAAAGGGGCAGGAAAATAAAGGGGGGTGCGAGAAATAAAATTTCAAAAAAAACACCCAAGTGCAAAGGAAGGGGTTTTGTTCGTTTGGCTCTCGTTGTTTGCTGGAGTTTCAGAGAGGCATTTCTGTTTGTTTGTTACTTCAGGGTTTTTTCTTTCTTTCTTTCTTTTTGCGTATTGAGTTTTGCCTTCCTGCTTTGCCGTATGTTTCAAGCTTGTGCAAGTATGCATGCAGTTTGCCCAGCGTAAAAGAGATTAAAGATTGTGTGCGCGCAACGTGAGCTTGTGTGCACAATTTGAATTTATATTCATGTGAGTTGTGGAGGCGCGAGTGGTGTAACGGTTGACGGTGTGGAGAACGGATTCGGCGAGCCGAGTTCAAACTCCAGTCTAGGCTATGTATGTCCACTTTACACTAATACCCATCTCTTCTCCTCCACCAGCAATCGTTAAATTTGCTAAGCAGACTGGACCCTCTAGCTGACTAGCTTGGGGAAGGCGGTCAGTCCAGGAGAAGGACAGTTCTTATTTCAAACCAGGGTGTCCAAATTTGACGCCATTCCGACAGCCAAGAAGATGACAAATACATCGTGTTTTCTGTTCTTTGGACTACATCAACAATGCAAAAACGAGGATTCTATCGTCTGAGTATCCAAAGATCTCCATACACTTCTCCCAGGCTTACGCCCTTGGGGTTGGCATTCCAGTATCACTCTATTGGCTACTAAAACACGACGGATTATTTTTTTCTTGTAAGCTGGTGAAAACGAGAGAAAACCATGCGTGTGAATTTGTATGGTTTTAAGGCGTCAGACACAGAGAAAGTGAATGCATCTATGTACATATTCGGTTGAATAGTGTATACGTATGTCAAGCCAAGAAAATGTAACGAGAAAAATACCTGTATATATTTACTATGTTTAGCTTGCCTGACCCGAGACTGCAATTGGAAATCAGACACGCTTGCATTGATTTGCTAGATCAGATCATAACTTGCACCTAAACGAATATACATCAAACCAAGTTGGCCCTTCGTTGAGCGACATGCGTCCCTGACTCTTTCAATTGACGTATCATCATTTTATTTGATGCCCAGGGTTTTACGTAGGAATCGAGTATCAAAGGCATCGAATTTCCTCTCCTTTGTGATCTTAAGGTACCGTATCGATATTGACTTGTCGTAGAGCAATGGTTAGCCTGATTGACCATTCAAGTGTTGTGAGTTCGGTTCTCACTGAGTGTCCCGCTATTGCTCTCCATAGAGCAAGCTAGTCTAGTAGAACATTACTAATGATCCTCACTGAGTTCAAGAGTGCTAAATCAATAATAATTTTGGCCTTGTGCTATAATGAGCAAAATTAAGTCAGTATAAAAAAAACACGTACTAAATGTTAGAAAGCATTTTAGAAATAATTCTGTATGGAATATCGAAGGAAAACATCATATCCTTGCTCACATTCATTTTTTAGTTCGTATATATACATTTGCCACTCATATATATATATATATATATATATATATATATATATATATATATATCAGCAACAGCCATTTTGACAACACTGTTGGACAGTGGCCATTATATGTACCTTTTCCTCTTATATATATATATATATATATATATATATATATATATATATATATATATATATATATAGTAGATTTTGGTTAATAGAATCGCATCAGGCCCAATGTTTTGGGATATAATAACTGGCTTGTCCGATTAATTGAATTGTTTTTTCCATGTACAAAACACCAAAGTTTTTTTTTTCAATTCAATAATAACTTGCTTCAAGACCACGACTCAAGTCCCTTTTCTTTTTACTTTCTTCTTTCTTCCGAAAATTTGAGTCAAAGAGCTGAAGATATTTGAAAAGAAGTTGTTTTTAGAACTAAAGCTTTTCTATGGCAATCTGATCAGATTTTCATTTCTAAAAATGATTCTGTAGTACTGCAGTTTGGTCCAAATAAATGGCTTATTGGTCATAATAGACGAAGCAAATTAATGATGATTACATACGTTTGCATCGGTTCTTACCAGATTGGTCTAATTGTGCGGATGGTTGTAATAACAGTTGGTCTTATTGAGCAGAATCTGGCACGAAAAAAATTGTTGAGAGAAACAAAGGAAGCTTGAGTAGGGCAGATATTGCCCAAGAACAAACAAGATGAGAATTTAGAGAGAAAACAATTATTTGGGTCTTTGCATTACTGGCGGCTGTTTAGCTCAATTGTAAGAGCAACGCTATGTTGAAGCAGCTACCGTATCGGTCACAGCTTGGGTTCCAGCAGCAGTCTCATTTTCCTTAGTTATATATTCTATTTACGTTGTCTTGGCCAAATCATACATTAATCATGTAATGACGGGAGAGCATCTCAAATAAGAGTTTCTATATCATTATTATCAGTCTTTTAACGTATGTCGTTTGATATAGACCTTCCCCGAGATTCGCCACATCGTGTGCGTCGCGGAGCCAATACTTTCTGAATTTGTCTAATTCGTCTGTCCTTCTTGTGTTCTGCCAGCCTCGGTTGTGCATTGATCTCTGGGGATCCATGTTGTGAGTCGTGATGCCCATTGGTTATCAGCCATTCTTGAGGTCTTCGAGTTTTTTAATGGATTCTATGATGTCTTGGACTATATGATATAATGCACTTTATATATGTATATATATACATATATATATATATATATATATATATATATATATATATATATATATATATATATATATATATATATATATGTGTGTGTGTGTGTGTGTGTGTGTGTGAGAGAGAGAGAGAGATGATGCGATCTATACTATCACCATACGGGACAGACAAGCGTGATTTTCGACACGGGAAATTAAATTTAGGTAGAAAATGAAAGCGTTTAAATGCAACTAAGCAATCTTGTGGGACGAGAAGTAATCTTAGAAATCTCCAAAAGCAAAATGATTGGAAATTGGCTTATTATTTATTCATGTTCTATTCAAATGATATGTACATCAACAAAACGATTGGAAATAATTTGAAATTATTAGGCTTGCTTAATTATGAATTTAAAAGTATATTGAGATATCAACCGCTACATACAGCACTGGGCGATCGAAATTTTCAACAATGGGCTCCGATATTAGCTCGCTTATTATTGCTCTTTACAACACATCCTTAGTTTTATCTGGCCCGAAAAACTGATTGAGAAGAACAAAGGAAGCTTATGGTATACGAAACTAGCAGTAGATATTTAAGCTTGGTTAGCTGGCCACAGCAATTAGTCACACAGAAAGGATTGAATTCACTAACGCTCTTAATGGAGCAATGTTTAGCAAGTTGGTCTTGTCAATTATCACTAGTGTAGTGATTCGATCCTCACAGAGTGCCACACAATAGTGAAAGATTGATAATAATTTTGGCTTTGTGCCATACTGACCCAAAAATAGTCTATACAAAAAAATGATGTACCAAATGTTAGAAAACATTTTAGAAATAAATCTGAGCAGAATATTAAAATAAAACATTGACCTCGCTTACATTCATCGTTTACTCCGTATACGTACGTATGTCCTCCGTATATATTTATAGTAGCTGTAGAAGCAGTAGCAATTATAAGTCCACTGCTGGACAAAGGCATTTCCCATCTCCTTCCATGATAAACCTTTCTTTTTCGTCCTTCCATCTTGCTTAGATATTTATTGAACGACTCACAACAATGGTACATACAGTAAAGATCAGACCCACTTCACTAAAAACGGCTAGTATGCTCTATGGTAGGCTGCAGATATATTTTTATTGTTTGCTAACCAAATGTCTACATTTCGTCTAATATATGCACTTACACAGGTCTCCTTGGTATCCAAAAGTGGAGCGTTTCTATAAAACTTTTTGTAAGCCGAAATGGCATAAAGCGGCAATTAGCATCAATTTATTTAAGAAAATCGTCTGAGCATCCCCAGACACTAAAATAACATTTTTCAATGTCTGCAAGTTTTACACTATCAGTAACACCTTTCGGGCCCTTTTAGTTTTCTTGTATTTGTTTTTGTTTTTTTTTTGGGGGGGGGTGATAACTTACAATACATCTTGCTGAAGGATACACAAAATAGATCGAAATGATGTACAGATGCTCACAGATACATTTAAAAGCCATACTGGTTTGAGGTGTTTCGTAAAAGCAAAGTGGCGTGAAGCGAAATTTGTAAAGAGCGGGGCCTGTAATGGAAAACGAAATAAGGAAGAAGAAAGAAACGAACGAAAAATTCAAACGGACAAACAAAAAAAAAGAGCCTATAGATTAAATAAAAATGGAGAAATAAATGAAGAAATGTAGAAAGTATAAGGAGAGCAGAAGAAATAAAAAAAGAAAAGAGGGGGAAGATTAAAAGGCGGAATGAGAGAAAATAAACGAAACGAACTCCAGAAGAGAAAAGAGTCGGAAAACGGAACGAGGAAAAAAAAAGAAGAGGTAAATGGTGAATATAAAAACTTAACCTAACGCTGACATGTCTACGCATCGAAAAAGGTATATCACTGTCAGAGAAGTGAGCGCCCCGAACGATGTCGGATCAACGGATTGCTCCGTTTCTGATAATAACAAGGTCATTATCATATCAAGTAAAGAGATGGACAGCCCAACTTAACCCGACCCAATAGGGACCCATTTCGAGTGCTGTCCGCAACAATTGTACAGCTGTCAATGTTGAATAAACTGCCTGGGTTGATCAGAGAAAATGGTGGCAGGAGGCGAGTCATCGTGTAGACATGCTTTCAATTTCTTAATGAGACGCCCATTCTAACTGGAGGTATTTTTTTTACTTTCTTTGTGTTATTTGTTCGGATGCAAAGTGACCGATGTGTCTGTAAATTGTAGGTAATCAACGGCAACGAAACACCTCAAGCCAACTTAGCTTTGAGATGTGACTGAGAGCGTACACTACCCGGTAAAAAAATGAATCAAGCAATTTCAATCGTATAAAAGATCTTAAGACCATAGAGACACACAAAAAAAAAACCTGTATACACTGTTGTATAAGGTTATCGAATATTTCACGTACAATTGTTAGAATGAAAAGAAAAAAAATATTCTGAAAAAAGGCTTGGTCCATTTCTTTTTCTTTTTTGCCTTTGAGCATATATGCTTTAGATCGATTTATTTTGTGTAACCTTTTACGCAAATGTCCAAAAAATATCGGGAACGCCTGAGAGAGTTCGAGAAGGTATTATGCTTATCCTTAAAATTTACAGACATGAATTTATCTTTTTTTCTCTCTCTCTCTTCCAATCAGCAAAGCCGATTTAGCTAGCCTTTTCAATCTTATTGATAAAAAGATATTTGATTTGATTCATTAATAAAAGAGAATATTTTCTAGAAATTTAGAATACAAAACCACAAAACATGCCTCAATGCATTCCTTGTTGTGGTAATTGCAATGAAATTTTTGTTCTCCTTGCGTAAAGTTCCTGTTTTTCACTCTCAAAACTAAGCCACAAAAACTTTTACAATATCAAAAAAAACGTACCAAATATTAGAGAGCATTTTAGAAATAAATCTGTACAGAATATGAAAGGGAAACATCATATCCTTGCTCACATTCATTTTTTACTCCATATATATACATTTGCCTTTCATATATATATATATATATATATATATATATATATATATATATATATATATATATATATATATATATATATGTGTGTGTGTGTGTGTGTGTGTGTTTGTTTAAATACTTATCAGCTTCACTGTAGCTATTACACTTCACGCTATTTTAGTTTGCTAAATAAATTTGAATAAAAGTTAAGGACATTTCAGAAACTCTTCTTTTATATAATCAAGATAATAACCTAAGGTTGGGGTCAGGGATTGTGATTAGTCAGACAGAACAAAGGTTGGGGGGCTTTTAACATTTTACATTTACATTTTTAATCAACAAAAATACGTTGAGATGTAATAGCTATAAATATTTAGTGTGATGAGTGCTAACCAAAAGTTACAACATGCCTACAAAAAATCAGCATTCGAAAACCTAGCTTTTGCCTGGTCACGAACACCAACTCCCAGCACAGGGAGAAATACACAGCTCTCTAGGCCACAAGAAAAGGCATGAAATTCATATTTGCCAAGCTTACCTTTGTCTGGTACAAGGCCATGGGTGCATAGGGCATCCAATGAGATCAAACTCACAACACTACAAATAGTTTACTAGATTAGCTCAGCAAGCATTACATCATAGTGAGGCCTTAAAGTCAGTTATTCTCAACAGGGGACATATGACTCCCTTGAAGAGCATGGCTCATTCAAAATTTCATAGAATGAAATAATAATAAATCAATTTCTGTTTGTCTGTTCGAACTGTATCCCTGTTTGACAGGGACCCTGGAACCAGAGAAGAAATCTTCAATGGTATGAGAGCGAAAAAAAAAAATTGGTGAAAATGGCTGCTCTTAGTTCTTTGTAAATTCACTATTCACACGAAATTGTCGTATTATAACTCAGGTGTGTTCCAGGTTATAAGAATCCTTGATGTGAAATGGCATTCCTCAATGAAATTCTTTGTGTCGACTGAATAGTGGGTCGTATTTTGACTAGTATATCTTTTTCCTTTAGAAAACTTTAACCAAAACTGTCATCAGAATTCTAAACCTATGTTTCTTCCGTTTTCAAGCTGGTCTGGCTGGCGTACTGCTTGATGGGCAAGCTTGTATGTATGTATCACGGGTACAAGCTGCAACGACGAAGCTAGAAGGTTGAATATTCACTGTTTATTATGTCAAGAATTTTCTTAGTTTTGATTTTTTTAAATTCCCCTCTCAATGACTTTTTAGTGGGGGATTCAATTTGCAATGTAAGTTCATGCTGAACTGATCACTTGAATTGTGTCCAGCATTCACACTTGTTTTTTAAAACCTGCGATTTTTCAGTGACTACTGCCCAACAAAAGGTGAGAGCTGAAACTTATCCATTGATCACCCCTTTTTCTAATTTTATAATTGATCACCCCCAACACGACAGACTGCCCCAAAACATTGTTTTTTTACATGACAGTTTCTAAAGAGTGATCAACCGGACCTGTAGATCTTTTTTCTTTTCCTTTTTGTTCTTAACGTCTATACCTTTTTTCCGAGCAACTCAAAAACTACAGTATGCAAATCAAACATTATTACAAGCAGATCAAAAACTACAGCGAGGAAATTAACGATTCATCTGGTCGAGCTTGTTTGGGTCCCATCGACCCTTACGCACCACCCACCTCGGTCTTGTATTGCATTTAGTAGGTCGTCAGGATCATATAATGTGTCTTGTACATGGTCGGTCAATGTACGTTCTGGATGAGTGACCAACACTTCTGTGCCCATGGCGCGATATCCAAAGATGCTTTGCGTGGATGAGCTTTTGTTTTGCTCAACATCAATGTCCAGCTAAACGCAGACGGATCTCCCTAGTGACTTCTGATATTGCAGGAAGCTTCCCATACAGTCTTTGTTCGGTCAGGTGTTACTTCCAGGAGACATCTAGAGCTGTTCGCGCCATGCGGATGTAGACACCGTTGAGCCTTGATTCGATATGCTTGGCAAGATATCCGGTTGGGGATCAGTATAGCAATACTGCTTCTACAGTGTTTAGCGAAACTTTCCTCTTTAGATCATCGGACAGTGATATTTCCAGACAATATTGAGACCATCTGGGGTAGCCCTTGCTTTTGCCATATGGTGTATGTGTATATATACATCCTTCTCTAGGGAGGTGATGTTACAACTAGAATAGATGAATGTATCTACTGATTTTTTTAGGGTGACCAGCAATTGTGCTTATTGTTCCCTCTTGATTGTTGCTGATATATTCCGTTTTGGTGACGTTGACAAAGAGATCAATATGTTTTGCTGCCCTTTCGAGGTTATGAAGGATGTTGGTGGCTTGGCATATAGGATCTGACTGGAGGGCCTGCTCACCTGCGTATTGCGAGATACGACAGGAAATTGAGTTGTTTGATGTGAGGATGCTTCCTTCAATTTAAATTAACGACTACGGCAAACAAATGAAAAAATACAGCAAGCAAATTAAAAACAACGGCAAGAAAATTGAATCGACAAGTCATCATCATCATCATCATCAGTCTTTTAACGTCCGTCGTTGGACATAGACCTTCCCCAGGATTCACCACACTTCTCTATAATGGGTGTCACGGAGCCAGTATTTTCTGAATTTGTCTAGCTCGTCTCTCCATCAAATATTCTGCCGGCCTCGGTTCTGTATGTGATCTGGGGGGATCGATGTCGTGAGTTGCGATAACCATTGGTTGTCGGCCATTCTTGCAACATAGCCAGCCCACTGCTATTTGAGCTTTTCAATGGATTCTATGATGTCCCTGACTCTTTTCTTTTCCCGGATGTACTGTGCTGTCTTATGGTCTCTCCGTTTGAGGCCCAGCATAATTCTCTCATGTGCACGTTGCATAGTTCTCAATTTGCAGATCTGTTACTGCTTTAGTCGCTGAAAATGTTTAGGTTTGACTTACATTAGTTGAAACTTTTCTTTTAATAAGATTGATGGATATTTTTGTTTGTCTTCACCGAAAGATGACGTCCATATTTTTAAGGTGCATTTTTCCTCGCCGAAAAAGACTCAAAACGCTGAGTCTTATCACCCAACACGAAACCCAAAACCTTTCGACTAACTCTGACCCCTAAGCCGGGACTAACGGGAAAGGCTAACGGAACAAACATAACATATTTGTAAAAGAAGTTTTGGTCTGGTGGGGAGTAACGAAAATGACCTAAAATACTATTTGATTCATGGCTAATATTTTTCTTATTTCAAACTTTTGACGTCAATAGCATTTTCTTCGGGTAATGCCACAAAAAGTTGACAATTTGACTGATTTGGGACTAAACTAAAGTTATATGCAATGGACAGTCTTGTGATCTGAAACTCAATTAAAAAGATGTTCTGGTTAGGAGTTAGAGTTAAGAATAACGTTTCAGGCAATAATGACCCAACGTTTGGAGTCTTTTTCGGCGTGAATAAAATGTCATACAATTTTGGGGGAGGAGGGTCGTACTTGAAAATTATCGACATTAGCTTTTGGTGCGGACCAACGAAAAAGACTAATGAATTTTAAGAGACAAATTTTAACTAATCCAACCAAAAAAGGGATTAAAATAGTAACTGTAATTAATCATTTGATTATCCATGTTCATCAATTCAGATTTCGTGTGGTTGTTTTTGTTTTTTCATTTGCTCGGTTTATTTTTCAATTTGCTCGCTGTTTTTCTTAATTTGCTTGTCGTAGTTTTTAATTTCCTCGCAATAGTTTTAGATTTGGTTTTAGTATACTTTAATTTTGTACTTGCTAACTGTATTCTCAATTTGCTTGCGGTAATTTTTAACTTTCCCGGGAAAAGGCATAGTTGTGTAGTTGCTGGAATCCCGACGGAATTTCAAATCCCAATCAACAGTTGTCATTCTGACACTCCTCTTTTTTTTCTTCGATTTTCACCGCCATCTTTGTTTTGCTGTTCAGTTAATAGTGGAATGATTTGACTTCTTTAATGCAGCATTTTCCTTATTGTGAGTTGTCATAAAAGACAATAATAACAAGTTGAGGCAAAATTAGTAATGAAATAGTGATAGTGAAAATATTTCATCTAAAAAGCAACTACAATAAGATGGAATAAGCTAATTATAGAAATGATTGTAGTGCAAATGCTTCATCAAAAAAGTAACAATTACAAGATGGTGTAAACTAGTAATAAAATAATGATATTGAAAATTTTCCACCTAAAAAATACAAAATGAATATATGCTCTCTAAATTTTCATCATTGTCTCTGTATCTGCATTACTTTTAGAACAATAGTTTGAACAATAAGTCTAGCCACCATGTTGATCTCTGGAAATGCCTGTCACTTTCAGATATAAAAAAAAATCCCCTGCTTCATCAACAGTTTTTTTTCTTCTCCTGAGTGAAACCATTTCTATATTATAATAATGTCACTCCCTGGAAGGGAATTCTGGGTAGTGAAAGCTTCTGCTTTGTAATATCTGAACTTGTGTGGGTTTTATACAAGACATAAAACTCGTGTTAAAAGTCTTATTTGAGGTCATTGCATTCACTGAGTGTGCGTGGGTTCGTAAATGTTATATGCAAATATGTATATAAGAAACAATGAGAGAAAGACAAAGAGAGAAATAGCGAGAAAGAGAGAGAGAGATTGATAGAAATAGCGAGAGAGAGAGTGTGTGTGTGTGTGTGTGTGTGTGTGTGTGTGTGTGTGTGTTTGTGTGTGTGTTTCTAATATGCGTGGCTCAACGTATTGTCTCTCCGCAACACAAAGGAACTCAGGGCATGCGCAATAATTGTTTGGCCCTTGGCGTCTTGTGTCTGCGATACAGACTATAGAATGGTGGACAATGGCGTGAAATGGCGACAGAATTATTTGAAATGAGCATTCAGGTTACAAGGCTAACATATAGAATAAATAAATAGGATATTACTGCTATATATTACGTCTTTGTGTTTTAGATAGATAGATAGATAGATAGATAGATTGATAGATAGATAGATAGATAGATAGATATGAAATGACATATATAAACAGACTTTGATAGATATGGACAGAATTATGTAGATATGAACCTATTTAGATAGAGGTGATCATAACAGGATTGGTATGAACAGACTTGGATAGATAGATAGATAGATAGATAGATAGATAGATAGATAGATAGATAGATAGATAGATAGATATGAAATGACATATATGAACAGACTTCGATAGATATGGACAGAATTATGTAGATATGAACCTATTTAGATAGAGGTGATCATAACAGGATTGGTATGAACAGACTTGGATAGATAGATAGATAGATAGATAGATAGATAGATAGATAGATATGAAATGACATATATGAACAGACTTCGATAGATATGGACAGAATTATGTAGATATGAACCTATTTAGATAGAGGTGATCATAACAGGATTGGTATGAACAGACTTGGATAGATAGATAGATAGATAGATAGATAGATAGATGGGACTTCCTCTGCACCGAAGAAGCTTCTAGGTATTATGTAAGTTTGATGGGGTGAGTGGCGGGAGACCACAATCGTTCGGCAATGATTAACCAATCGATTTTAAATAAAAACCTCACAGTTCATCAGAAATTGAAAGAGTATTTCACTCATTCGGGGGGAGCCAGTTCAACATTTCAATGCCGTCTGATATTCCATAATTAAGTCCTTATCCTTTGCCCTCGAGCGGGAACACTTCCACTCATTCATCTATGGCTTTTTTATTCATTACCAATAATTTTCATTCATTTTATTCGTGTTTCTTTCGTCATTTCTTCTTCACTTTTCCCTGTAGATTTTTCTTTCTTTCTTATATTTTTTTCTCCTCTTTATTGTCACACTGACAAGGGAAAACATCATAAATCCATCGGACAATAGTTAATCTACGTACAAATTTGTGAAATGATAAATACTACTTTACCCTTATCATCAAAAAACTGACGTCGGCATTTGAATAATTTTGCAATAGCACGCACAGCACTTAGATAGCAAAAAATATTATAATGCTCTGCATCTTGTTTATTTTCATCCAGAACGAAAAAAGAAAATGAAAAGAAAAAGCGAGATTATTCGAAAAATTAGCATTTGATAATTATCCACCTTGACAAATATTATAGACAGACAATATAGATCATCACGTGGCTTACTTCACTGTGCAACGCGATTTTTGCTCGTGGTTAGTGACTGTTATTTACTGATTGCTTATGCCTAATAAGTATAGAAGATGGCTATTATTCCCTTCAACCAGTGTTTTTATACCAAGGACAATGATATCCATCTGTTATTGTATTTCTCACTTCATGCGATTAAAATGTGCAAATTTGTCCGTTGTCCAATTGGAAATGAGTAGATTTCTAATTATCGCTGCCCTGCGCACAAGAGCAAAGTTTGAAGGCAATAATTGACATTTTCCATACATTTTATTTACAATCAATATGCTTTTCAGCGGTCACATCTTAACACTTATTACATAAGAGCAAAAAAAGTTTTTTTTTAAGTTGCACAGTGGTCTGTAAGTAGATATATCGTATTGCAACAATACTAATATGTAGTAGAATAGAATCGGCCATTATTTTCCCGAACAACTTTATAGATAACGTCTTTCTGGGCAAGCAAACTTAAATCAATTTAGAGATAAACAAGGGTAAGGGCCATGTCTTCTTATTAGTCCGAAGATCGATCGTGGGTATCGTTGATTCGATAAGAATCTTTATAAAATCAATCATGAAAAAACAATTTTTTTGCAATCAATTTTTAAAAACAGTTTAAAATCCTTGAAAATAAAGGAAACCAAGCCATAATATTAATTATAGAAAAACATGAACTCAAAACGGATTAAATGTACGTGGGTGCATGTGTTTGTGTGCGTGTGAGTGCATTAGTGAGTGTGTATGAATGTGTATGTATGAGCGTGCATGAATAAATTTGTACGAGTGTGTGTATATATGTGTGACTACATTTTCTAATAAGATAAATGCGATGAGTCATCTCCGTTGCAATCCTGCAAAAAAAGAACTGCAAGCCGAGGTTCATTCATCAAAGTTTATACTGTTTTCTCTGGTTGTAAGATAAAACAATCTCATGAAGAAAAACGACATAACTTCTCATACATGGAGGGGTTCAACCGATCGCGTAGGGAAATAAAATAAACAGCAATACCGTGCAATTAATCGGTTCCAAAATTTGTCAGTATTGTTCTAAATAACACTGTTCAAAGCCTTATCGTAATTTAGATTTAATACATTTGTTTGCAGACCAATACTTTGAGCGTACTACATCAAAACGTACACAAATCAAAACCATGCAATTCAAGGTGTTTGTTTAGGTAGAATAGAGAAATATGGACAGTGAATCATAATGCAACATAACCAAAATGTGGTAAGATAAAATCGGCCTTTATTTTCTGAACAAGCGCAAGATGGAGGACTCCTCAAAATGTCAACCTTGCCGTATGAGATGATCTAATCTGCAATTTGCAAATGTCAAAAGAAATATTGTGCTTACCAAACTTTCAGCAAAGCTCGAAAATCCAGCTTAGTTCAAGAAACTAAGATACAAATGACTTTCAGGTGCCTGGTGCAGAGCGCTGGTTAACAGATTAGTGAGGTAGGTTTGTCAATCTCTCCTCTGTGGGTTCATCACAATGAAGGTTTTTGTGCCAGACTAATCTTTGCCTAATAAATCCGTAAATGTAAAGATTAGCAGAGATCTTTCATTGGTACATGTTTGATGAAAGATGTTCTGTTTTGTTTTTTTTAATTTTTACTTGACCATTCTTGTTTCCGTACGAGCAGAGCGAATAACCAACATGATTGTGCACTTCTTGAAAAAAAGCATGAAATTCCTAACATAGTTATTACATACCATAAAATAAATTTCAGGTGTGGAGAGGGGCTGTCTGGCTTCTAAGGACCGTGAAAAGTAAAATTCAAGTGGCAGCCAGTCAACCGCGTCCAGTAAGGAAATGCATTTAGATCAAGGTCAGAAAGAAAGAAAAAACTTTGAAGAATGTTCTCTTGCAAACATGTTTAGTGGTGGGCAGCATGCCGATAATGTTACAAGCAATATCTCGGCGAATTATCAAAGTGTACAGCTAATGTGACAGAAACGTGTTTCCATTTTCTAAACAATGAATTGGGTAATGCAGACGAGAATTTATGAAGTCATCATTCGCAGTAATTTCTAAAATTTATCACATAGTCAGGTGCATTTATGAAAAAGAATACCTTACCGCTTCCCCAATGATTCTCAACAGTTTTTGTGGTATCGGATGAGCTCAATTACATACTAAAATTCTACTACAGTCTGACAACTAGAAAGTGTGCTTGATAGCATATCGAAATTCTAACACAGTCTAAACAATGGAAAGGTATGAATTTCAAGATGGCGTCCGATATGGACCCCAATTTTTTTAAATGCCCATTACGCCTTCATTATTTACTCTGGGCAATTTTACGTATCAAAATTCTGTCACAATCCAACAACAGGAAAATATAATGATCTTCAAGATGACATCCAGGTCGGCGGCAAAAATAGTTGAATACAAAAGAAATCTACCAACCCCACAAAGAAAAATCACAACAAAGATTTTCTCAACGATTTATTGTAGTATTGGGTGTGTTCAAAGACACATTAAAAATCTATAACAGTCTGACCCCCGAAAGATATAATTTTCAAAATGGCGGCCAAAATGGTCACAAAGTCAAATTCTTAAAATTCCCATTACTGGAGAGAGTAATATATATATATATATATATATATATATATATATATATATATATATATATATATATATATATATATTTGCGAATGTTCGTTAAATTGAATATTACCAGAGAAAGTACTTTTTTTTTCGCCTTTTTTTACTTTTCCAAATTCAAATGCAAATATTCAAATGCAAAAATAGCATTAATCCAACGAATAATATAAGTTTATTGAATTATGATTCTGAACAAGTCGGTAAAGTTCGCAAAAATGAAGCGTCCATGTTTGGATGGTTGCTACTATTGTTTCGTAACTAAAGCTAACAAGGTAGCAATCTGCAAAGATTTTTATACCGATCAACTCTTTGTTTTTCTCTCACTGTTTCGTTCGTAAGGTGTTGAAAGTAAAGAAACAAACGGCAGCACAACAAGCGAGTAGCAACACACGGGATTTGCCAAAGTTTTCATACTTTCGGGGCCTGAACTTTATCAAATATCTAAAAATATCAAGATTTTGCAAAAAAATTTTAAACACATAAAGATTTTGTAAAAAAAAAACAAAACAAAACCGACTAAAGATATCTAGGCCTCATTGAAAAAATATCTAAACTGATATCCAATATCTGAAAAAAAGATTTTTATATTTATATGCAATAAAATATTTAAATTTAGTTATAAAACATGTAAGTTGGCAATGTGCATGCGCACAAGTAACCGCTAACGCTGAAAACCGTTATATTGGGGCCCGTTATACCGAGGGTTTAACATATATATATATATATATATATATATATATATATATATATGACACTAGTAATAGTTATACAATGTTCGGCCTATAGGTTAATTTAATCGAAATCTGAGATATGGGAGTGTTGGGTGAATGGACAATTCACTTAATCCACTTAATCAAGCTTTACCTGCAGACTTAATATCTCTGCCATCTTCCTTGAGATTTTCAGATGGACTAGCCTCTCATTGTTTAGGGTTGGGAGGGGCACTGAGAGACTTGCTTAATCGTTAACGACTTGACCAGCTTTTCATGTAATTGTATAGCCAACTTTATTAAGCCCAGTGCCAACCGTACCGCCATATTCGGTCATGCGCAATTGATTGCTTCCGGACGGCAGCCATATTGGTAAATTTAGTTATTAAAGAGAACAAGCTCCGTATTAGCGATATTAGCACTTCATCAATGACCAATAAATGTACTGGAAGGTAGCTTAGTAGTTGCTACTTTGGGGTGGAGAATGTAGATTTACGGTTCAACATCCAGTAATTTATTCAACAGGCAAAAACTGTTCCTTCCGAGAGAATCTTGCAACTACTCCAATCGCTCCTTGAGGGTTCTTACAGTGGTTCAACGATTAGCAACCTCGTCTCGTAGAGTAATTCGCTAGTATAGGGAGTTCAATCCTATCGAGCTGAGTTTAGAAATTTACTTGTTGAATGGCTGAAATAGTTACGTATTCTGATGCCTGGAACCGGTGCTCAAGCTCGAGTAAAAGTCAAATTTTTTAATGAAATCATGAAAGTCTTCCAAAAAAATTGAACAAATATACTTTGATTGTCTAAATCTTTCAAATAAAACATTTTCATTATCAATTTCAGATTAGTTCATCTTCCAACTTATTCTAATGCTTTTTCTCGCAACGCTCTGATCGTTTTTTACTCTCTACGACAGTTGAGTGATCAGCATGGAGCCATGTGACCATAGCAACAAAAATAAAATGAAGGATAAACTAACTAAAGTTCCATACGTTTTGAATTAAAGTACTTAATCTGGATAAAGGTACATATGTCTTGAATAAAGGCCCATACATTTTTTGAATAAATTTCGAGATCTAAGCCAATGGTTCAAAACTCCAAACGGTTTTAAAATCATGAACCTTTAAAAAGAACAAAAATCTTCATCTTAAACACAAACTAAGGATCCCCTTTCTTTAATCGGTCAGTCTGTTGTTTTGTAGCTTATGATTAAAATGTTATCTGCAATTTACTTCAATAATTGATATTCATTAGACTTTTTCGTACAGCGTTAACTTTTGCTAAATCTGACCCAAGATCAGGGTAGAACGAACACCACATTAGCAAACTAGCTGGCTTGCCAACCATTGCGCAATTACTGGTTCCCTGTTATTTACTAAGCCTAATACAACCAATGTATCATATGGAGCGGCAACATGAAACTCAACCAAAAAGTTGACCCTCAAACCGAATACCATACAACGTGTGTAGGAGAGAATCATGCTTAACTATCAAGGAGGGGTTGCAAAACACCACAATATATCAGAGAAAAAACAGATATTATAGAATCCATTAGGAGACTCAAATAGCAATGGGCTGATCATGTAGCAAGAAGTGCAGGACATTATGATTCACACCATGGATCCCCTGATATCGTATGCTAAACTTTGGCCGACAGAAAAAAAAACGATGTAACGATAGAGAAGTCTAGCGAATCTTGGGGAAGGTCTATGTCCAACGACAGACGCTAAAAAGGTGATGATGATGATGATGATGATGATGATGATGATGATGATGCCAAGATAGTGGGTCACCCTGTGAGTCTGTTTACTTAGCTTAGCTTAGTGTAACACACGACCACCATGCTAGGGGCACCCAGTGAGAACCGAAGTCATTATATTGAGAAATCGCTTCATAAGACCAGCTTGCTAGCCATGGCGATACTTCTATAATTGATCGTTTTGATGTTGTTGACTTGTCCGTTCGATTTTATGATGACGTCAAGACTTGAGAACCTGCACGTGAATAGAATTAAAGTGGAGTGGGCTTGTGTGCCTCCGTACGAAGCCTGTTTGGGCGTTTGATGCGCAGCCAGCGGCGGGGCATATTCACTGAGACGACAACCGATGAAACGGGTTGCAGCGTGTCAATGGCTCTGATCTCCAATGAAAACAGAGATTATAAGGTTCGGATTCTTCAGAAAGACATTAAATTTCATTGTAGCATAGTGGCTATTCAGATTCTACGTAAACAGATAGATCGATAGATAGATGATAATTGTAGATTGATGATAGTCATAGATAATCATCATTGATAGATAGTTAATAATTATCATAGATAATGATCACATCGATAGATGATGATCATTAGATAGATAGTGATCCTAGATAGATAATGACCATAACTAGATAATCATCATAGATAGCGATAGATAATGATCATAGATAAATGAGTAAAAAGATAATGATCGCAGATTGATAGATAGTGATCGTAGAGATAGATGGATAGATAGATAGAAAGATAGATAATGATCATAGATTGGAAATAATGATCATAGAGATTGATAATGATCATGGATAGATGGATAGGAAGATAGATAATGATCATAGATAGATAGATAATGATCATAGACTGATAATGATCATAGATAACTACCATAGATTGATAATAATGATCACAGAGATAATGATCATAGATAATGATCATAGATAGAGATAGATAATGATCATGGATAGATACATTGATAGAAAGATAGATAATGATCATAGATAGAAAGATAACGAACATAGATTGATAGATAATGATTATAGAGATAGATAATGATCCTGGATAGATGGATAGATAGATAGATAGATAGATAGATAGATGTAGATAGATAGATAGATATAAATCCTTTGAGTCAACATTTTTCTGGCTAAGTATGTCATACACGGGTGGTATAAATGTGTTTTTTAAGAGTCAACTTAAAAATGAATTGCTTGAAGTTATTCTGCAATATTATTATTATTGGTGTTTAAAGAAATCGATTGGAGGAATAGAGTAAAATATATAAATGGACGATGGATAACTTTTGTCCTATTTCATGTAATATGCTTTTTCAGCAGACGTCGTTTGTATTCATTATATGGTATTTGTGAAGATAGAAATAAATATAGAACTATAAACAAAATCAGCCACGACTCTTCCATGAATTGTTCAGATTATTGAAGTCACCGTTTTATTGGGATTTTTTTATAACATTACGATTGAATCCTTTTATGACTTCTTTTCGGCTATACAAACCGTATGGATTGCACACCGGATGAAAATGGTGGAATAATGATAACTCTAAATCACAGTGGTCACTCATCTTCATTGATAAAATGTAACCTTTTTTTCTTATGTTCACCATGCATTGTCTTACAAACGTCTGATTGCCAAACTATGTACGTCGTCGTGAAGTTTTCCTGCTAACATTCCCAAGAATTTATTGTCGTTAGAGTGCAAAGAGACCAACGCCAAGAACGTCTTACAAAGCAGGAGACATTTGCCATAAACGAACGAAAGAGGAAAAGAACAACGGGCGTGGCCTACAATTCTACAGACACGTCTTTAAATGCATTTATATCTAGGGCCAGTTGTAAAATAGCTTCGAAAAGAAAAAGGAGAAGATCCAGTTCGGGGTCTAGGATCTTAAGCATAGCTACTTATCTCGTGATGGGGCAAATATCGGATACCTTTTTCCGTCCTAGGTCGAATTACCACTGTCTTCAACTACCAACCTCCTTCTCAGCTAACGGGACCAGGACTGATGATTATATGGTATTTCTCCTTGCTTGGACAAACTTTTGACTCAGTTCCACAACCGACCAATTCAATACCGGAAACGGTTTTAAATGGGGGTGTCAACCTGTTGCCCCCCACCCCCGTCAAAGATGGAGTGATGGCAGTAGCTCATAAGTTTGAATGTATACTTTCATGTATGAATGTATGTATTCTGTGCACTTTGTTGCTAGCATATTAAACTATCTATCTACCTTGTATCTATCCATCTATCTATCTATCTCATTCATTGTCGCTTTTAAGTTGCTTCCGGTAACATTTATTTGTTTTCTCTTCTTATCTTTTTCAGTGTATCTTTATATACATATACATATACATATATATATATATATATATACATATATATATATCGTCCCCTCTGCTCCTTTTATTTTAGTCCCTTTTATTCTCTCCCTCTCCCTCTCTCTTTCTCTCTCTCTCTCTCACTCACTCTCTCTCTCTCTCTCTCTGAAATGTTTTCATATTTTTTATTGCTTATCCTGCTAAATAATATCGCTCAACCCGTTCCACCTCTCTAAAAACTCTTCCACCTTTCAATTATATTTGCACCTGCTTTTATTGCTTCTATCAAGGGTCTGAAATAGCTGTCATCATCATTAATTCGTATCTGCCGACACAGGCCATAACACCTAGCACAAAAGGCAAGCCAAGAACAGGTGAACCTGTTCCAACACAGAACATAAATTAGGTTTGCTCGAGCGTCAACCGATACATAAGGGCCTGGTTTAGAGTAATTTGCCCAGACACTGCGAGATCTACGCCATCATTACCATCAGAAGGCCCCTTTCTGTTCCGATAGACAATCGAACGACATCATCCACCCGATAGTCACCTATGGAGCTGAAACACAGAACCCAACTTAGAGTCTGCCCATCAAACTGAGAACCATGCAACGTGCACATGAGAGAATCATGCTCAATCCTACACGGAGAGATCACGAGACAGCACAATATATTAAGGAAAAGCATCATAGAATTAGATTTTTTTTAAACAAATAGCAACGGACTGGTCATGCTGCAAGAATTGCCGACAACCGATTGACATCACGACTCACAACATGGATCCTCAGAGATTGCGTGCGTAACCCAGGTCGTACAGAAAGTACTGGCTCCGTGACACCCGTGATAGATAGGTGTGGCGGATCATGAGGAAGGTCTATGTCCAACGACAGACGATAAAAGACTGATGATGATGACGGCGATGACGATGATCTATCCAGAGCACAAGCTTGGCAACAGTAGTTTCCGGAAAGATATCATAGTCAGCATCCAACCGCCTCAAAGGGCATCACTCTCAAGTTTAAATCATCCTGGACCTCCTCCTAAGCTGTGTATCTCCTGCTATGACTGGACAAGCATTCACGACTTTCCCAGGGGCATCAGGGCGAAGTAAACGTAAAGAGCCTCGACCGGAGTTTGAACCATTATCCACGCCGTTAACTGCTAATCCATTTACATCTACTGCCATCAAAATCACTCTTAACCTGAAACTCAAAGTTGCCATGTGCTTTTCATGCTAAATTTCAGGAAGTTTCAGATGCCTTCAGAAATAAAAATGGCTCTGCACTGTGATAATGTGTTTATCCAAAAATGAAGCGAAAAATCTGAATGCATCTGAAGAGTTCATTAGTAAAAATTTCATTTATTGGGGTTAATACTAGTAAATTGCATTTCCACCATGTTTGCTGCCAAAGATAAGATAACTCGTCCTAGAAAATTTAACACAGCAAACGATCGTGGAGATCGGGTGGCAAGTTCTTTTATAAGCAACCTATTTTCCAGACCTGTTACATTCAGACTGTCGCTTGTTTCACTCCATGAAACACTGTTTGGTTGGTCAATGACTCGAACAAATACAAGATACTGTAAAATTCTTCAAAGAATTCATCGCATCAAAACCAGAATTTTATTTTATTTATTTAATTAAATGGATTATACTAAATCAACAGCGAGTAAATGAATCAACATTACAGCACGAACTTGTTCTTTACTTCGGTCTACGTTGTTAATTAATTTACTCACTGCTGAAGGGATCCCAAACAAAGTTTATTTGTAATGAAAAGCAGCAACCATTAAGATGAAGAATAGTTGTAAAAACTCAATAATTATGAAAACCAGAATAGTAGCTGAATGATGGAATATACCATTTAGCTGAAGGTCATAGAAAGTCAGATAGATACTTTGATGACTGAATATGATGCTATGAATTCATATGAGATTTTGTTTTTAAGATACTGGTAATTTTTCATTGACCTCATATGTTGGAATAAACTTATAACTTTGTGCAAAAGTACCCAGTTCTTTTCTTTTTCTTTTCAAACTAAAGACTGAATACAGAATTTCGCTGGAAACTTTTACACACAAATAATATCTTCCTGCAATGTCTTCTAAGATCATAGAAAGCTTCAGAAATTACTCTGATGATTGAATTAAAATATGATAATGATTTATATGAATAAGAGATTTTATTAGAAAAAGGTGTTGGAAAGTTTATTTCAAAGCTAATAACTAGTATCAATAACGTTTTTTGATTCCATATCTTGAACCTTCTTATGCGATTGCACATAAGGCATTTTATTATTTGTACTGGTATAATTAGTTGTAAACCCCGTTGTAGATTCATGCACTCGAAATTTAAAAACATATCACAAATTAGTTTCGTTAGCGTACACGTTCATGAATTTCAGTTCTCACCTTTGGGTAATAACCACAAAGTATGATTAACTATGGTGATGAGAATTTCCCACCTCTCCGTTGCAAACGTTAAATACAGGTTGTATCTCTCTAATTAGGCACTTTGTGGTCCAGTCTCTCCTCTAGCCTTGCACGCTTTGAATCTGTTGTCATCAGTTTGTGGATCCGCAAATAAAGTTCTTAGATTCGATTTCGAAACGCGGTTTGAGCCGTAATCCACCGGTTTATAAAATACCGGATGTGTAGAGACCTAACCACGGTTTGAAATTGAGTCCAAGAACTCTGAATCCAACAACATTCGAGGTTCATTTTAGCAGAGATTTAAACTTATTCATTAATTCTTTCTAAATCTTATAGATTATTCCAGTACAACCAATTGAGAAGTAGAAACAGACGAAAATAATTCAAATTTATCTATTTGAAAAATCGTTAAAATCGATAAACAGCTAAAATTTATTGCATCACAGTACGGAAAAACAATTTCTGTGTTCCAGCTTTTTCTGTGGTTTGGCATTGGCCAGGTCTCAGCGTTGCCGGGCTAGGAAAGTCACAAATGTGTTTGCTGTCTCGGAACCGTGTACCACACTCCTTATCGTGTGGCCATACGCGTGAATTCCAATTTACGAACATTTGTTGTTTGCAGAAATGAGCATTTGCGATTTGTCGAGATTAAAATGTAAACATCGTCGGTTTCAGAGCAATCGACTTATGTCTCCCTGGCAACGACTATTATTGCATGTACGGTAATTAGAGAGTCATCCCAGTACCCTGCGGGGCAAGCGCTTTGAATGGCTTGTCACCAGGACGACCATATCATCCACTCCTATCGTCCTTGGCACATCAAGACCGCGGCCTAATCAACGTGTTCCATCGTTTTCTCATTCATAGCTCACCTTGTTTGTGACAGGACTTTACTTCAATGGAGATGAAACACCATCATCTCTAAGTCAGTAACTCGGGGACATATTGTGTAGAAACCGCTTGCTTGTGAATAACAAAGGAGATAATTAGTGTGATCGATCCATGGTGACCGGTGTCGAGGAAAAGATGAACCAAAAGTTAATTAGGCAGCCCGGTCAGCTATTTTCTCTTTGTGTATTGATCAGAACCAACAAATGCAGAAACCATAAATAAGTTCAGGGATCTTGGATTTGGCGGAAAACTTTTTTCTGTCTGAGATTCTCCATTTCTGGATATCAGTTCACAGAAGTTTTGGCAGGAATTCAAAACTCCAATGATCGAATCGATTCCTGTACACTTCCTTTAGACGAGAGAAAGAAGGAATAAATCGGTTAGGAAATATTTGTCGCAGTTGTGATTGAGGGGATTTTCAATATACAAGTCCGACTACAAACTTAATCTTTAGTTGGAGTGAGAGGTTTCGTCAATTCTGAACTTTTGTGAAGGTGCAATTGTAGAGAACGGGTGCAATGAAGATATTTATTAAGAATATCTTATGATGTGCCAAAATCTGTCCTATGGAACCACCAGGAATTTATTTAATTGAACATGTATTCCTAGAAATATGTAATGCAAGGTTAGGTAACTTGCCATTCATAAGAACAGACCTAATGCTAAGTACGTAATTTGTGCTGAGATTTTTACTGTTTTCTTTCTTGACTCATTTTATTGTTGCTGAATAAAAAAGTAGGTAGCCCCCGGTGAGGCAGCCAATCGGGGTAGAGGAGTTTACTGAACATGCTTAAGTAGTCATTTGCCTGCAAGGTTATTTAGTCAGTAGAAATATGTGATTGAGTGTGTTTGTGCACTGAGTTTGATGCATTCTAAATGAACGCACGATTCATTATTCAAGTCCCATGTCCGTCATTCCCTATCCAGTCCAGATTTTGACTTTTCCCAAAGAGATTTCAGACCGTGGTCGAGATTGTGGAGAACGCTACGAGGCAGCTGATGACGATCTAAAAAGAAGACTTTGCAAATTTTTTTTAAAAGGGTAATGGACAGATAATGGATAAGTGTGTGAGACCCAAGGCAAGTATTTTGAAGAGGAGTAAAGTGCTATTGCCCTTGGTAGTTTGTTTTTATTTCGTTAACATTAAATGGGTGTATACTTTCTGGTCTGACCTCTTATTTCTAAACAACAATTGTATCTTATGTACCGGAAATAAGATGAAAATATGAACAGGTTAAAAAAAAGCTACACCTTTGATCTTAACGGTCAGTGTAGTAGTAGCAATTTCCATGCCGATCCAAGAACTTCTGATACAGCTTTTTGTTTAATCTTATGCTAGCATTGTACCCAATAAAATGACGAGATTATTCATGCAATGGATCTGCACTTCTGCCACAGATCAATGTATCTGTACGCTCTCCAGAAAAACAAATTGAAAAAAAAAGAAACTTGTAACAGAATGAGTGGATAGTATAAAGAGCGAAGACATGACAACACAATAGATGCTAATGTCATGACATGAAGCCCTAAAGATATAATGGACTCGCATCGGTGAGTAACCGGAGACAGGGCCGGAAGTTGGACTGGAGAAAAGAAGAGAGTTTACAATGGAGGTGAAACGAGATACTGTTTGCAGTTTTGACTTGGTGCACTCGTTTTTCTTTAGGTTTTTTACCAACCTATTTCGCTTACATATATATATATATATATATATATATATATATATATATATATATATATATATATATATATATATATACTATATATATATATATATATATATATATATAAACTTATACTATAAATATACATATATCATATATATATATATATACTAATATTTATTTTTATATAAATGAGTGTGTGTGTGTGTGAGTGAGTGTACGTGTGAATATGGTGTTTCCAGAAGGGTGCAACCATCTTTTTGACTGCTTGTATCTAAACTATGTTAAATCTAGAAGCTAGTTTATAAAATAAACACAAATTACAAAAACATTACACGAAGATACTAATTACACATACATTTCAACTTCACAGTTACTTAACAAAAATTCATTGATGGCTGTCATTGACAGTATATTCCAATCTTCTGTCATGGACCTTATCTCTTGTCATTGAATGCCCAGAGAGTTTGTTTTTTTTTTCTCATCAAAATGAAATCATTGATGGATCCATAAGTAGTATGGGGACCTGAAAAATAAAGTAAATTCTGACTGTAGATTCAATGGGGTTTTAGGGGGATTTACGAACCTTGAAATCACAGCGCTAGCCATATGTACGTAAATGGACACCGACGAGCGTGATATAAGGCAAATTTTGATAATGCTGTTGCTGAACAGAGCTATAAAAATTAAGTGACATGGAAGTAGTGCCCATAATCATAGTAGGACTTTACCCATGGGCCCTAGCGAAGAAAAATGGAAGAAAGAAAGAGGGTTTATGAAATAATTTGAGAGATTCAAGCCATGGGATTGTTGAAGTCAGAATACTAAAGAGATCTCTTGGATGTCCAATAAGACTTTTGTCATTTTGCTATCAGATGACCAGTAGATATCTTATACGAAGAAAATTGCAAACGTCCAGTTAATGGTGATCAAAAGGCTTTATTGTCCTTACTTGTCCATTAATAGTCAATGGCGGCAGTAATCCGTAATATGTTAATGCTTCCGAACTTTCGTATTTCTGAAGAATATGCACATACAAATACAAGCATAGAAACGTACAGTAATATGCACATCTAAAATGCACACCAGTCCACATGTAGATAGATGGTCTATCTGAAATATGTCATGTTATGCACGTATGTATTACTTGAAAATGACAAAGAATCTCGCTCAAAAAGTTCGTTTCATGCGTCATCTATTGTCTATGTGCCCTTTCCTTATCATTCACATTATATACGATCGTCCAGATTCAATGGCTCATTGTATTACGACAACCAGAAATGGAATCGGCAGCCGAGCTTAAATGGCAAAAAGAAAGATATGGTCGGAAAGAGCAGCACGGAACATTTGGGGTATTATTTTCGATGAAATCCATTAATTTCAACTCCAGTATCCAGTAGATACATACAGTGGGGTATTTTTTTTTTCTCAAAAAATGATGTGACCGTCTTTTTGACTACTTATATGTAAGCTATTTTAAAGCTAAAAGATATTTTCAAAGACACAAATTAGATAGTTGTTGAAAGTGATTTTTTGCTTGACCTGGAAAGGAATACATGTTCGAATGAGACTACCGTCTCAACTCCTCAGTACTGTTGTCTCTGAGTACAGTGTTGCGACATGACTAATACTGGGAATATACATACATATATATATATATATATATATATATATATATATATATATATATATATGTGTGTGTGTGTGTGTGTGTGTGTGTGTGTATATATGTATATGTATGTATATAAACACAACGTATGTTCTATTCTTAGTTAGTCTCTTTATGTTTTATAGACCACACATACTACACACACACACACACACACACTCACATATATATATATATATATATAGTACAGATCAGGCTAGCAGTGCAACATAATATGATAATATATTAATGATATAAAGTAACTTCTGATATGTAATGGCTCAGAGAGGGCAGAAACATGAGCTAGTTTGTGTAGTGAATCCACATCCTACTATATATATATATATATATATATATATATATATATATATATATATATATATATATATAACAATTCAAAACGTTTCATATAATAAAACCTGAATGATCAATCTGAGATTTCGTTGTTTCCGATGCAACGTGACTCTAACGTTTTTGAAGGCGATTGGTTTCATCTGATAAGGAATTCAAAGCTGAATCGGGTGCTTCTTTGCGATAAGACTCGAGATGTGTTGAAAAACCAATAACCGAAGACAAAAACATGAAACCTGATATGGCTGATCACTTATGAAGGAAAATGGGAATGCACCACCCCCATCCCCCTGGAATTAGCTGTATCACATTGGAAATTATGTAACGTGAAGAAGGCAGCAAGCGGTGGTTAGTCGAAAAATAGTATAAGTATACAGTGTGTATATGAGCATCAGTACTTGTAACAATGATCAAATTAACTAGGATCCGTGCTCAAAATATATATAGATAGTATTCTCTCAAATGTGGTCTTGAAGGCTTTCCATACATATACAGCAAAAATGAATTCGCACAAGTATTAAGTCTACTAAAATCAGATCAGATGCTGATTTCACCATATTATAAATGTATAACTGAAAAAGTACATACGGAGCATCTGTCAGGATCTTTTATTTGTTCCAACTGGAATGGCATCGAAATTTAATAAAAAGAAAATGTGAACACTATAAGGGGTTCTCTTGAAAGATTTCCACCGTACACCCCGGATTCGTAGCCATATTAAGCTAAGCTTAGTATATATGTATATTCGCTGCTTCATGCTAAAGCATTCAAGATCATATATACTCGTTACTATCACCTCTCCTGGAGTCGTTGGTACTAAGTGCTCGGTTTTGCTTCCCAGACTTTGAGTATAGTATCTTAATAACGCCATTGATCAAATGTTTCAATCAACCCAAACAATCACTATCTATAAGTTTCATCATCATCATCAGTCGGTTGTCGGCCATTCTTTCATTATGACCAGCCCATTGCTATTTTGTGTTTTCTAATGGATTCTATGATATCTAGGACTCCAGGATTTTCCCTGATATATTGTGATGTCTTGTGATCTGTCCGTGTGAGGTTGAGTATGATTCTTTCATGTGTACGTTGCACGGTTCTCAGTGTGAGGGTCAATCTCTTTGTTAGGTTCCATGTTTCAGCTCCATAGGTGACTATCAGGAGGATGCATTGGTTGTATACTCTTCTTTTGGGGACTAATGGGATTTTCTTGTTCTTGTATGTTGAGCTTGCTCAGTCGAAGGCTTGCCATCTTAGAGTGATACTTCGCTTAATTTCTTTGTCCAAGGTAGATGTAGTGGTCTACTTTCTTCACTTCTGCGTTTTCGATTTTGATTATTGTATGTTTATTTCCAGTGTGATTATTGCACATCACATTAGTTTTGCTGAAGTTCATGTGAAAGTCGACTTTCCTGCCTTCTTCATTTAGTTCATTTAGTATTTGTTGGAAGTCATGGAGGTTCTCTGCAAAAAGGATGATGCTTTTTGCAAATGTGAGGATGCTCAGATATCCGCCGTCTATTCTGATTCCTTTATATTCCAAAGCTAGGTTTCGAAAGATCATCTCGAGGCAGGCTGTGAAGAATTTGGGTGAGCCGGTATCACCATGTCGTACGCCTATTCTGAGCAGAAAGGCTCTGAGTCTTTATGAATCGTTATAAAGGAGCTTCTGTGACTGTATATATGTTGCAGTACTCTGACAGATACGGGGTCTACACCTTGTAAATTTACACCGTGTCGTAGGCTTCCTTCAATTCAATGAATACTACAGCGAGTGGTATTTTGTATTTTGCTGCTTTCTCTTTTAGTTGATTTATTGGATAGAAATGGTCAAAGGTCAAGCAGCTTCTTCTGAAGCCAGTTTGCTCCCGTGGTTGGTTTTCAACCAGCATTTTGGTGATTCGGTTGGTGATAATTTTTGTGAAAAGTTTATGGATGCAATTGAGCAGACTTATTGGTCTGTAGTTGTTAAGATCTTTCGGGCTTCCTTTTTTATATAACAGCATTATGATTGTGGTGTTCCAATCGTCTGGGACCGTACTTTGTTTTAGTCATGTTGAATAGAATAGTTAGTTCGCTAGTGATGATCTTACCAGCTTTTTTGAGTAGGTCGATAGTATTGTTATCTGGCCCAGGGGGCTTTTTTCTTTGTTTATTTGATGGCTTGTATCACCTCCCATGGCATAACTCGCATGGTATGACTTATGCTGGTTGCTCGCATCTTGCTTATCCTGTTCGTTAATTCATAATCCTTGTTTAGAGGAATAGAGTTTTTAGTAGAATTCTTAGGCATTTTCTACAATCCTGTCTCTGTCTATAATTAGGTCTCCATTTTCCTCGAGTATACTTGTTATTTGTCTCCGTCGTGTACTGAGAGCTTCTTCAGTAAACCCCATTTGCGACCTCAATCGTCGCCCAACAGTCTGGAGGCAGTAACAATGCTTTTACTACTTAATGGTGCGTTACAGGATTACATGATCTCGAGCCCCTTGTCATGAAGTAAATCAAGTTCGAATTTCGGTTATTTCACTTGTCACAATACTCAGGAAATACATGGATCCACTTCTCTCTGAGTAGGTAACAATGCAGTTGGGGTCCTTTAGCCCTGTAAAGAATTCTATGTTTGAAAAGGTTGTTCTGACTGAAAAAATTCAGCTTGGCAGTTACGATTGCTGGTACCAGGAGGACGGATGTGGCTAGCAACTCCATCCCTGAGAGCACACCAAATTAGTCTATAAGAATAGACCACAGCGTTCTGGGATCCCTATAAGCTCCCTGTTGAACAAGGTACATAATTAATCTTCAGTCTCTTTCTCTTTCTATTCTACAACTCTTTCTTGGTAAGAGGAATTACTTGACTTAATTTAGAAAGTTCACGAGGCTTCTTTGCAATCTAATTCCTATTTAGATTCAACAGAAAAAGAACGCCATTATTCACACTTCGAAAGGCGGCTCAACTACCTCATTTGATGGCATTTAGGACCCACCGTTTCCAGAGAAATGACTCAAAAGTATCGCTATGTCTTATATACGAAATTGTGGTATATAGTAGGCTAACGTTCACTCAGACGCCGTAGACTGCCACTTATTGTATCCAGTCTAATAACATAATCTACTCGTATAATGAACAGCGCAATAGTTTTTTGTCTCTCTGTATGATAATGGACATTACTACTTGAAGGTAACCGTTTTGCAGGCTGAATCTTCCACTGAAACGAATTGTGTAGTTCCTTTCTAAAAAAAATAATAGAAATTCAAATATACCCATTAATTTTAATTAACTAGTATAGTAATATTATTTATTCCAATATTGTCATCGTGAAAGAAAGTTCAAAGATATACAGATTTCCCCCACTTTCCGAAAGTAGAGCGTTCATATCAAAGCTGAGTTATCGGGGATCGTGGTGGTGGGAAATACGAGAGACCAGGGTATGAAAAGGGAGATGAAGAGTGTGTGCACTGCCTCTATACTGGCTTATTGCAGAACAAAAGCTGAACGCTATTTTCGTTTCTTGCCTTTTCCGAAAATCTGGCGTAAAGCGAACTTTTGAAAAACAAGGACTAGCTGTATGTATATTCAATTGGGTGATGTTTTGGAAAAGAAACTAAAATAAAATACGTTCAATTGGAAAAGTCAATTATTTAAAATGGTTGGTAGAAGATATTTCTATCAGCAAACTTTTCACCACCAAGTGTTAGAAAACCAAGAGATTAACACTGCCCTTCATCTAAGTAGATTTTATCACTACTGTTAAACCTATTATTGGTAATTTAATACACTAAAATGATTTTACTTAGGTAGCCTTACATTTTATCCGTGGTTGAACATGGTTTGTGGCAAGTATATTCGGTTTGTCTAATATTGGAGCTTTGTCTATACTCATTTTGATTGAATAACAGAGTTTTTTCTTTGATAGAATTAAACTTAAAACAGAATGGAATCTAGAGATACCGTACTCTTGTACCCTTCGACCACTAGAAGTCACAACTAACAACGTTGAACCCCGGATATTATATGCGAAATTGTGTCCGACAGAAAGTTAGATGGCGTAACGAGCTAGACAAATTCAGTGAATATTGGCTCCGCGAAGTCTATGATAGAGAGGTCCGGCGAATCTCAGGGAAGGTCTATGCCAGACGACGGAAGCTAAAAAGCCGATGATGATGTTGATGACCCTTGATATTTTCTATGAAGAAAGATCTTACGTAGAAATACCTGAAGCTTTATAAACACCGTACGTACGTACGTAGATAGAAATTATTAATGGATCACTTGAGGCCAAAATACCTTGTCATATTAGAGTACGTAGGTAAATAGTTCCGAAAAAAAAAACAGCCCCAGATTCACGATTCACGTCTACATTTTTAAAACCTGTCCACTTGATCTTTTATGTCATTTCGAGAAAAGTCATTATTATTCCTAGCGTTGTTCAAGTTATTGAACACATTCTCATCATTGCTTTTTAGAGCGTATACCCTGTATGGAAAGAGATAGTTTGTTTTTTTCCCTTGGGATTGTTTTGTTTTGCTTTTCATATTTTGTGGACTAAATCAAACGGTGTCCAACAGGAAAAAAAGGTTACATGTATAGACATTGGTTTAGCTCATTACCAGCAAATAACAGTACGAAGACGATTCCATTCTTAGCAACCCAAATTATGCAAATGATACTATAATCTTTATACGCTAGGAAGCTCTCCAATCTTACCCCGCTAAGCAAGGAAATTCTCACTAGCCTGAAACATATGGATTCGTTTGACTAATGTTTTTCAATTTCTAGGGATGTTCCTTAATTTTATGCACAGAGACGATTTCTACATCTTTTTAGTTCTATTACTATAAGTTTCACGAGTGTTTGTCGCATAATTCATATCTTATTGGTTTGAAGTTTCAAGTTACATAACAAATGTTTACCTAGTGCACAAAATGACCTGCAAACTGACTCGATGTCATCATGTAAGACTGGTTATTTTTCTCAAACTTCAGTTTTTAGATCTTCCATCGTCACGTCAACATTTCTGCTCGGAAGCTTGAGAAAAATGTTTAGAATATTTACTAACCACTCTTCAAAATAAGTCTGGTATAAGCTCAGGGAATAAAAATGATAACCCATATGTAACAATTCGGTCCAGTTCAAAAGAGTGACATAACGAGGGAGTGAATTACCGAAGAAATGACAAAAATACTGCATCAAAGGAGTGATATAACGAAGGAGTGATATAAATACCGTATCAAAGGGATGATGTAATAATTAGGGCTACGGTCAGGTGATGGTTATTGTTATTTACCACTTAGTGAAAAAGCAGCACATCATCAATCTTTTGACGTCTATCATTGGACATAGACATTCCCCAGGATCTGCCACATTTCTCTGTCATGGGCGTAGCAGAGCTAGTATTTTCAGAATTTGTCAACTACATCTCTCCGTCTTGTATTCTGTCGGCCTCAGTTTCGCATGTGGTCTCTGGGGATCCATGTTCTGAGTCATGATGTCCATCGGTTGTCTTTCACTCTCGATACATAACCAGCCCATTGCCATTTGAGTTTTCAAATGGATTCTATGATGTCTCGGACTTCCGTTTTCTTCCTGATATATTGTGCTGTCTTGTGATCTCTCTATGTAAGGTTGAGCATGATTCTCTCATGTGCACGTTGCATACTTCTCAGCTTGCAGGTCTGTCTCTTGGTTAGGGTCCATGTTTCAGCTTCATAAGTGACAATCGGGAGGATGCATTGGTTGTATACTCTTCTTCTTAGGATTATTGGGATCGTCTTGTTTATGAAGGTTCTGGAGATCTGCAGTTGCAACAGCCCCAACTAAAGGCATGAGCACAACTGAGAGCCGACTGCTTAGTTTTGGTTTTGGATAGGTGCTGTATGATTCAGAAACAATGAGTTGATCATCGTCTCATTTTGTGTTCAAGAAGTCCTAAAGCTGTACATTTGATCCAGAAGCATTTGACATTCATTTTAATGCCTCTCCGTAGTCGTATCAATCCTTCCTTACTAAACCGAAATAATCATGTGCCCATTATTAGTATTAATCTATATGTATATATCATTATATTATATATACATAAAAGATGCTACCTTATATATATATATATATATATATATATATATATATATATATATATATATATATATATATATATTGGGGTATTTGAGTGTGTCTGTCTGTCTGTCTCTGTGTGGGGTGTGCGTACACGCCTTGTTTGTTGATAGCAGTTATGGTTAAGATCACGCAAGTTTGGGAAGAAAGTATTGGCTGTTTATGCTCAATTAACGCTTTAGATATGTTAAATGCTCAAAGAAAGAACATAGCAATATCATCAGCTGATAAACTTTAGAGATATTTTTGTGCATACACTTTTCGATTAAAACGAATTATTGCCCCATTACGAGAGATACGTCAGTTGATGTTTATTTCAGTACATATATGTTTCTTTTGATATATATATATATATATATATATATATATATATATATATATATATATATATATATATATATATATATATGGAGTTCAGATGGATAGACATGTTTCCAGTCAGAGAGAATTATAGTCCCATTACAAAATATGCGTCAGTTGGTGTTTATTTTAGTATGTGTATGTTTCTTGTCATATGAAAGCATAGAATCTTTTCTTCCCCGCGAAGGCAAGTTTTAGAAAAATATAATCAACGTCTGAATCAAGATACAACATTATCAGAGCGTTTGACTCCGACGATGAAGAACAGAATGGAATTGTTATGGAAGACCAACATCCACTAGATATGTAAACAATATTTCACTACCTAACAATTATATATGAGGTACATGTTTATTTCATTATCTCTATATCACTTTCCATCCGTCCCTCTCTGTCTCTCTGTCTCTCTCTGTCTCTCTCTCTGTCTCTCTCTCTTTTACATTTCCCAATTTCTCCCCAAGTCTCTTTTTTCGTATGATTCCCTTTCTAGCGCACGTCCCCATTTTTTTTTCATCTCACGCCATTCTTCTGCCATTTCAAACGGCTAATTTCCCGCCTCAAAATGGATACTGAAACCGCAGCTATGATGTATAAGATAGGCAAGATCCTAACCATCCATCTTTACTGATGGCGAATGTGTTGCCGGTGGGCAGTGGAGGGAAACGGGGGGAAGGGGCTAAAAAAACGGAAGGGCGATGGAACAAGTAATCTGGTGGACAGAAGTATAATTGACCCCTTCGATGTATTCTTGGAAAAAGGTGATACGGGATTACGTTGACAAAAATGGTCGTTTAGTTGTCAGTAGATATAAGTGTTCATACATACACGCAATCGTTTGCAGGCGTGTACCTGTGTACGCACGGATATGTAAATATATAGGCATATAACTGAACCACCATACATACATACATACATACATACATACTTACACGCAATTGTTTGCAGGCGTCTACCTGTGTATGTGTGGATGAGTAAATATATAAGCATCTAACTGAACCACCATACATATATACAAATAAATGGCAAACTGATCCTGACTTGCATGTACAAATACATGCACGTTGTAACGCCCAGCTTCAGATAAGCCGTCTCTTTATCGATGAAGACCATTTCTGAAATCATATCTAGAGAGAGAGAGAGAGTGGTGAGGGACAAACACTGTCTTCTCTGGGAAGAAGTTCGGGTTATAGACAGGGAACGCAGTTGGAAACGGTGAACAATCAAAGAAGCAGCACATATCAACATGTCGACTGATAGTATGTCAGTCGTGTGCGGTGTTCAAACCGGTGTGATTTTTCGCTACTCAACAGGAGCAAAGTATGGAAATCCAGGCCTAAGGAAGAAAGGGGAAAAAAACAACCGAATTTTACGTTATAAGTCTTGATATCAGAAAAAAAAGAGGAAAAAAATCTGTTTACTACTATCACATTCGGATAGTACACCCGAAGAAGGCTGCAGAATGGATCGACCTGAACGTCGTGCTGATAACGAGAAGGGGATCAAGCGTCTGAATTTGTTCAGTCATTCTGATGCCGGATTGTTGATCACTTCGAACTATTTGTTCGATTTTTTAACACTCTTGCAGGTTCATGGCGAGCCTTACGTTTGGTCGCCGTTCGAAATCAGATACAAAAAAGGGTTTCTGACTACAAAATGGGTGAGAACATATTAGGCGTTGCGCAAACTTTCTACTTTCCTTATTGACAGTATACGTGCATACTAACGAAATAAGTGCGACAACGATAAAAGAATATCAAATATATATATATATATATATATATATATATATATATAAGAGTACATTTATTAAAAATAAATCGAATTTTTCAAGAAGTGCAATGGTTAGCAAACTGATCTTGCAGGTCATTACTACTGAGTTCGATCCTCACTTGGTGCCCCACACTTATGTCCTTGTGCTAAAACTAAGCCACACTGAGTAACAAACTATATTCGCATTTCGGGTGTGTCACAAGGGGTTAGCAAGCTGGTCTTGCAAATAATTACTTTTGACAAGTGAGTTTGATTCTGACTGGTTACTCCATGCGTATAGCCTCGTACCAAAAGCTCTGCTATGTCAATAAGGAATGTCATACTGAGCCCTCGGTGTGGCTCGAACTTGTTGCAACAGTAGAAAAGGCGAGCTAACCACAGCACTGATACAGGTGGTTTCTTTAATGGCACTCGTAAGCTGGGGAGATAGCGAAAGCGAGAAGAGATAGAGAGTGTGGGGGTGCGCGCATGCGTGTTTGGTGTAGAGCGCCCACAAAGGCAGTCAATTCAGCCTATTGTCTGGTCTATCCATCCCCTTTCAAGTTTTCCTCCTCTGCATGGTTTATGATTACAAAGTGTTTCTTAATTGCATTGGTATAGCTGAAGGGTCAGCTTGCGTTCGTGTCCGAGGAGTGCTGGTCTGAATGTCCACGGCGAAGGACAACAGAAAGCCACTCAAGATAACCTAAGCCGGTAGGGAGTTAGAATTGAAATGACTGGAAAGATGGAGGCAAAGAAACAAAGCTTCCGGTTCAGAAGAATTCTGGGACGTCAGATCTGAAAGACTTGAACAAAGTACGCCGCGTTTTATTTCATTTGTTTTATTTTTATTGCTTCGTTTCTTCCTTTTTTCCCTTTTTTTCTTTCGTGTTTACTTCTTTCTTTCTTTTCTGTTTTATCCTTTATTCTATTCTTCCTTTATTCTTCATTTCTTTACTTTGTTTATTGTTTCTTTCGTTCTTTCTTTCATTATTTCGTTTTCTCTTTGGTTCTTTCCTTCTTTCATTTTTGTTTATTTTTTCATTCTTTCTTCCTTTCTTTCATTTTTTCTTCCATTTCTTATAGCATTACTTTCTTTTATTTCTCTAGATCTTCCTTTGTTCTTTCATCCTTTCGTCCTTTCATTTTCCTTTCATTCATCCTTTCTTTCATTCATTTTTTCTCGTATATCTCTTTCTTATCTTTCTTTCTCTGGTTTATCTAATCCTCCGACTGTACCTCCAAATCTCTCTATTTGCCCCTTTCTCATCTTTTCTTCAATTTTTTTCTAATTTTTCGCCTCGTCTTCTTTCTTTTCCTTTTTTTTTGTTCTTGTTTTGTTTTTGTTTCTTTTTAGTGTTAAAATGTCATTACATTTTCCTTCACTTCTTTTCTCTCTCTTACATATTTTGTCTTTATTATCTATTTCCTTTTTCCTTTTCTCATTTCTTTTGCAGTTTTCATCTACTTCTTTTTTAATTTTTTCTTCCTTTCTGTCATTTTTCTCTATCTTTTAATTCCGTCATTTGATTCCATCTTTTTTAATCGCTGCTACCCAAGACGGACCAGGTTTAATCACTGACTCTCAGTTCAAGTTATTCACGTGTTCTGATATTTATATGTATCCATGTATATTTCTATCCTGACTTCTCTTACTGTTGATAGCAGAAACTTGAAATTTTGCACATACACTCCCCTCAATCAGAACGGAGAATGCTGGCTGTTTTTCGTTTGTTTTGTTTTTTGAAAATTTCCCCTCCGTGAGTATTTAGTAGGGGCTTCAAGATGCATTGTAAGTTAATGCTAATTTGGTCACTAGTCTGTGTCCTGCAAGTTTTTTGATAATTTCTTTGGTGACCACAGTCCAAAAAAGGCGAGAGAAGTAACTAATTAATTGATCATCCCCATTTTCCAAGTTTTTGAACTCTATACTTCTTTTATTTTTTTCATCTTTCCTTTTTGTATCTTCCCTCTCTCTCACTCTCTCTCTCTCTCTCTCTCTCTCTCTCTCTCTCTCTCTCTCTTCAATTTCCCATTTTCCCTTTTCATTCCATTTTTTTTTTTGCTTAAAGCCGGCCATTATGCTCGATGTCAAGTAACTTCTTTTGTATCGAATTAATTATAATAATCACCAACTGAAAATGTCCGACTTTGCATGACAACGCCCATCTTCAAGTTGCAAATCCGGCTCAGCGAATGATCATAGAGTCAGGATGGATTTTTCTTTTTTCCTAAACGTGGCGAATTCTTCAGACCTGTCATCTTCAGACTATCACTTGTCTTGCTCCATGACAATACTTCTTGTCTGGGCAAAGGTTCAACAGTTCTAATCTCAATCTGGTAATATCTATTTATTTCAGTCTGTTTGTATTGATATCCCTATTGTATCCCTCTATGTGTCTGTCATTATCTGCCGATTTATCTATCTATCTACCTATCTATCTATCTATATTTTCTGAACTTTCAACTCTGCTGTAATTGTGTCTTTTTCTTCCATTTTAATGATCCTTTCCCCCCTCTTTTTCTCTCTTTTATTTTTCTGACATTTCATCTACTGACCCTCGCCCCCTTGCCTATTATCTCTCTCTCCCTCTCACTTTATATATCTATCCATTTTTCTGATCTTTCAACACTGTAATTATGTCTTTTTCTTCTACTTTTAATAATTAACTCCTCTCTCTCTCTCTCTCTCTCTCTCTCTCTCTCTCTCTCTCTCTCTCTCTCAATCCATCTATTTATCTCATTCATGCACTTTATCTATTCTTTCTCTTCTCGCCAATAAAAAAACATATTGTTACATTTGTGGACTGACGTCTGTCTGCAAAATACGCCACTTACAAATTGAGCAGTCATTTGAGCTCAACAAATACAATTTGCATTCAATTCTAGTTATTTGTCATTTACATCTACCTGGGACGACGCATCTCCATGAAATTTCAGCGAGAAATCAAACGAAGAATCACTCTATGTTAGCGAACGCTCAGTAAAGCAAACGATTTAGAAAAAAGAAAAGAAAATATTGGCACTGCGATGCCCATAATCGAGAGGTCTGGCTGATCTGGGGGAAGGTTCAAGTCCAACGACGGACGTTCAAAGCATGATGATGATGATGATTTATCCATGGTTTATTCACATTATTTATCATTATTGACACACCTTTTGATATAGGTTGGAACGGACGAAAGATCATTTTATTTCATGAATTGATATTATATATATATATATATATATATATATATATATATATATTTTTTTTTTCTTACCTTATATATGTGTATATAAGGGAAGGAGATGTGTGCCCCCACCGAGAGGCCAGGCTGTCAGAACCCCTAAAATGAAGATAGCGATGACAGTAGCCACTAAAGAAAAAGACCGAAATTGTCGTA
>OY735215.1:28225596-28580596 GCA_963457665.1 Thysanoteuthis rhombus
GGAAGAAAATAAATCATTCAATCTCTCAAGAGGAATCAAATAAGGAGAGGAATAATTATTGTGATCTGTATATAAAAGTATGTAAAATACACTTGTATTCATATTTAAACTTGATATTTTTACAATCTGTTTTGCTTTTTTGTTGTTTTTTTAGTCTGGGTTTTCTTTTTTGCGAGCCTGATTTGGTATTCTCCTTGAAACCCTATTGGTAGCCCTGTTCGGTGTGCACGAGTTGATATCCATTTTGAAAGAAAAACATTCAGCGCATCCAGTAATTTCAAAAAAAGATAACCTATTACTCGGTAAAATAACAAAGATGTCATCGATAATCTTGGTGATGTGGGTTGCGCAATGATTACATTCAAGTTCTTTCATTCGAAGCCTATGTATTTTTTTTTTCAAATCTTCAAGTACTTTCATTCAAGAGATAAGTACATTTATGCAGAACTCACTGCTCTATTTTTCAAAATATATAAACTTATTTAGTCCGACTGTTGAGGGTCAAATATCATCAGAATCATGTAAAATATGACTAAATTATGAACCAGATATACATCTCTAGTAATCTGGCTTGAATCAGTTGACAGAATTGGTGTGTTATGGGATAGATACTTTGGGAACGGCTTGAAACATGGTGTATAGGAACTTCGTGGCCAAGCAGTGGGATCTGTGAAACGGTGCATCCTACTAGATACCCCTATACCAATGAATTGGGTAAACTTTCAGAGTTGAAACTAACGAGAAGGGGCTCTTTAAGTTCTGCTCTCAAGAATTCAGGGTATGAACACTGGACAAAAGACTATTATCAGTACATTTAATGATGAAATCGTGTATGATGAACTGTTCTCTTGTGATAAAGAGGAAGCCAACATCGAACTGGTTGTAGGGGTTATGGATAGCTTTGATGGTTAATAAGGACTACAGATAAATCTTTGTCCATTGTATCTGTACTAAATTTGGTAGTCTTGAAAGCAAGGCCATGTTGATGCTTCATGCACCATAGGGATGTGATTTTGAGTCATTTATTTAAATAGGAAATGGAACTATCAGCATGGGAATCCTGGGAAGTATATGCTTCAGTTACAGACGTATTCGTAGCTCTTCCTGAAAGGATTAATGATGTAAGCGAGGCTATGCTGCATGATTCCAGTCCGTTTTCGTGAACACTAAAACATACTCTTCGAGTAGAATGGATGGAGCGAGGAAAAAAAGAGCTATTTCGTCATGGATCGTGTGTCATTGAAATTATTCTACCAACTCAGGCAGCACTTATGCAGCACATCAAACGTGCTGTGTGTCAGGTAGGATATGTTTAGTGCCAAAGTCTTATTGCCCCGCCGGTCCTCCCTGACCAATCCAACTGGGACTGGGTATACAGTTACTTAGCTGGACACTGGACCATCGAGATCTTGCAACGAACTTACACGATTTGACAGCAAAGTCGCGTGCAGAAGACGCTGTAAGTGTAACGGTGCTCATTTACAGTACACTGAGCTCTGCCTCTGCCAAGGAGTTAGCTGATATGTGAATATGTAAACATGTCTCGATAAAGATTGCAAAGTTATGATAAAATAAGATGATATTTTGAACCAATAATCTGACCGTGAATCATTTTACTGATCAATTGTTACCTTCTCAAATTTGATTCAGCTTACTTCAAAATTTGATGCTTTTATCACAATTCTAATATTCAAGATAAAAGTATTTTGATTCAAAGCCTTGAAAAACCTCGAATGATTGTCGCCGAGTACTGACACCTTGTATTGAATGCTTTATTTGAATAATGTTACTTATATTTTGTATAAATATTCATTCGTTTTGATTGAGTGCCTACGTTTTGGATGAAAGTACTTTAATTTTGAATAACCCTGTAACTACGGATCCATTATTATTCTTCAGCATATTGATACATCCGCTAGGTAATGTAAAATCACCCGACATTTCTTTCGTCGATTCACAGGGGGAAAATATGAAAGAAAAAAAAATGACACCTATCAAAACAAAAATAACGTAATGAAATACGTTGGGAAGAGGCGAAAGAGGATAAAAAGGGAGAACGAATGGCATTTTTGTCGTTTTGCAAATCAAACAGAAATTTCCACTTGAATGTCTGTGATTCCCAGCAACCGCACTAGACCCTAATGATTTGTTTGCCATCAAATAAAAACCCCTAGGCGGTCAAGAATCCAAAGAATTGGCGGTTGAATTCACTTTAGCTTCTATCGTTTGGCCCTTTTATCAGGGTAGGTATCGTGGCTCATTTGATAAAGTGCCATCAACGTATATGCCCGGTGATTAGGATGCTTCGTCGTGGTGTGATAGCCAGGATACTAATCTCGCGTATCGTTGGTAATGGTTAGGAAGCTAGTTTCGCAGATAATTATTATTGAGCTCAATTCTCGCTGGAAACTCAATACTTGTGGTCTTGTGCCAAAACTAAGCTCAAATTTCTAAATAACTATGTCAAGTTATTAGATTCATGCTGCGAAATACCATTCAATGAGATTGTATACTGCGTCAAATTCATGTTGACTGTGCGAGTCATTCTTCACATCTCATGCAGTGTCTTCTAACATCATCATCAGATTTATCAACCCATCATCATCATCAGTCTTTTAACATCTGTCCTTACGCATAGATCTTTCCCAGAATCCGCCAAAATTCTCTATCATGGGCGTCACAGAGCCAGTATTTTCTGATTTTGTCTAGTTCATCTCTCCATCTTGTATTTTGTAGGTCTCAGTTTCGCATTCGATCTCTAGGGATCCATGATGTGAGTCGTGATGTCCATCGGTTATCTGCCATTCTAGCAACATGGCCTGCCCTTTGCCATTCGAGTTTTTTTGATAGATTCTATGCTGTCTCAGACTCCCGTTTTCTTTCTGATGTGCTCTGCTGTCTTGTGATCTCTCCATGTAAGGTTGAGCATGATTCTCTCATGCGCGCGCTGCATGCTTCTCAGTCTGCAGGTCTGGCTCTTGGTTATGTTCCATGTTTCAGCTCCATAAGTGACTATTGGGATAATGCTTTGGTTGTATACTCTTCTTTTTAGGATTATTGAGGTCATCTGATTTTTTAAAGTTGAGCTTGCTCTGCCGAAGGCTTGCCATCCCAGAATGATTATTCACTTGATTTCCTCTTCTTTTGAGGATCTCATGGAGATTCGTTGTCCTAGATAAATGTAGTGGTCTACATTCCTCAGTTTTTCATCTTCGATCTTGACAGTTATGTTCTTATTCTCAATGTGATTGATACACATAGCAATCGTTTTACTGAAGTTCATGTGTTGGCCAACTCTTTTGCTCTCTCCGTTTAAATCATCTAACATTAATTGGAGGTCGTGTAGACTGTCCATATTTGGCTCCCTGTGACTTCTAGTTCTGTTTCCCAAAGAGATTTGAGACTGTGTATTAATGATATTTCTATGAACTGGTGCGAAAAGTATTCTATTATTGCATATTTCAAGCGCTTGTATAAATTCGTGTGTTTCCATAAAGAAAAATGCATCTATATTTGTAAGTGTAGTTATTCGCAAATATTTCGCAAACTGAGACTGATGTTTTTTGGATTTCAAATGTCTGGTAAAAGCTTCTCGAATTTGTTTCATTTCGTGATTTCTTCATGACGAATCAATTATATGGGGTTTAGCGTAAAATTATACAGCTTGTTAGGCTATCATTCTTCGCAGGATTCCACATCATTATTCGCAAGAATTCAAACTGGAAGTTTGTTACGTCTAGAAAAGCAAGCGAATCCGTAAAAAGTCAGGAGGTAATCAAAAAATGAATCTAAGATGCCAGGAAGAAGATGCACGAATTAATGTGTCACTGAGATTGACGCCTGGGGCTCTCAGGGGGACAGGATTTCAAATTTGGAAAGCATAGTCTGTTACCGATATAAAGCGGAGGTTATAACACAAAATAACAATGATTACGATTAATGTTGGAATATTTTCCGCAACACAATTTTTTGTTAGGAAAAAAAATGTTTAAAGACGGGGTGTACTTAAATATCTTATCTTTACCATTTGGTTACGTTGGGTGGAGTAAAAATGAAAGTGAGGAAGATTGAAAACATGGCTGCTGGCTTCGCATCTTACTCGAGATACCTTTCAAAAGAGAAGCTTGTTAAAATGTGGAATGTTGTTGATGAAAAAAAAAATTCAAAAAATAAACTTCTTGGTGTGTGGGTGAAGTATTTCTGAGACCAATTTTCTCTCATGATCGTTGGTAATTATTACTTATGAAAACTATCTGGAGGAAAAAAGGATCAGATTTACTTTCCTGAATCGTGTCTATTTCTCTGATGAAATGTATCTTTACCTACATTTCTTACGTTTGCTCAACGTACACTATGTCCGCTCACTCACAGAAATATGTGAACAGTCATCATCATCATCATCATCAGTCTTTTAACATCCGTCGTTGGGCATAGATCTTCCCCAGGATTCGCCACACTTCTCTATCATGGGCGTCGCGAAACCAGTACTTCCTAAATTAGTCTAGCTCGTCTCTCCATCGAATATTCTGCCGGCTTCGATTTCTTATGTGATCTCAGGGGATCCATGTCGTGAGTTGCGATGTCTATCGGTTGGCTGCCATTCTTGCAACATGGCCAGCCCACTGCCATTTGAGATTTTTAATGGATTCTATGATATCCCAAACTCTTGTCTTTTCCCGGGTGTTTTGTGCTGTCTTGTGGTCTCTCCAAGTGAGGCCCAGCATAATTTTTTCCATGTGCACATTGCGTGGTTCTCAATTTGCAGATCTGTCACTTGGTTAGGTTCCATGTTTCAGCTCCATAAGTGACTATTGGGGGGATACATTGGTTGTACACCCTTCTTTTTAGGATTAATGGGATCTTCTTATTTTTGAAGGTTGAGCTTGCTCTGCCAAAGGCTTACCATCCTAGTGTCAGACATAAAGGCCCTTAAAACTTCGCACAAAAATCCTCGATCATATCTTCATATGAATGATCACAAGTATTTGTACAAAAATGAAAGTAACGCCAAATAACATGCCCATATGTAATTTATTTCACAGGTTGCTCGGAGTATACATTTCATTCTTTTTGTTACTACAACATCCCAACTGATCTCTTCTCCGGCCTTCTCGGGTGTACATTCCGTACGGGATATCATTCTTTTTTGTTTTTGCTGTTAATAGAACGTTTCAACTGATTCCTTCTCCAACTTCCTTCGAGTGAGCATTCCGTATGGAAAGGGGGTGTCTCTTTCTTTTTCAGTCAGAGTCTAAACAGCCTCTCCTTTTTTTTACCGCTGTGAACAATAAAAGAGAGCTAAAAAAAAAAAAAAATGAAAACGACTATCTTGATCAGACCGAACAAATCATTATGCCAATTCTTCCTATGTCGAATCCATACTGACTCAAACCTGGGATCGATCGGAAAATGAATTGGTCGAAACGTTGTGGTAACAAGAAAATCAACGAGAAAAATTGGGATCGATAGTCCTGACAAATCTTGCTATGACTAAAATTAAAGAGGTAAATATTTTTGGTGGGTCCCTATTTTTAGCATTTACTTTTCCAACCGAATAATGGAGTAAAATGAAAACATTTTTTTTAACTTTAAAATGTATTACATTTATTTGAATTCTGATACATGGTACAGGTCTGTCTACAATTATTATGTTTTGTTTTATTTTTTTATAGTTGAGCGATAGACGATGTTTCTCTATCAAAAGATTTGCTATGTCAGGTTAAAAAGGAACACTGCTGGGGATCCCCGAACATTATTTGTAAGGCCCCCAAGGGTCGATGGACCCCAAATTCGAAACCGCTGGCTTAGGGGATACAAGCATTGGTTAAGCGAATGTAATAACTAATGAGTTCAATCTTAGTGCAAAAATGCCCTGGTTCAGTGACACCAAGCGACAATATGAAGACGAATTTGTTAATAGCGGAGAGGGAATTCATAAGAACCACGCACTTGGTCCCAAGCTTTTACTATTTGCCATGATGTTAGGTATGACCATAACATTTTCTTTTAAAAAATCATCGCAAGCAAGTTGATGTCAACCTGTGGTAGGCTGGGCGCGCAATCCAGTATAGCCACCACCCAAAAGCGCCAATCTCATGTATCCACGGTTCAGTCATGACGTCACGACTTGAACCCTCTATTATTCGTGGAATAATGAGAATACTTATTCTCCAAACTTCAGACAAAATTTGTGCGTGGGGAAGTTTGGTATTCAATAATGATAATAATAATGATAATAATAATAATAATAATAATAATAGAATTTTTTTAAAAACACTCATACTGGACAATTATCTTTATTTCTGATAACTCAATTTAACTTGAGGCACAACGCAATAAATTCGCTGTTTCAGATACGTATATATAATTTACAATAACGGTCAAATTAATATATGAACGAGAACCATCAGACCTATATTTTTATAGCTTCTGGCCCGAACAAAAATTTGTTACGTTATCTCCTCCCACGACCGACCCCAGGAGCAAAACCTCAGCCTATTGGAATCAGGCATATCGAGGTAGGCAGGGGAGACCTTGTCGCTGTTTCCGGTATAGAAAATGGCGGCCGTCTCTATTAAGATAAGAATGCGTTCCGACGACCGATTACAAAACTGCTTAACGCTGACAGCTGGCGCGATAGCAGTTTTGCTGGTAGGTGGAGAGGTTGTCAGCCAAATAAGAAGCAGGCTCTTTCCTGATTTCGTATTCCGCTAAGATCCAATCAGATTGGAAAATAAGAGAAAAAATTTAAAAAATATCGATTTAAATAACAACGTTTGTCAACGAAATCAAAACAAACGAAACGAAAAACGAATTACCTGTTTGTTTTTTATTTTACCTATTTTTGTTTCATTGACATTTTTTTTTCTTCAAATGCAACATTTTGCATTTAGCCCATGTCAGTATACGTCCAAGAGGTCGTGTATATAAACTAAAAAATGGCAGATGTGTGTAGATGTGTACATATTGTAATGAGTACTAAAGAGAGGGAGAGAGAGTAGCCTTCATTTATGCATATAAAGACGTATATATTAAAAACGACTTCGATCACATGAAAAAGAGTATTATTATTATTATTATTTGTAAATTCTTGTATGCGTTTATACCTCTGAAAAAAGACAGAAAATATTACTACTCTAAGCATACGAGATTTGTCCGGAAAGTTTACAATGTGGATTAGGTTTCTGGTCTGGATTGAGAGATCAGTTTGCATTCCAAATCCCAGAAAAATTCATGTTTTTTTTGTCTCTATTTTCTATGGCAGATTTTGGTCAGGGCACTGATCTGGACGTTCAAATCCTACTCATTTGCACTGTTCCCATGGGATCATCCTTGCTAGGGCATTGATGTCTATTTTTGTATTCATTTTGAGTCAACTTGCTGTATTCGCTTTCTATATCATCTCTACACATTCTCCAATGGCTGTTTTTCTGTTTATTGTCTAACGTTTTGTAGCCATTTTCATATTTCATCTGCGCCTCCTTCAGTTTGTCACCTGAAATGTGGTTACTGATATTTTGCCTATTCTTCGCATCTTGTCTTGGGGTTTCCATCGTCATCATCATCAGCAGCAGCAGTAGCATTTTCACCCCCAGTAAGTCTCCTTGGGTCTCCAGCCTACCTCTCCTATCGTCCTCACCTATTATTATTATTATTATTATTATTATTATTATTATTATTATTATTATTATTATTATTATTATTATTATTATTATTATTTGCAATCTCACACCAGTTGTCTGGTGGTAACTGCTGGAGTTTGAGTGACAGCAAGTCTCCTCAAGTCTCCAGCCCTTCTCTCCTAGTACTCATAGGTCGCAGTAATACTGCGATTTACAGTTTCACACCAGTTGCCCGATGGTTATCGCTGAAGGCTGAGTGACAATAAGTCTCCTCAGGTCTTCAGCTAACGTCTCCTCTCTCTTTCGCCTATCATATTAGTGCTACAATTTGAGTTTCTGCTTTCATATCCCTTCCTCTGTTGGGTCACTAGTGACAGTGAGCATTGCAGTCTTTATATTTCTAGCACTTTACTCAGTATCCGTGAAGTTACCAGTAGTGCTGTGGTCTGTACAGTCTCCAATCTTCCTCTAATCCTGATCTCCTCCAGTCTCACCCTCAGCGTTTTGGGGACAGTTCCTAGTGCGCCCACTATGACCGGTAATACCCTGGCTTTCGCGTTCCACATCTTCCTCAATTCTCTTGCTAGGTCCTGGTATTTTCCCGTTTTTCACCCTCCTTCTTTTTTACTCTATGGTCTGTAGGTACAGCCACGTCTACTATTTGGCAGGTCTTCCTTTTCTTGTGTACAATTACCAAGTCCGGTCTTCTTGCCTGGATGAGGTGGTCAGTTTGGATGTCAAAGTCCCAGAGTAGTTTGTGGTTGTCATTCTCCAAGACTGCCTCTGGTTTGTGCTGATACCACTTTTCCACATGGTTGAATCCCATTTGTTTGCTTAGTTCCCAGTGTATCATCGTTGCTACTCTATCATGTCTATGCTTATACTCCTTCTGGGCGAGTTGACTACATTCACTAGTTATGTGGTTTACTGTATTATCTCTTTCACCGCACATGCGGCATTTGCTGTTTGTCTATGTTCTGTCGATTTTTGTTTTTATGTAGTTTGACCTTATCCTTTTGTTTTGAGCTGCCATAATGAGCGATTCCGTTTCTCTCTTCAGGTTTCCTTTTCGTAACCACGTCCATGATTTCTCGTCCGCTACATCTTGTATCTGCCTTTTAAACTCGCCATACAATTTTTTCTCTTCCCATCTTTCTTTTCTTGTTTGCTGTGCTGTTCCAATGTTTTCTACTTTGTTGTTTGTTGCGCTGTCTCTCGCACTCTTTATGATTTCTTCACTATTCGTTTGCACATACCTTTCTAGGACTGCTTTAGCTCTCTGTACACAGTCTTCTATGCTGATGAGCCCCCTACCACCTTCTTTTCTCTTAACGTATAGTCTATCTGTGTCATGTCTAGGGTGTAATGCTTTACGCATTGTCATAAGTTTCCTTGTTCGCCTATCCATTGATTGGAGTTCTTCCTTTATCCATCCTAGGAATGGTCCTGTATATCTAACTACTGACACAGTGTTATTATTATAACGAACTTATCCAATTGATAGAAAAAACGACAGACACTCATAGTGAATGATAGTCCCTGGTGGGGGTTTTCTCTCCCGTCGGGGACAAAGAGCGTCTTTCAACAAGTGGATGTAAAGGGCAATGTTTGTGGGAGCGATTTCGACTTATAAGAGAAGAGAAACTGATTGAGGAGAGTTTTGGAAACAATTTGAACTCTGAATTGATTGGCTTTATCAGCATAATTCCAAGAATTTTAAGACAATGTTTTATATATATATATATATATATATATATATATATATATATATATATATATATATATATATATACGATGGCTGTTAATAACATCTATGTAGGTATATAGAGAGAGAAATGATAAACTCGCGGTAAAGAGAGAAAGATGACGCCGGCTTCTGTGTGTGAATGCATGTGTACTAACATATCTCTTTACGTTAATGGAACAATGTTTCATGTTGAGTGTCCAATCACCACCAATTCGAACGGCAAATTCCTGCACACACACAATAAAGTACTTTTTCTCTAGTCCTCCCCAAATATTATCTGAGTTCATACCGGTTGCCCGGCAACAACGAACGCTGTTTGGGTATTTCAACTCCTGACGTCTCTAAGTGAGTAGATGGAGGTGACGTTTTCCCGCCAAACAGTTTATTCAGTAAAGTCCATTGTTTAACGGACGCCATCTTGACTCACTAAGGACATTAGAAGTGTCTATCATCTAGACTCTTTTGCGCTGACACCATCATCATCATTATGAGAATCACGATGTATCATAATTATTCCACGCGCCAGCCGGGTAGACCATAAACTGAGTAATGTAATTCGTTCTTTCTATAAATGTCTGTATTTAAATAGTAGAATGACTTATGCTATAGACTACAAAAACGGTAAATATTTAATCAAAATATGACTCATTTGAAGTAATAACCTTTTCACAAAGAATCTCTAATGATGATATACTATATCTTCAACATTTTGTAGCTTTAGTGGTCACAAATTCTGTAAAATCACTACTTTCCCAATTATTGAACCTTCTATTATGGATATGAAGTTGAAAACTCACCAAAAAATGATAATCTATAGGAGGAACGTCAGGTATATGGAAGATACTGCAAGACCTCATATTCCAAATTTCTAAGCCTAGACACGGTTAGCTCAGAAATGTGGGATCAGGAACTGTCATCGAGCATTTCATTCGGCAGGCACATTTTTCTAGCCTTTTATCCTTTCCTATTACCTTGAGATAACGTGATGTGGTCGCTACTGATGTCTTAAAGTCCCTAGAAAGTACTCAAACCGTTGTTCGTGTGTGGTTGCCAATAATTCTTCATTGTTAAGAACGGGTTTGGGCTTCCATTGAGGTTTGTTCTTGGTATTCATTTTCCCACTGAAACAACTCTGAGCTGTGTGCAGTGTCGTTGTATTCAGCCCAAATGCTTGAGCAGCATTATGTCCTAATTTGAAATCGGACTTGAAAATTAGCCTAACTTCTTGGATGAACACCATTGCTGTTATGGGGTCAAAAAAACTCCAATGATAACGAATTTCATCTTTACTCACATTGAATTCGCTAAAATGGCTACTATATTAGCAAATATTTCACTTTAAGTATTATCAGCTATGATTTTAAAAAATGTGTAATAACCTAAGATAAGATACATCGCTGAGGTAAATTTCTTCGAAAAAAATTAAACTCAGAACTGAGGAAAACGAAATCGTGTTCTGTAAGTGATGAGCAATTGACAGAAGATAAAAACAGCAATTCTTAAGAATGCGTCTCTCTGTCTACAAAAATACCGAAAAAGTGAAGAAAACAAAGAAATGAAAAACACCGGAAGTTTACGGATATGTGCAGAGGGTCACATCCTGGCTGGGGTGGGAGCTGGTGAAATATTTGCATCGGATTATATTCCTGGGACACCATCTTGAACAAACTGAAACCTAGTCGTGGATTCCGGTGAAAAGTTGATCGGTTTTGCAAGTGCCGTAAAAAGTGCGGTCAGTCTGGCTGGAACACAAAGCTGAATCGGACAATGTCAGGAGTTGTACCGGGAAGGGGTTGATCAGCGGAGATATTAAGCAGGGGATGGGTTAGAGGGCTGGAATGCTGCAGGTTATGCAGGGGTGGTGGTGCTCTTGTTATTGGCGCTCGTGACGTGTTCACAATGGAATTATTATCAAGCAAATTCAATCTGCCTCCCTCGCAAGACTACAAATACGTCAGTGGCCTAACGATAGCAAAAAGTCCGCAGTCGGAAATTTGACTCGCCGATTCCGGCCACAAATTGACCGACGGGAGGAAATTTATTGTTCAGGTCGGAAGAACTCTGCAATATGCAGAGGATGAGACGCCTGCTTATTGTATTGAACAACTGCAAATAGAAATGTAAACGAATTTTCGTCTTCATATTTCTGGGGAATCTTTTTTTGTTTTTGTTATTATTTTTTGTCGTTTTGTTTCGTTTTGTTTTTTGCTTTTTGTCTGCGAAAAATGAAACCAGTTGATAGTTTGCTGCAATTTACTCTGGTAACAAACGATCGTCATTAAAGAAAGACAAATAAAAGGCTAAAGGATCCATTGAAAGAAATTAAAATAAATCTATAAAAACTATTATTGAAGCCAAAAAATACCATACAATTATCCCCCGTTTTTCGAAAGTTCGCTTTATGCTGATTCGCTTTACGCCAGTTCGCTTTTACTGTTCCAACAAACGATATTTCATATGCAACAATTTGATAATTAATGTTCGTTTATGATGTTAGCTCAACCTGGAAGGTAATTGCTATAACCAGTATTTAGCCACTTAATTTTTTTTTGTGTTTTCATCGTCACCTCATCACAAAATATAAGGCTTGAAGCAGGGAGTTCAGAGAAGGGAATATTTTTCACAAGAATATTATGTCTCGTAAAGTTCTTTGAAATATTAGCGTTTGTCGTCAAACGCCTTTTTTCCCTGCGTATTCTTTCTGTATAGGAAATGCTTGGTGGTTCATTCAAATCTTCCCCCAACCAGAAAAAAAGAAAAGGAAAAAAAGACCGATCTGATAAGTTACTCAATAGAAACCAACACGTGCCCAACGTCTTTTGGCAGCATACTGTGGTTAGGTGATCAATTAAAACATTGGAAGAAGAGGTAATCAATGAATAAGTTATTTCTCTCGTTTTTTGTTGCACAGTTATCTCTAAAAAGTCTGGATTTTCCAAACGATCTGTGGACCAATTTAGCAAAAAATTACATTACAAACTGAACCCATCAGGGAGGGGGGTAAAAAGAATTAAGTTTTTGGGGGGAGATATAAGGAATAAATCTTTACATTTTTGAGCCCTCTATCTCCATTAGTACGGCCTGATATATACATACATGCATACATAGCCAACTGGACCAACTTAGAAACTGAAGAAACCTATTTTCACTGTTTTGGTGACCGTTTTACGGTGTACGGTTTCTAAAAACGAAAAAGACGGTAAGAAAAAAACAGCAATTTTCGTTTGCAAGTTTATTTTCTTAAGTTTATTACGCTATGGTTGAGCAGGAGTCCAGGGAATTTCTTTATGGGCCTACATATCGATTAGTCAATTTGAGACCCTCTAAGCCAATGTCAAAACGTTTGGTTAACTTCAGGAACAAGTCTTTTTCTCTTGGGGTCAATATATTATGACGGTCAATGCAGTGAAATGACAAGAACTACAAAGATATTTTTGTAGATGTTTCGTAACATATGAAACGTTGTCGGAGAGTGAGCAAAAGAGAGGAGGGAAGTCTTGAAAACACCTATCGATCCGTTGAGGTAATTTGTGTATCCGGACAACTGCACACTTTCGGACTTAATAATCTCGAAGAAGTTTAAATGATGCTGCTACTTATAGACTTTACAAACAACACAAAATGATCTAGGCCAGCGGTTTCCAAAGTAGGTGCTACCAACCCTCTTGGAGGCTTGGAAAACTAAAGAGCACAAGAAGACCAGGGGGTGATGAAGGCACAAGGAGCAAAAAAAATACCTGCCTTACGCACTTCTGTAACACTGTACTCTTTGTAATAAAATATATGCTCAATTTTTTTTCAAATTAATATAACTTAATTTTCAATTTATCAAGTTTGACCGACAGAAGCGCTGATGAAATGTGTGCTCTAGAACGGGGTGGTATTCCAAAGAAATTTGGGAAGCACTGATCTATACTTTCGATTCAATTCCATTAACAGTCACAGCAAAAGGTGCCTTTCCAAAGGATTACCTATGTTAGATAAGTAACATTTTTCATTCGACACAGATATTTACAAAGATTACTTTTGTCCGTCACAAGGGTAAAGAAAAATTGCGTTTCACCAATCTTCCTCGTAATTCTAAAGTTGAATGTTAAGAAGACCTGTCTGCATATCCTGAATTCTTACTTAGATTCGAATACCAACCACTAAAGCTGCAGTGGAATACGTTATTATATCATTCACCATGCAAACTTATATCTTCACGTGTGTGTGCATGTGTTACTCAAAAGTTCTGATTATTTGAACCTAATGATGTGTTTATTTGTCAAATTACTCAGTGTTTCTCGTATCCTGCAGGACATTTCACACATCCACTTGCTCTCGCAACTATGGATAAATACCGGGTTAGTTCCAGCGTTTTAACCCAATAAGGTAGTCTATTTCAGGCGTCGGGCTATCACCCAAGCCGTGTAAAACCCCGTCATTGCAACAGACAATTATTAGGTCAACATGGGCCGTTCGAGAAATGGAGATTCAAAATTATAACCTCATGTACGATGCGACAAGCGGAGCGACTTTGCTTTGCTTCGCAACGGGAATAGATCATCGTCCTTAACTCTAAGTCGTTATCATTCGCTGTTAGGACTCATTGCTGGGAATGAGCCGAGCCGGTCGGCATACGAGCCATCATTTCTTTCCTGTCTGTTGCCAATCTCCGAAGAAAAGAGATTCTCCTGTAAGGGAGAGAGAGAGAGGAAGAGGGTGCGTGCTGCTTCTATAACGACTCTCTGCAAAAGCGAAAAAAAAAGCAATCTTTTGAAAATGGATACCTTTTGATGAGCTTTCATCTCTAATGTGAAGTATGTACGGTACGCAACATAATTATATATTTATTTGTTTGGTTATCATTTGCTGTTTGTTTGGTCATATTTTGTGATGATTTTTAGCTGTCCCGGTCGTTGAACGAGACAACGAGCAATCACACTAGAATATCGCTGCGGTCGAGCACTGATGCGAGGTTGTGTTGTTCCATTCACTCCATTGTCGAGACGTGGTCGTTGTCGAAGAGCGTTGTCTGAGTCGCTGAATGCTTCAGAGAGTATCAACAATTTCTTCTTCTTGTCGTAGTGTTCGGGCAGTCTGAGAGTCGATGTGTGAACAAAGCATCTTTCATTCCAGGATTGTTCTCTACACTAAATGCCGGTATTGTTCTTTAAACTAAATGCGCAACCTAATTAGTTACCATCATTCATAGGTGGTTCAAAGGCGAAGACCCTGATCGTGAAAGGGTCTGTTAAGGAACTGTGCCTCCTCATTAGACGTTTGCCTAGTCGATATTAGTAATACTTATTCTCTTACGAAATAACGTTAGTGCATTCTAATTGATTGAGGCCTTTACTTATTGCCAACAATCACTCAAATGGAAATAGAAAGATAGATGAGAAAAACAAGATTAATATTTCTAAAATGTCAACTGAATACTAAAAATTAATGTTCTGAAGGGTCTCTGCGTGGGTGAAATCTGCAATTTCTTTCTTCCATAAATTCTATCGCTATGTATTTATTGAGGTTGACAAGGATGGTAACAGCTTTGCTACAGCTTTATGGACAGGTGAAGTCGTTGTAGGGAAGTGATTTTCCAAATGCTCACTTTTTCACTTTTTTCTCACTGACGAGAAATTTACATTTTAGTAAAGATATCAGGTAAAGGAGCAAAACGCAGGGAGAAACGGATTCATACCTATTTGAAGAGTGTGTAGGGGACAAAAACAACTCAACATGGAATTCAAATTCGATTTGCCGACTAGCCCCCTGTCAAGGTTGAAAATGACTGACACAGCTTTTTGCCGTTACTACTGTATGGGCTGTAAGGTCGTTATGGCATGATGTTCATTCCCTGGCTCTTTTCTCTGACGACCATTGTAGCATGCTTGTAGTGTGGAGATAAAAGGATTCATTCTTCCCGTGGGCAGTAGTGTTGGGTGAAGATCAGGAATCAGTTGGATTTTGAGCTCGCTTCAATGATTCCCTAAAAAACTTTTCTCGGGGATATTTCTCGGTGGCATCTGTCAGTCTCGCGAGACAATGGATCTGCACCAGAAAGTCTTGCTTTCATTCTCTCCAGGGCGTAGGCTTAGGCAATAACCATTACGCTACCTCGCACAATAGCGCTATATGACACACATTCAAAAATTTAAATCATTGTTGCGTTTGTACTAATGAGCCTGGCGTATACGACACTAAGGTTGTATCTGCAGCACTGAGCCAACATCGCTGGAGACGCTGTTGTAAACGGAGTGCGTGGGAGACAAGATGGCGTGTTGAATAGAATTTGTAATCAAATGTGAAAAGTAAATGTTCAGGTGATAAGAAATTTTGACACGAGGCCTTGGAAATATTCGGGAGGCTCAAGAAAGTGACTTAGGAATGTGGAAAGCATTCAGATGTACGGAGAGCAGACACAAGGAAAATAAACCAGTGGTGGGTAAGTCTTGTTGACAGCGTGACTATATTGCTTATCATCAACAATCGAAAACGCGCAACCACCTACGACTTCACACACAAAGACGTGTGTGTGAATGTGTGCTCACTAATACATTTGTATATATGCTGGCACATGCTAATATTGGCAAATACAGATACTTATATTCTTACATGCACACAGACATACGTACGTATATAGGAGGATAACGGTACACATACGATTACGCTGAGATAGCCCAGGGTATCGTAGATTCTAGAAGTATACTAATGTTCTCACTATCGCGAAAGTAAGAATTAATTGTGACAATCTTTCAAACGGAGATAGATAGATAGATAGATAGATAGATGGATAGATAGATCGATAGATAGATAGATAGATAGATCGATAGATAGATAGATAGATAGATAGATCGATAGATAGATAGATAGATAGATAGATGGAAGCAAACTGGAGTAGACAGTAAAAAAACAGACTAAGATGAAGAGATATATAATACTTGAACAAAACCTGGACGACTTTGATATTGATATATCTAAGCTCAGCTTATCTTGGCACATGGCTACGTATAAGGGTGTAGAGTCATCCGGTTGAATCTAACCCCCCACAATGGTAAAAGGTACGCGAGACAAGCATTTACATTATGTCGCTAATGGGAGAATGTGAAGCTTCCCGATAATATGTGTCTGACTTGTAAGAGACTTGCTTAAACTCCATGGACTTCGACGAGAAAGGGAATGACTGTGGATAAACGTCTAGTCCAAAAATATATCATTGAGTAAGAAGCTAAGTCAAAACCAGTTCGAGTGTCGGTCAGGTAGATATCAAGTTGCAAAACAGTTATTTCAGTTTTCGTTGTTGAATTTTCTTAGAAGTGTTCCGTTTTGATTACCTTATTATTTTTTTTAATCGCTTTTTATTATTGTCTTAAGGGCGCATGTTCTTTTTTTTGAACTTGTAGAAATTGGTGTGTATTCATTTATTGATTATAGCATTAAAAACGAGCAATATTTCCGGCATAATTTCAAAACATGATAAATTTGATAAGCGTTGAAAATGATATGCACCAACTTGGTTATCTTGATCGCTTTGATGAGTAGGTTCCACATGAGTCAATAGGGGATGGGGAGACTACTAAAATCAACAGTTTGCGATGATAAAAAGGAATAATTGTTAACAACAGAACAAAAGTCGTTTTCCTATGCGCGGTTCACTCCTTGAACGTAACAAAAATGTAAGAAATAATTAGATACAAAACAAGCGACCGAATTCGGGCAGAGGTACAAGTGAAGAGGCCATTACAAGTATGTCCGTCTGCATCCATATTTATAGCATATCGGGAGTGGGGGGTCTGGGACAGCATATGCGTGCCTAAAGGTCACTAAGTAAAGGCCACAATCAATACACATGCGCCAACGTCCCAGGGCGTATTGACAAGATCTCTAAAGTACAAAGCTTCACTTGCTGTCTACCTCGGTCTGTTTTGTAGCACCCCGATTGTTTATATTGATTTTTTTGTCGGTTGGATTAGGTTTTTCTTCCTTCTAATCAATCTAAGTCAGTTCCCTCCTTCGGTTTATCTTGCAATCTATGTGCATATCTAAATAGTTGCGACGCCAGTGCTTGGCGTTCGTGCCCGGGTAAAGAGCCAGGATTTTGAAAGACTGATTTTCATACCGGCAGATCCTCTCTCTCTCCGCTAGGAAGACTGACACTGCACAAACTTCTCACTTCTCATCCTCTCTGTTTTGGCTTTGAACTGGACCATCTCAGTGTATATCTATGTCCCTATGTCTATCTATACTGTGTCGATCTCAGTCTAGTTATATCTATAGAAATTCATATCGATATAGATACTTAGTCGTAGTAGTAATCATTCGCTAAATTAGCTTCCTAACCATTACACCATAGCGAGATGAATTATCATATATATATAAATATATATGTGTGTGGGGTGTATGTACATATATCACCATATTTAAAGCTCTGCTCTACCTTAATGTTGAATGTATAGAGCACTTTATGAAACAAACTCATCACATATCGGATATTGAATTGCTGATTTATACTTAGGTTTCGATCCTACCTCGTGGTACTGGATGGGATAATTATAGTCTATAGCCAAAGTGAAGAATTGTAATACAACGAAACAGCTGTCTGTGGATGACACAATTATTTAATTATGAAAATATAAATATGAAAATATATAGCTTTAAACTCTCTCCCCTGACGGACTTAACACTAAACTTAACAACCCTAACCACTCCTATCTCTAGCATCATAATCCTCCCAATCATTAAAACCTCACATCTACACCCTACCTCATGTATATTCAATATTGGGAACTTCATACAGTTATACAGACCCCTACCTATAGAAATATTTGTATGGTATTTCGTTTCTACAACTTGAAGCCATCAGCTTTTTCAGAACATCCATAATGACAATAAAGGATTAAACACAACAAGGACCACTAACTCCATCATCTGGACTATCCCCAACTTACCAAGAACCCACCCAGTCTAATCTTAAACTACTACCTAACTCCCTAGTATCCATGACAACCAATACCCCTTCCAAGCAGCAACCCTCATGGCCCGCTGCTGCTACTTCCTACAAAAGTGTCCATAAACAAACCAACACAGATTTCACCACTTACAGAACACCGTCTTAACTCATCATGATGACCCTAACAGAATCCTCTTTATTGATTTCCATTTTTGCTTCCTAAGCAAAACATCTGATGCTAAATTCGTTTTCTACGGTGACCCTATAAACACTGAAAGTTACACATATGCTACTGAAGATGGAAACCTCATCCGAAACATGTATAGCATACTAATTTACTCATTTATTGATTAATCAATTAACGAATAAAGTTCCCATATACTCCTGCATCTGAGTCTATCTGATTCCTTATTGTTTACATATATATATATATATATATATATGTGTGTGTGTGTGTGTGTGTGTTGTGGATGTGAAATGATCCAACCGAATGTAGATGAAAATGACAATTGGAAGGTGAAGAGAAAAACTCAAAAGATAGGTATTAAATCTCAATTTTTTTCATCCATAACACGTTGGCTTGTTTCGATGCATTTCTACGGGTGCCAGCCATCTTTTTCAGAGAAAAATATTTTCAGTGGTTCACAGAGAAAAATATGCTGTTTACATGTTCGATCACATCCTCTTCAGCATCAAGCATGCAGATGAAGACTGCGAATAAGCAAAAATGGGAATTTGGGGTTCATATACACACACACACACACACATATATATATATATATATATATATATATATATATATATATATATATATATATATATATATATATATGAATATATATTTTTAAAAGGGAAATCATCCCATGGATATCCAAATATATCCGTGAATTTTTTTTCTCGGCTAATGACTGTATGTGTGTGTGTGTGTGTGTGTATGATATCAAGTTTTTAATCTTAAAAATCGATTTTTCATTCTATTCGTAGGCCTACGGATCGATCAATCAGTTTTTCCCTTGCAATTTAGGTATCTACAAATTTCCCATGTTGGCTGATTATATCTATGATAGTAGGATGCGGATTGAAACACACGTCTTTATATTTTTATGTTTTGTTTCAGCCAAACAATTGACTGATCGCTAAATCTGTCCACTTGTGTATCGATTCATCAGTGAATCAACTTATTCTTCGATTATTTCCCCACTGTCTCTTTCTCTCTATATCTCTCTATCCTTTACCTCCCTACTTCTACGTCTCCCCGTTAACTCACTTTTGCTTAATCTCCCCTTCTTTCTCTCTACCTCTTTGCCCAGTCTCGCCTTATCCCCCTCTCTCTCACTTTCTCTCCGCCTCTTCCTCCTTTTCTCTTTCGTTGATGCCCTCTTCCCATCTATTGCTAGAGCTCTCTCTCTCTCTCTCTCTCTCTCTCTATATATATATATATATATATATATATATATATATATATATATATATATATATCTTCATATATGTTTATGAAAATCACAATTGGAAGGCTTGTTACGATGCATTTTGACGGGGATCAGCCATCTTTTTCGGAGAAAATATTTCCAGTGGTTCACAGAAAACTTTTAGTTTTTACATGCTTGAGGCTGTGGAAAGGAATGAGTATATTTCTGTGTTGTTTGGTTGTTTAGCAGGAGTGGGAGGGACGGTGTTGGTAACTGTGAGAGCGAAAATATTTTTTCTGAAAAAGATGACTGGCACCGCTGAAATACATGGAAACATGCCCAACGAATGATTTTTTTAAAATTTGAGATGTATCACCTACTTTCTCTTGAATTTTTCTCTTCACCCCCACCCCAATTGTTATTTTCATCACCATTCTGTTAGATCACTCCACATCCACAATACAAACTTATATGTATGTGTGTGTGTGTGTGTGTGTGTGTGTGTGTGTGTGTCACACTGAATCACTGAAATTGGCTACTTGGCAAAATTTCAACTTTTTCAACAAAAAAAGAAAAAATTCGTAGTATCAATTTGATCGAAAGTTTATTTGATCAAAACAATGATATGAAACTGCTTGCAATCGAACTTTTTTTCACAAAAACTAGATAAATACGTAGTTTTAAGCTTTTCAACAAAAAATAAATAAATGAGTTCTCTCAATTTGATCAAAAGTTTTTTTAATCATAACAAGGATATCAAACAACAATTTTTTTAAGATCAAACGTTCTGCTGATCAAAGGGAAATCAATTTTTTTCTTATGACAATATGTGAATTTTCGGAATTATACAATTTAGTGTAACATAAATACCTAATACTATAAAGATTAGGAATGTTTCTTTCTTTCTTTCTTTCTTTCTTTCTTTGTCACTTCATTCTAATAGACTCCTAAACAGTCACGTCCTAAAAGCCGAAAATGTGTGTACAAGGGGAATATGACCCCAGTATAAACATAGAATAAGTGGCGATGTCATCTGGTGACCTGTAAAGGTTAATTTTAGGGTCAGGTCAATTTTGGCATTTTAAAATCTAACGAAGACGGCTGCACCCAAAAGGATGCACATTTGTGTACAAGGGTAACTTTACCCCAGGATAAACATAGAATAAGTGGTGCTGACCTCCGGTGATCTGTAAAGATAAGGTCAATTTTGGCAGGCATTTTAAAATCTAACGGGGAAGGCTTCACTCTACAGGCTATAATTTTGTTTGTAAGGTAATCCTACCATAGAATGGATATAGAACCGGTGGCTATGACATCTGGTGACAATTTTGGAGTTTCGTTGATTTGGGCATCCCCAAATCTAACAGAAACAGCTTAAAGGCTGTAAAGTTATGTGCAAGGATTACTTGAACCCAATGTGAACATAGAATATGTGATGCCGACCTTTAGATGTCTCTAAATATGAATTTAAGGTCATTCCAATTTCGGTGGTGTCGGATCAATTTTGGCATTTTCAAATCTAACGAAGACAACTACACCCCATAAAATGCAGCTTTGCGTACCAGTGGAACTTGGCCCCGGGATAAACATAGGATATGTGGCGATGACCTCTGGTGAACCATAAAGGGCAATTTAAGGTCGGGTGAATTTAGGCATTGTCAAATGTAAGTGGAAAAGCTTTCCCACATGGACTTTAAATGTGTGCTCTTGTGTAACTTGACTCCAAGATTAACATAGGATAGGTGGTACTGACCTCATGTAACTTCCAAAGGTCAGTTCTGGCATTTTCTCAAAAAAAGAGGTCAATTTTGGCATTTTCAAATCTGACGGAGACATCGTAGGGGCAATAAGTTTGTGTGTATGATAATTTTACATGTAGGTTTAACTTAGGATAGGTGGCTCTGACTGCTGATGACATTTAAAAGTAAATTTAAGGTCAGGTCAATTTTGGCACTTTTGCTAAGGGCCAATTTTGGAATTTTCGCCCTGCTGAAAGGATTGTGATCCCTTCTTTGGGAAGTTCCCTGTTAGAATTAGCTACTTGACCTGTCAGTGTCGATTACTTTTTTTCCCAGGGAAACCGCCGACCAAAACTGTCATACAAACTGGAAACACAAGTTTCTCAAGTTTTCAAGTTGGTCTGGTTGGCTAATTATGTATCGTGCGTACAAGCCTCACCAATGGAGATGAAGGGTCTGAAAATTTAAACGTTTTCTCCTCATAGTCTAGAAAAAAAAGAGTCCTTTTGTTTTGTTTTGTTTTTGTTTTGCTTTTTGTTTTTTGAACCCCCACACCTGAAAATATTTAGAGGGTGGTTCAAATTGCAATGTAAATTTATGCTGAATCGATCCTTGAGTTTATGTCCGACAGTATTCACACTAGTTTTTTGAAAATTCAGATTTTTTTCCAGTGACCGCTGTTAACTTATTCATTGGTCACCACTTTTCGAATTTTTTTATTGATCATCCTCAACCCCAATATAGCATTGAATGATTAACCAGTTCTGTCGCTGGATAAATTCCGTATCTCTCCATCAATCTATTGACCTGCAGATATTCACAAAGCGTTACTTAGTACCGCACTAGTCCATAAGAGAAGCATTCATGGTGGGGATCGAACTCATTGCAATAGTAACCGTCTGTGAGACCACCTTACTAACCACTACTCCAAAGTGAGACATCCGATTTCTATAAATCGGTCAATTGATTTTCAGTGTATTGATGTCCATCAATCAACCTACAGTAAACTCTCGTTATAACGGCACATTTGTTGTTTTTTTAATGTTTGCAGTAATAGTAAATGACGATTTTAGGGTATAATCTTTAAAACCTTTTGTTCCTACATCTTATTTGTTGGCCTGTAACGCGTATGAGGCATTAGACTTTGAAAGGGTTATTTAGATCGTTTATGTCTGTCCTTTCCCGTTTCTCAATGTTAATACACTTCAAATAAAATCCACCCGTTATGGCGGCACTTTTCCTTGTAACGGCACTGTTAAATTCCCAAGGGTGGTGTAATATCAGGAGTCCAATGTATGTTAATTTCTGCATATCGATCTCGTTCCTTTGATGTTTATCCTTCCCTTCATATCTGTCTACGTCTGTTCTTTGTCTTTTCAACGTTAATCAATTAGATCTTTTCTGGTTCGATAATCAACTAAACTGCATCTCTCGCGATGGCCCGATCTGGTTTTAGATATAAGAAGTTAACTGCTCATCCTTTTCGGCATCTAACTACCCACAAAGATTTCTTTCACCGACCTACTCGTTTCTACACCTAACCATCCCGGTACTTTCCTATTGAACTCATCATCGCGTGGATAAAACAACCAGCTCTTCCTTCTCCATCTACCAAATGCCACGGGTCCTTTTTTTATTATTGTGTTTCCTTGAGATCTGCACTCATCATTTCGAGTCACAGCACAACTACGAAATTATCGATGGGTTCCCTCTTATCACTGTTATGAATGATACTCCAACTCAGCTAAAGCCTCTCCTTACTAGTCGTTTCCCCTATAACCAACTCTCTCTCTCTCTCTCTCTCTCTCTCTCTCTCTCTCTCTCTCTCTCTCTGTGCGCGCTACCTGTCTTTTTGACTTGCAAATCAATTGCCTTGTATCGAATCTCTCTTTTCACTTTTCTAGGTTTGTTTCTCATTACTCTCAATCCATGTCTGGCTTCATCTCTCTCTCTCTCTCTCTCTCTCTCTCTCTCTCTCTCTCTCTCTCTCTCTCTCACACACACACACACACACACACTCATACACACACTCACATACACATTTACCATCTACCTGTCCTTTGGACATTTGGTAAATCAGTTTTTAGTCGAATCTCTCTCCATTCACGTCCTTTGACTGTACCTCTTCTGATTCTCTTTTCTCTTTTTCATCTCTCTCTCTCTCTCTCTCTCTCTCTCTCTCTCTCTCTCCCGTCAATCATATCTATATCTTCGTTGCTCTCCCCTGACTCAATGCTTTGATTCATCTGGTTTTAAAATCTTTCAGCCCACTTTTCTCTCCCCTCTCTCATCCCTCTTTCTTGCATATTTTTCTTCCTATCTCTGTTTTCTTCTTCCTTCTCACTCAAATGATTTTCTTTTCCTTTTTCCTTTTTTTTTTTCAGCCTCACACTTGATACATCCAAATATTCTCCCTGTTCCCGTTACCATCTTCTTGATTTCCTCTCTCCCACACCTGTTTTTTGTCGGTTGCTCAACCCCCTCTCTCTCTCTCTCTCTCTCTTTCTTTCTTTCTTTCTCTCATTTCTCATTTCTTTTATTCCTTTCTTTCCCATATTCCTAGCGTTTCCTTCCCTTACTTTTTCTACCGTTATCGTTTCTTCTTATTTTACGTCTCTCCTTCTCTCTTAATCTTTCCTTCACTTTCTCCTCACTTTCTTCTCCTTCTTCTTTTTCACCTTTCCCAACCTTTTTTTTTTTTTTTTTTCACTGCCTTTTCCTTTCCCATTCGCCTTTCTTTGTACCTGAATGTTTCGCTTTCTTGGCTTTTTTTTCCTTCCGTACACCACTGGTATGTTCCAGTCTCTTCTCTCTCTCGCTCCCTCTCTCTTCATTCCTTCTTTCCTTCCTCTGCCTCCTCTTCCACTTCGTCTTTTGCAAAGCTCTCCCTATGGTTTTGGCATTGAGTACCTTTGTGCAAACAATGCCTTGTCCCCAGAGCTCTTCACTCTGCAGACGCTCGATTTTTGTGAATCTCCCTTCGTCATCCTTCTCTCCTGAGGGGCCTAGCAAGGGCTGTCCCCAACACAGAACGTTTCCGCTACGTGTCAAAGCCAAACGATTCTTGTTTATCGCCACTTCAGGTTCGCTGTTTGTGTTTAACCTTATCCTTCCCCTTTCACTGGGTTTGGAGACCGAGTCCATTGACAAGGACTGCTTCAATCGGCTCCAATGACGAACGAATTCCAAGCGCCCGCAATCAATAGCCGGTCAGCCTGAAATGAAGGGAGATAACTGATGGTTGAGCGATAATGGTGCCTTTGTGGAACAAACCGCTAGGTGGCGTGCTTGTTAAAAGAAGCTCCTTTTGCATATCCTTAAGTAATACGTTCTATCTCGGTAGTCTTTTTACTTGAACATGAATATTGCGAATTATCTGATGAAGACGTCGGTTCTTTAATCAACTGACTCGGGTTCAAACGTAAAGGTGGAATTTTAACCTTTCATTCTGTACTCAGATTTTGAGTTTTCTATATAGGACAAGTATCAACTGCTTACATGACAAATTGACAGTTGTTAAGGATTGGATTACATCAGTTCAAGCGCAGGATCATACACACGCCCATATATTTATAAGTGTAGAAACATTTCATAACGAAAAATTATTTCGTCTAGCACCAGAGTTGATAGAGAAGCAAATGGAACAGCCAGCCAGGTCAATGAATGAAGAAAATATGCTTCGTGTGAGACTGGAACCTGCATCCATCGGAAACCAGTCCCAACACAACTTTGGCCTTTTGACTGAGCTAACAACACTCTTACAGTTAATTCCGGTGCTGGACGGAATATATTTCCAAATATAATGTCTCTACAATTATTACTTATATGTTGATATTATATTCAAGAGACAATTCGGAAAAGCAAAGCTGATGTTAGATTCCTTTATTCAATTTAACATGCTTTGTTAATACAAACTCACTACTTCAGAAAATATGTGAGCATACACTATGGTGTCTAATTATGGATCCAATGCCAGTTGTTGGTGCGATGTCCTGGATGTGGGAGGATGTTGTCCACTTTTTAATTAAACCTAATGATTTATAAGTGTTCCTAACAAACTGTGGTGCTGATTTTTTTTATCTCAGCTGAAATGTGTTATCGTAGTCCCTAGGGAGCAAATGTTTGTCGGGAAGAATATCTGTTCAATCTAATACCGTTGGGGAAATTATAATTCATATCCATGTACCATATATGTATATCAGTAACTCTCTTCAATGAGAGCAGTGATACTTCACTCTGATCCGATCTTTAACTGCACCTCCTCGAAGGCAAAATGTGACACATATTTGGTTTAGCGTGAAGTGCCAAGGACAAAGATTTCCTGATTCCCAAAGACAGTTTCACAAGGGCTTCAGAATACGTTCCAACCCTCTCCTTGCAGTGTAATGGGGAGATGCTGCCTGAAGTCAGCACAACAGAAGTTCCACCTACATTACCTACGGCCATGATTCTTGTGACAAACGAACATTTCGGCGGCAAGGGGCTTATCACAAGCATGGTCGAAAATACATGATTAGCCATTGGTGAGTTTATGAAAAAAAAACATACGTCAGAATTTGACGCTCAAAATGTAAATACAATCAAACTGTCACTGTCTGTAGGTCTGTAGACCTGTCTACACATCTACAGTGTCCTCACGATCATCATCACTGTTGCTAGCAAATTTGATATCCTGAGAGTCTTCATCGTTCTGGTAGTCAATATAACACTGACATAGCTCCGTGCAGAGTAGTTCCACTAACTTAAGCGAACGTGTGAGGAACGGACTGTTTTACATTGAATTCTTACCAACTTACAATTGTGGCTTCTAATGCTATGAGTGGCTCAGTTGTGATTGGTTTTAGATGGTTATCCTCGTTTTAGTGGTATCCATTCTCTGGTAGGTCAAGGAACTCCTACTGGATGATGTCTGTCTGACCCCATGCTAGCCTGCTTGAGAGCACTAAGTGTGGATAGAAATTGACCGATTTCTGTTGGGTGCTGACATAAAAGATACCATCTCAGTTCGGGGATTGTAGATAGTAAGTTTCCTGTCACTGTTTGAGACATAAGATTCACATGGTAGACTGGTGACCCTAGCCAGATCTAACAGACTGATTGACCAAAATGAGGCTTTGTGCAACAACGAGTTCGCATAGAAAGGAAGAGCACTCTTCGCCACAAATGGGGATACACTGTCAAGCACAGACGTCAGAGTTGATACACTTTATAGAACAGTCGGCAAAAGAACACGTAGCAGATCAGAACACAAGATACAGGTGAAGCTCCAATGGGAACTGAAACTCCAGTCAAGGTGATCATCTTATCCGCAGAATTGCACTAGTGGATGGCATGGCTGATGTCCAAAAGCTGACAAATAAACTAGTAATAGGCCACAGTGAACATTTGTGAATGGTTCTACGACAAACTATTGTTTCTAACCAGAGACTACGATGAGGTGATTCTGGTGTTTGCTATATACAAGGCTGAATTTCTGAAGCACATGAAAGAATGTAATCCAATACTAAATCAGAGATGACACAAGCATTCCAAAGAGCCAATTATTTTTCCATGACCAAACAAATTCTGATCTAGAGGAGTACATGGCATCAAAGGCAGTTGAATACAGTACCCCTAAACTTGCCATTGATCTGCTGCAGGACACACGGGCAACATCAATCAATTGCACTTTGAAGGAAACAACCATGAAGAAGCTGACACCTTGCTGATCCACCATGCAGTTCTGATGTTACGTTGCAACCCCAGATGCACAGCTCATGTTCTTCTCTCCAGACGAAGATGCACTGGTTCTGGTCGTTGCAAACTATGGACTGAAAGAAACTAATGTTTCAATGTCATCTGGGATTTGAGAACTAAAACTAATATGTATAGTTCTGGGTGCTGATCGGGCCAAGGCTTTGCGAGCATTTCGTTCATTTGCAAAACTGGTCTCTTTTTTCTAGAATAGGCAGAGCTACCTCTTTAGAGCAAATCTGTCTGTTAGACCTGGTAAGGACCACCAGTCTACTAAAGAGATCTTTGGTCTCCTTCAGATCTATAGTTTTGTATCTAATTTTCACGGTGTATATCTTGTTGCCAGACATCAATACATCGTTATTTTCCTCAAGTGCTGCACAGTGACTGATTTCAACTATATCTCTCTGACACATTTATCGCAGAGTTTCTGCACAGCGAAATTGATGTTCAAGATCCGTGGCACATACCCCTGGTGGACGTGGGCATGTGTGATCATGTCGTACGGCTTATCACTTATACTGGTTACTGGATTACCATGACTGTGGCAACCTTGATTTCGTCAATTGCCTCACGGACTCACTTGATCCTAGCTCATGGTTTTCTGTATTCTTTTCAACTATCCCAATGCCGAACTGACCCTTGAACTATCTTGACAAGTGTAACACTTCTGGAGAGGCCATGAAGAATGTTGGGTTTTTGGGGATTTTTTTTTTTAGCATTCGGTTGTTGGATATTCGAATCATTCTTATGTGAGCCTTCATCTGCTTGTTAGGATGTTTGTCTGCGTGGTTTGTACCAATGGACACAAATGGAATGTCATTTCTGATGACTGATAGATTACCGGCTTTGAATTCCTCCCAGCTCTTAGGATGATTGTATCAGGACCAGATTCGTTTGTAGTTGATCTGTTAAAAAGCAAAGACTCGCTGGAGGAGACCAAATATCTCTATGACAGACTGGTTAGGATATGCAACGCAACTTGACTGAACATCTACCACAAAGCAGACAATCTTGACTTCAAAGTACCACAGTGACAAAAAATCTTCTATTTACATTAGATCGGTTTGTATGCAACCTATACTTACCAAAAGTGAACGAAACCAACAAAATCCCTGTACTGAGATGTCATCTTTTCGCCGAACACATGGCAGAAAGTGGTAAGCTTCCATCCACACCTGGTTCACTCAAATAGCAGTGTCCATATCCAGGCCAGCGTGTGGGGGTCAGGTAGACACCACCCAGTAGGAGGTCCTTGAACCACTACAGAATGGATACTCCTTGGACAAGGACGGGGATGGCCACTTGTAACCAATCAACAATACCTCCGGGCGCCAGGAGCCATCATTGAGTTGATCAAAATTCAATGTAAAAAAATAACTGATCCTCACACATGTTCGTGCAAGTTAGTGGTGTTAACCTGTACAGAGCAGGGTTGACCATCAGAATGCCGATGACAGTAAGATGGCCATCCATACATCTATATGTGTTTGCAATTAATACCATTAAATTTTTGCCCCAGCCCCTCAATATTTGTCAACTGGAATCTCGTTCTTAGTTTATCTAGGAGTTCAGATATTGAAAAAGGAGTATTTGGAAGGTTACCATTTTCGAAAAATCCAAGTTGGTCGCCATACTGCCTTCTAAGAGAATGGAATCGAAGATCTTCTGATCGGTGGCCGCATGAGGTTTTCAAAAATGTATTGTTCACCCCCAACCTTAACCTCCTCCAAAACGTAATTATCTAAGGAACCGAACTAATTCAACTTTCTTTTGAAACCTGTTTTAAATATTTATACATGTCCTCTCCGATACTGAAATATATAGACATGTAATGTCAGTATGGATCTATATTTCACCCTGTTCATCTCTCTTTCTCTCTCTCTCTCTCTCTCTCTCTATATATATATATATATATATATATAGAGAGAGAGAGAGAGAGAGAGAGAGAGATGTTTCTGACTTTGAAACGGTTCAAAGGGGTGGGGTAGAAGACAAATCATGTCTGATTGGATCGAGCAGCTGAATTGGACACGAAGAGAATGAACTCATTGTAGCCTGTGTAGCGTGTGGCAAAGAAGACTTCTCAAGCGTCGGGCATATGGTTTCAATCACAAAAGAAATGGAGAGATTTGCTGTTTTGTTCGATTAACCTGTGTGCAAGAGGGAAGAATCCTGGAAAGACGGAAATCACACAAAACTTTTACGGAAAAGCCATGAAAGGTCCATTGAGGTATACAGATTATCCTAAGCTAAACAATGAGTCGATCCGATAAAGATGTGACTACGACTAATTGATTTTTTTCATATTTTGCTCCTTGAGGAGGTGCTGGGTTGCCAAGTAGATAACAACCCGGACAATGGACACGACAGATTGTGTTCATTTCGCACTAATGCTCTTTTAAAAGCATGAACCCGTATATCTTCCCAGTTATTGGTAAAATAGTGTAGGATGAAATGAATGACGCTACTTCGGGTGCTCGTCGCCACAAAGTCTAATTCATGTGTAGCAAATGGGCTTAGTGTGATACATAAATCCGAAGCAGGCACAGCTCAAACCGTAGTAAGCGTAAGGATAGTATTTACTCCCTTTGCTCCTTTACTCGGATTAGTGAATTGAAAAAAAAATGTGTCTCCAGTCATTGAATAACCTCTATCTGTCAAGGCTTAGAATGAATGCAGCAGCTATTTTTGTAGCTACTCTCAGGGCGAAAACCACCCTTTTCTTCTGCCTTCTTTTTCATCCCTGACGAGAGTTGGTTTAGTGCCTTTGCTAAATGGCTTGGATTTATTATTCGCTGTTTTCTGATACGTAAATTTGACTAGCTGCTGATCGCACTTGATGTTCGAAAACAGTCACCCATCTGAAAAGTGACCAGACTCACATCTGCTTAGCGTTTTTTACCGTTCAACTTAATCCCACCGGATTATATGCGGGGGAAGTCGTTTATTATAATCACAGATAGTTTTATCAAACAGTTATTGTTATCAAAATCAGTCGGTTCCAAATAATTATTTAAAGTGATCATTATAAGCAGCTTCCCCCATGGATGCTTTGCCTGATGTTATCAGCCGATTAATGTTATCTTGGAGATCCGGCCCCCAAAGTGATCACAATAAGCGGCATCTTCTGCATACGCTTCAAATAAAATATGTTGGTGATTTTCCAAGCCCTGGTGGGTCAGAATTAAATCTTGTTTATTTTGTTCAATATTTGTTGTTTTTTTTGGGGGGGGGGTTTCGTGTTGTAATTAATCATGTGATTACTAGTATCACCGGCTTGGACTGGAATTTTGTGCCAGCGAGGCCTTTTCCTGTAAACGACACCGGTACATACGTGGGCTGCATATGCTTGTGCCGTTATGCATGTACCAAATCTCTGCTCCTGTCCAGAGGGCCGACCCAAGATCAACCGCGTGACCATCTCTTGTCGTTTTCTTCGACGATAACTCTCTGAAGTGATAGACCCTTTTTTTTTCTTTATGCTGGTCGCCATGACAGTCCCTAACTGCTTACTGGTTGTCAACACACTTTGTCTTCGTCCATTTCCGCAACAACCCGGCCTCAGTGGGGCGGCAACAACCGATTGAAATTCTAATAATATTGCCTACTCCATCAATATGCAATGAACGTGACATCGGCCAAGATAACGGCGCCATGTTGAATTGTCTTGCTGTCGGACCTCGGGGTCAACCAATCTTGTCCACTAATCCCGCCGAGCCGTTACAAAGCCGACGCTTTATTTATTTCACGCACACACACAGATTTTACTTCACCCGTTCCAGTCGGCTCTCTTTTTTTTTTCTTTTAGTTTGATTCTATTCGTTCTTCGTTTGATTATGGGTTGTTTTTTGTTTTCATCATCACTATATCAGTTTATATTATAACTTGTTTTCTACTTCCCCCCTTTTTTATTACCCCGACTTTGATTTTTTTTCACTCTTCACTCTTCCTACTCTCATCCCTCCTCCTCCTCTTTCTTCCTTTTCTGCATTCTCTTCTTGTTACTTCTTGTTTTCCTCCTCCTTCTTCTCTTGCTTCTTACTTTTCATCAATCCATCCATCCATCCATCCATCCTATCTTCTTCTTCTTCTTCTTCTTCTTCTTCTTCTTCTTCTTCTTCTTCTTCTTCTTCTTCTTCTTCTTCTTCTTCTTCTTCTTCTTCTTCTTCTTCTTCTTCCATGCCTTCTTTTTTCTTCCGTTCTTTTTTGTCTTTCCTCCATTAATAATAATACTACATAATGATAATGCATAATAATGATACATAATAATTACAATAATAATAATCATAATAATGATAATGATAATACATAATGATAATAGCATAATACTAATAATAATACCTCAACTAATAATACTACGCAATTCCTCTCTTTTTCCTTTTCTTTTTATTCTTTTATATTCTTTGAAAAATGTCTTTTTCGTCTTCATTCTAAATCTTCGTCTTATTTCTTCCCCTCTCTCTCTCTCTCTCGCTTTCTCTCGCTCTCTCTCTCTCTCTCTCTCTCTCTTCTCTTTACCACCCTCCTCTTCCTCCATCCACTCCTCCTCCCTTCTTCCGATTTCTTAGTTCTATCTCCCTCCCTTTCAAGTCTTCGTTATTCAAATCTTAATACCTATCCGAATTACTAAGCAAGCATTAGTCTTGCCTTTCCGACATGCTTTTATACAAACCATATATAAATGCTCAGTTCGTGTGAGTAAAACTGTAAAGCAGTGGTTACAGAACTATAGTCGGCAGATCTCGGGGGCTGGGGGTGTCAAATGATGGTCGGGGGGGGTCATCAGTTAGAAATTAGGATAACTGAGCTCGGCTGTTGCTAAATTGACAGGATCATCTGATAAACCCATTTAATACCTACCTCCATTTTATACAACTTATGTCAATGATCGGGCTTTCTCCATGATGTTGTATATAAAAAAAATAAATAACAAAACCGACTGAATGTTTAGCTGACTTGAGAATTAACATATCAAATATTAGAACTGACATAGCGAACCTTTTGGCAGAGAAACATTATCCATTGCACAGCTATCGAAAAAAATATAACAAAGCCTTCTGAGGAAGGGAAGGAGTTGGGGGAGTGGAGAGTGATAGCGAAAGAGGGGGGGTTACAAAGGGGAAATAAAAACATGACTCGAGAATTAACATATCAAATATTGAACCTGACATAGCGAATATTGTGTCAGAGAAACGTTATCCATGGCGCAGCTATTAAAAAATATAACTATTGTTCACGGGCCTATACCGTATATTTGAATTCGCATAAATGTACTTCATTCTAAGTAAAAATGATTAAAGGTGAAAAGTTGCTTATCATTGTAGTTCATGGATAACGCTCTTGAAACTAGATGCTAAAAATAGAGGACCCGGTCGAATATTTCCTATATGAGATGGGTCCTCCTGCTTTAAAAGTTTTAAAACCACCTCTGTACAGAATTCGCTTCTGTTACCACTTGTTATTTTTTGATCATTGGAAGGTCGATTTCCGTTTTGCAAAGCGTTGAATGAAAGTGAGATGGTTAATTGTTAGTTCTGTCTGGGCATGCGCTTTAGTCAAAAGCTTTTGAAAGATTCACTCGACGACAACAAGAGAAAAGATTGAAGCAACCAAATAGAACAAAACCATCCGAAAGAAACGAAGAGAAGATGAAAGAAGATACCCAAGAGCAGTCATCAAAAGCATTTTCGAAGAAGGTAAGGGCTATAAAGCTATTGAACGTGTTCTCAGCTCAAGGAGAACGCTGATAACCAGTCGAAGAAAATAGAGACCTAACAACTGACAAGGACCGAATTGCAGAACGCGCCCGAAGATTTAACAGAAACTTTCACTCTTCCGAACAACGGATACACGTTATGAATAAGATTTCCCCGAAGTTACTCCATGGGAGGTGAAACAAATCATTAAACAAACAAAATGAGCAAAGCCCACTGGACCAGATAACATCAAATTGGCTTACTCAGAAAAGTCATCACAAAGAAACTAGCCGTTCTATTCAATTTATACCAAAAACAGAACAAAATCCCAGAAGATTGGAACATTGTAATCATAATGATTTGACATAAGGAGGGGTAATCGACGAAAGATCCAAACAACAACAGGCCAACAAGTATACTCAACTGCAAAGACAAACATTTCACCAAAACGCTGAAAACCAACTACGGGAATAGACTAGCTTCAGAAGAAGCTACTCGACCATTGATCATTTCCATTCGGTGAATACGCCAAGAGAGAAAACAGTAGAATGTAGAATGCCGCTTACTGTGGAATTTGTTGACTTCAAGAAGGCCTTCGACTCGGGAGAAATTTTCAAGGTCATTAATACTATCATACAAATCATACAACAAGGTGTAGACCCCGTATAAGTCAGGGTCTTGCAGTATATCTACCGACAAAGCTGTTCAGACTACATGAAAAGGGGTAAGACAAGGCGATACCAACTCTCCAAAACTCTTCATGGCCTGTCTCGAGATGAGGACAAAGACAGAAAAAATGCAGAGCTGAAGGAAGTAGACCACTATATCTACCTGGGGCTACAAATCTCGATGAAATCTTCGAAAGAAAAAGGTTTCGGTAGAGCCAGCTCCACCTCCAAAAACAAGAAAATCCCACTGGTCCTGAAAAGAGAGGTATACATAGTACTGATAGTCACCTATGGAGCTGAAACGTGAAACGTAACCAAAAGATTGATCCTCAAGCTGAGAACTATGCAACGTGTACAAGAAACTTGGATTACAGCAGCAAAGAATAAATGATGACAGAATACGTGTTTTAATATGATATCACAACATTTTCTGCTCGAAACACAAACAGTTTAGCATTATAGTCATGTAGTAAATACAAAAACCCTTGAAATGTTACACATCATCCCGGATTTTTTGCACATTTCAAGAGTACTTTTTTATCAAAAACAACTGTAGAAATTTTCCCCCTTAGTGAGAATTTATGATATTTTAGATCAGAAGCAGATTTCTCTGCAGTACTTATCATAAGCATTATTTTAAAGTTTTCATAGTTACATTATAATTTCAAAGTAGGCTCATCCGTTTATCGATTTTATCAGAGGTAATGGACGATTTGTTGTAGAGCAAGGGTAGCCAGCTAAACTCATAAATTATTACAACTATAGTTGGTTCAATCTTAATGATTGACCATAATGACCTAAGAAAACTGCAAAGGATACCAATTCTCCAGGAAAGTTCAACCGCCTCATGTACATGGATGGCATGAAATCATTTGTGATGAACAACAAAAAATTCAAAATATTGAACGAATTTAAAAACTACGGCGACGACACCGGAATGGAATTTAGAATAGAGAAATGCCCATTATTGGTAATGCACTGGGGAAGACCTGTGACAGCAGGTAGAATCGCCGTACTGGATAACAAAGCAATCAGGGCATCCATCGCACTGAACCGCTATAAATACGTAGGTGTACTCGAGCAATTGGAAGGAAAAAGAAGAAAGGAATATCATGGGATGATGAGGAAAATACCACATACTAAAGTAAATAGAAGAAATTTATTGTCATGCGCAAAGTTCTACACCTCAAAGACGACACAGATTATATGTGGGAAAGAAAGCATCAAAGACTGTTTCCATACGGTCAAAATGGATGAGAAAATACGTCCAACAGTTTGGAGAAAATAGTAAGAAAAGTGCACGAAACAGTGCACAGTGTCTCGAAATTAAGCAAACGCGGACAACAGTAAAATTTTATCGAAATTACTTCTTTTTTATATACATTGAAAAATCAAGTATTTATTGATAAGGAAAATGTGATTATTTACAAAATTTGAATATAAGCATGCCAACAACAGGAAAAATACAAAGAAGAATTTTGTTTAGTCCATTTGATATCTAAAAAAAATGCAAAGAATTGCATAAACAGCAGAAATGTTTGAACCAATATATTATCCAAAAGATTCAAATAACATAAAAAAATCTCTGGAAAGGTATTAATCAAATAGTAAATGTTAAATCTAAATCCTGTGACTATCCAGTAGATATGGAAGATGAAAATGGTGAACCAATTAATGATCCAACTAAAATCACAAACCTTTTATGTTTCTCGTGTAAAAAAACATTTCTAAATTAACAAAAATAAACAAATGATGGAAACTTTTCAAAATATCTGAAAAAAAACTCTTCTCGACTCAACATCGATTAGCCTAGTTAATGAGAAAGAAATTTAGAGTATTATATCCGCATTCAAAACCAAGATATCAACAAGCCTGTTTAGTTTCCAGACAGATATATCGTAATTCCTAAAAGATAATACAGTAGAACGACTCTCCAAAATCATTAAGATCTCTTTAACTTCAGCCATTTATCCAAACGACTCGAAAATGGCTGAATAAATCCCAATATTTGAAAAAAAAATCAAGGCCTCTAATTAGAGACCTTTTTTTCTCTCCTATCGAACGTGAATAAGATCTTTCAACCGAGTCTTTAAATTTCCACATAAGTAAAACTGTTTCTATAATTTGAATTTCGTTCGAAACATTCGACTGAGCGTGCGCTAATAAACCTTACAGAAAAAATGACAGAGACAATGGATGATCGTGATAATTCCAAATGAGAAAAATATGTGGATTTCCAGAAAGCATTCGACAAAGTCGATCATGTAATACTTTTTTTTTTTTCTAAACTTGATATTTATGGAATTGGAGGACCTACTGAGAACTAGTTTAAGTCATACCTAAATGATAGACAGCAATACATCTCAGTATTAGGGTTTAAATCTCAAATGAAAATAATAAAAAATTGAGTTCCAAGGGATCTTTACTACGCTTCGTTCTTTTTCTAATTCATACAAACAAGCTTCATTTTGCAATAATGAATTCTTCTACCTTCTACTCTGTTACAGACGACGCATGTTAACTTTTAATAGAAAAGTCTTATAAAAAAATACAGAAAAAATTAAATACTGACCTAAAAAGTCTGTATAAATGGTTATTGGCCAAAAAAAATTTCCCTACACACTGATAAAAACAGAACTAATCTTCTCCAGAAGACCCTCGGAGAAATTACCTGTGACTATTAGAATCAAAACGAAAAGACGAAGAATCTGCCTTGCTTCCCACATTGAATACCTAAATTTCTTAATGGCACCATTCATTGTCTAGAACTGGCAAGAGAATTGGAGAAGGGGTGAATTATGGAAGTCAGAGAGATGCCAGTAATAGTGGATGCACCCGGAACTGTACCAAAGACACTGGAAACAAGATTTGGGTAACTGGGGATAAGGAGAAGGGTTGAGACTATACAGACCACGGTACTGCTGGGAACCGCACGAAAACTCAGGAGAGCACTGGGAAAATGAGATCTACGACCTGCAGCTGGTAGCAAGAAAAAGGCATGGTGACAGCGGCATCAATCACAGCGCTGCGGTGACAGGTGAGGACGGTATGAGAGGAGGACTGGAGACCTGAGGAGACTAACTGTCACTCAGCCTACAGCGATAACCACCAGGCAACAGGTGGGATACCGTAATCAACAGCAGTGCAGTGGACTGTGAGTGTGAAGAGGAGGGCTGGAGACTTGAGGACTGTCACTCAGTCCCCAGCGGTGACCACCAAGCAACTGGTGTGCAGACAAACAGCAAGCGCTGCCGATGTGGAGAAAGGGATGAGACCGTAAACCACATAGCTAATAAATGTGGTCAACTGGCCCAGAACGAGTATAAACACAGACACGATAGAGTAGCAACAGTGATACACTGGGAACTGAGTAAATGAATGGGATTTAACCATGTGGAAAAGTGGTACCAGCACAAACCACAAGTTGCAATGTAGTAAACTAGTCCAGGAAGTTAAAAAAACAAACACGACATGGTAGGAAGAGTTATACACTGGGAACTGAGCAAGCGACTGGGTTTCGACCATGCGGACAAATAATATCAGCACAAGTCGTTGAGAATGGAAACCACAAATTACTTTGGGACTTTGACATCCAAACTGACCGACCCATCCAAGCGAGAAGACCAGACTTAGTAATCGTGGACAAATAATAGATTTGGCCGTGCCTTCAGACCCCAGAGTAAGTAGGAAAGATAGTGAAAAACTGGAAAAATAACAGGACCTGACAAGAGAACTAAAGAAGGTGTGGAACAGGAAAGTCAGGGTGGTGCCAGTAACAGTGGGTGCACTTGGAACCGTACCAAAGACAATGATGATAAGATTGGAGAAACTACGGTAAAAAGAAAGGAGACTGTGCAGACCACAGCACTACTAGAGACTACACGAATAACTAGAAATATGTTGCCTAACAGAGATGGGGTAATACACACACACACACACACACACACACACACACACAAATGGTGGTGGAGGTACCAACCACAGCACCGATATGATAAGTGAGGGAGAGATAAGAGAAGGGCAGAATACCTGAGGAGACTTACTGTCACTCAGCCTTCAGCGAGAACTACCGGGCAACAGGTGAGAAACCATAATCAACAGCACTGCAGTGGACTGTGACTGTGAAGAGGAGGGCTGGAGACTTGAGGAGACTTGCTGTCACTCAAACTCCAGCGGTTACCACCAGGCAACTGGTGTGAGATTGAAAAAAAAATAATGATAATAATAACAAAAGCCATCAGACACGTGCCATACAAATGATAACAACAAAATATGGAGAGAATGGGTTGTAAACAAACCCCGAATCCCAGATGAAAAAAAAAGCTTGCAATTGTAAGGAGGAACATAATGAAGGATAAAAGACTTACAGATACAGAACTGGATGAAATCAAACAAAAAGTCAGATTAGATTAGAACTTAAAAGTAGAGAGTAATGTAACCACAGTAAGATATAAAAACGTTAGGCTCGAAGAAAACCCCTGCGATACAAGCAAGGGCTCCATGACCTTCTACAGATGAACCCGGATAAATACCTGAAGACCCTACTAACAGATTAGCGCCAGAAAGAGCAGTAGGGTACAGCACCAAAGAAACATGTTGGGACAATGATGTCTGGGAGGACGAAGATTGTGTGAATGAACATCATGATGAGATACGTCAAACAAAAAACGAAATATTATGTGCTCACAAAGGTAAAATTCATTAACATAGAGAAAGAGAATCACTGAGAAAAGTAGGCATGAACAACTGCAATGATGAGAAAAAAATAAGTAAAAATAGAGAATATTGCTAGAAAGGACATTCTTGAAGATCTGAAGCCGGATCTTACTGAAGTAGATGAAATGATCTATTCATCAGGAAAAATGCGAGAATCTGAATGCATAAAAAAAACATAGGAAACCAAATGGGCATAAAAAAAACCAAGGTGGAAAACATAGAGTGAAGAAAAAATCGAAATAATGCGAAGAGAAATTTCGATAATTGAAGGGCTTAGAAGCTCTGAAAATGTTAACAGTAGGAAAGCCAGGAAGGCAAAGAAAAATATAGGTTGAAACCCCCAAACGATTTACCAGCCATCAAAGAGACATTAAAACAGAAAGTACAGTTAACAGCCCAAAGAAGAAAAAGATATGAAAAGAAGACTTGATATACAGACAAAATAAAAGATTAAAAACTGGAAAAATTTCTACCGAGGGGTATCAAAAAACAGATAACAGTAAAAGATGTACCAACTGAAGACAAAAAGAGGGACTTCTGGGAAAAATATCAGGAACGATAAGTAGACATTTAACAAACATGCAGCATGTATTGTAAGGTTGAAAGAGTAAAATAAAGCACTGTAGAGGCAAGATGTTTCGATGTGTGAAGTAGAACAGGCGCTAAAAAAGTCACACAAATGGAAATCACCTGGCATTGACAAGGTGCCTTATTTTTGGTTTTCCTCCCTTACATGCTGCCACGATAACATAGTGAGGTAGTATAATGAGATACGATACTAAATTCACTTCGGAACGACTCCTGATTAACTACTGAAAGGGGTTACATATCTCACACCGAAAACAGAAGATACAGGTAACCCTAAAAATCATAGACCCATCACATGTCTATCTGCAATTTAGAAAACTCTAACATCGATGTTGACAGAGTGAACATGCACTTGTGTGGAGAAAAACAACAAATTACCTATTGAACAGAAAGGCTGTCGAAGAGGATCTTACAGTTGTAAAGACCAACTTCTGATAAACCACATGATTCTGGAAACTTGCCACAGTAAACGCAAGAACCTGAGCACTACAAGGTTTGACTACAAAAAAGCGTTCAATAGTATTCCTCACTAATGGATAATGAAAGCTATGAGCCTCACTAAGTTATTCCCCATGTTTGGTGAAGTTCTTGTGACATGATATGTCATAATGGAACACTGGCCACTTTCTTTCTCATTCGAATGGTATCATAATATCCAAGAATGTTAGCATAAACTGTGGTTTATCCCAAGGCCTTTTTGGATCTCACTAATTCCTTTATCAATTGAGCTACACAAAACTAGATATGGATACAAGTTGAGAGACAGTATAATCAGCCTTCTGTATTATATGGATGATCTGGAACTATATAGTAAAGGCGACAATTGACTTGAAGGTTTTCTAAAGACATTTTTTAAAATTTACAGTAGATATGGGGATGGAATTTGGCCTGGATAAGCGTACTACGGCCACGTTCAAAAGTGGTTGGATAATGAAAACCAAGTCCATAGAACTGATATTGATATTGAAACAACCATGAAAGAACTAGAACGAGGAGTAGTATTCAAGTAATTGGGAATTATTGAGATAAGTGGAATTCAGCGTCAGTATGAAGAAAAAGTAAGATAGGAATACTTTAGAAGAGTGCCCATAGCACTGGAAATTTGGCAGAATTCAAAAATAGGATAAAAGCCATCAATATACTAGCTATCTTAGTTATAACATTGGGTTTTAATATAGTTAATTGAAATCTAGAATAGATTAGAAATATTGAGACAGGAATAATGAGACAACTAACGTGCCATAGAATACATCACCCAAAAGCTGACATCGTCTCTGTTTGCCGACGAGTAACGCCCACAATAGAGAAGAGTGGCAAATCCTGGGGAAGACGGACGTTAAAAGACAGATGATGATGATGAACGGATAAGATTAAACCAATACCGCTAAATCATCTGGGACTGGATGTTAAAACTAGTTAAGGAACATGAAAACGCAAAACAGTTGCAGAGTAAAAGAAAGTGAAAAGTTTGCAAAAGAACTAGATATAAACTTGGACAGCGGACAGTATCCACAGATGGAAAAGATGAAAAGGATGAGACAACACGCAAAAGCACAGGGCCATAAAGAGCTTGAAGTAAAATGGGGACAGAAACCTCTGCAAAGACAATACACTCTCCGAAGCAAAGAGGTCGATGTAGACCAGAAAACAACCACCAGTGGCCCCAGGGCAGTGAATTGAAAGCCGAAACAGAGAGGTTTATACCTGCCACTCAAGACCAAAGCTTGCCCACTCGAAACCTATAAGCAGGTGTCATAGAAAATGGTGTCGAACCAAAATGCCGCTTCTGTGATTTACATGTAGCACCAATAGACCATCCCAGGTAGGGCTGCTTTGTTCTAACACCTACAGAAAACTAGTCTGGACATGACAGAGTGAACCAATATCTACATTGGAAAATCTACAAGCATTATATAATATCAACAGACAATAAGTGGTATGAGCATCAACCAGACCCAGTAACTGAAGGAAGGAATGCCACAATGCTATGAGACTTTTCAAAAAATACTGATAGGACCATCAAAGCAGATAGACCTGACATAGTAATCAACGACCAGCTTAAAGAAATTGCCTTTTATTTTTCATGTGTGTCTTCTGGTCGAAATTTAGTAATAAAGGATCTTGAGAAAATCCCAAGCGCAATGACCTTGAAATCGAGAAACAGAAGAGGTGGCTTTTGGAGAAACAAACTGTCCCTGCTATTGTCGGGGTACAAGGGATGATCAAGAAAGGTACTGAAAAAGATCAAAGCCAAGGTCCCTAAAGACCCTTCTCTCTGTGAAATTTAGGGGAAAAAAAGTGTTTACAACCATTGTCCGTATGTTGAGAACACTATTATCTGCCGTATACTAATGTAAATTGCAACACACAAAAAATATAACTAGGAAAACGAAAGATTGTTCGTCACTTCTCTTGCCCAAAGTTGTAACGATTCGGCAGTTGACTGTAAAGAACAGAGATCAAAAGAGAGACAAATAAATAATCATAATAGACTCGACAGCTACAAATTTAAAAAAGAAAATTTAGCGGAAGTAAGTATGAAAAGGGGAAATTTTTTGAGGGACCCTGTTTATTCTAATCAGGATACCACTAGACAGAATTGTGCAAAACAGCACAGGATACCAATTCTCCAAAACAAAAGGAAAAGTTAACAACTTTGTGTACGTGAACGACATAAAACTATTTGCAAAGAACAAGGAAGAGATCGAAATGTTGCTCAACAAAATGAAAGAATACAGCGACGACACTGGGGTGAATTTTGAAATAGAAAAAATGTCCATTAATGGTAATCAACAAAGGAAGAGGTTCACAACGGCGGAAGGAATCGAATTACCGGACAACAAGAAAATTAAAGAGATCGCCACACAGGATCGATATAGATACCTGAGAGTTCTCAAATGTGACAAGATAAAACGGTAAGAAAGTAAAGAGAAAATAAAAAAGGGATATCTGAGGAAGAGGATAACAATATTAGAGACCAAGCTGAATCGCAGAAATCGGATAAAAGGAATAAACACATCAGCAGTAACGGTATTTAGATACACAGGTCCATTTCTTGGAATGTCCAAAGGAAGAGCTCCAATCAATCGACTGGCGAACGAGGAAGCTTATGACGATGCAAAGGGCTCTATACCCCCGAAATGACATGCATAGACTGTATGTAAAGAGGAAAGAAGGTGGCAGAAAACTCATCAGCGCCAAAGAAAAAGCCATAACAGGATTACAAAACTACCTGCAAGCAAGCAGTGAAGATATTAAACAAACTGCCCGAAGTAATGCAACAAATAACAAAATAGTTGCGAACAAAGGAGCAGCAAAACAGACAACGAAAAAAGAAAAATGTGATCGGAAAAAACTACACGGCGAATTCAAAAAGACAGATATAAAACATCGCAGAAGACTAATCATGGAATAGCTAGGCAAAGGAAACCTTAAGAAAGAAAAGAAATCGCTAATCATGGCAGCCTAAAACAGATGCCTCAGGGCAAAGTATGTTACTGCAAAGATTAACAAAATCCTAACAAACAGCAAATATCGCCTCTTTGAGGTAAGGGATCAGACTATAAGCTACATAACTCGTATATGTAGTAAACTAGTCTGAAAGGAGTACAAAACAAGCACAAGTTTTACACTGGGAGCTGAGCAGGCGAGTGGGTTTCGACCACGCAGACAAATGGTATCTGCACAAACCGGGTGACAGTCCTGGAAAATAGAAGCGACAAAGTACTTTGGGACTTTGATATCCAAACAGACCACCTAATCCAAGCGAGAAAACCAGACCTGATAGTCAGGGACAAGGGAAAGGAAACTTGCCAAATAATAGACGTGGCTGTGCCTGCGGATCACAGAGTGAATATAAAAGAGAATGAAAAGCTGGGTAAGTAGCAGGATTTGACTAGGGAACTGGAGGTGTGGAACATGACAGTCAGAATAGCACCGATAATAGAAAGTGTTCTCGGAACCGTGCCGAACACACTGAAAACCAGATTGGAGGAGCTGGACATAAGAGGAAGAATAGAGAATGAGACCCTCAAGAGAGGAGGAAATCAAGCGAAAAATCACTTTGGGATGGCAAGCCTTCGGCAGAGCAAGCTCAATTTTCAAGAACCAGATGATCCCAATAAATCCTAAAAAGAAGAGTATACAACCAATGCATTCTCCCGATAGAACCTAACCAAGAGACAGACCAGCAAACTGAGAAGTATGCAACGTGGGCATGAGAGAATCATGCTCAACCTTACATGGAGAGATCACAAGACAGCACAGTATATAAGGAAGAAAACAGGTGTTCGTTACATCATAGAAACTCAAATGGCAACGGGTAGGCCATGTTGCAAGAATGAAAGATAACCGATGGACATCACGCCTCGCAACATGGATCCCCAGAGATCACATTAGAAACTGAGGCCGACAGAACCCAAGATGGAGAGATGAACTTGACAGATTCAGGAAATACTGGCTCTGGGATGCCCATGATAGGGAATTGTGACAAATCCTGAGGAAGGTCTATGTCCAACAACGGACGTTAAAACATTGATGATGAGAAAACATAGGTCTGCACGAATACTTGAGGAGGGTACCGAAAATATGTGATATACGTCGCTTGCTATTCATTTAATAGTGGTCACTTTTTAAATGTCTTAACTAAGAGATCAATTTAGCATAAACTTACACCGCAAATTGATACCAAATAAAAAAAACTGCCATGGTGGCGGTAGAGTGCTGACAATTTTGGTTTCCGCTTATTTTTGTTTTGTTTTTCATTATTGTAATAATGACAATAATGATAATAACAATCTTTTTTTTTAAATTGGAAAAAAAAATGAAACCTTTTTCAAATCTGTACGGTCTGCTATTTGTACACATTTGAATGTAAATTTGCCCCTGGGAATGTGATGAAACCTGCGTGTATAAATGTAAGGTTAGGTATAAGCTACGACTTGATTGTGAATGTTTGCTTCGATAGTAATTGTCTATCTGTCTCTTAATCCAGGGTTTGTTTTTTGTTTTTTCTTTTGGCCCATGAAATTCACAATGTCCGTCTCATTACCTCAGCAAATCTCCTTTACAATGTAGCATTAAACGTGAGTGAAAAGTTTTCCTTTCGTTTTTTTTGTACAATCGTTTCACTTTTACTTTTTTTTAGCATTTATTTTTGTATTGTTTTTATCTAAATTATTATTATTTTAACAGTATGGCAGACATCTTGTTTTTTTCTTATTATTATTACGTCTCTCTGTTTCCGTTCCTCTCTGAAGATATATAATTCTATGCGTCTACAAACATGCACTGACAAGTATATATATATATATATATATATATATATATATATATATATATATATATATACACACACACACACATAAATACATATATATTATTGGGGAAGATATTCCTCCAAAAAATAGAAAGAACTTTCCCCCGAGCCACCCACTGTGGAAAATATTTTACAAGAAAAAACTGAAAATTAGTTATAGTTGTTTAGCTGAAAATTAGCTATAGTTGTGTGGATAATTTTTATAGGTTCATAACAAAACAAAGCAATAAAGTACGTAAAAATAACTAATGGAGAAAGCATGAATAAACCAGATTGCAATTGTACAACAGAGATGGATGTCCTTTGCAAAACAATTGTTTCAGATTGAATATTGCATATCAAGCTGGAATATCAACCCAAGAGAAACTCTTAAAAGTGAAATGCTACATAGGGATATCTAAAACACCGTTAAAACTAAGATTAGCCGACCATATATCATTATTCATAAATGAAAGATACAAAAACGGTACATCACTGTCAATATATTATTGGAGAATGACATCAATCTCAAACCCACAGTAAAATGGAAAATATTGAAACAGACATACATAACATTGAAACCCCGTGTTATTCATTCCTGAATGTGAAATTTGAAATTATCACCTTTCCCGAAAGAACAACAAAACAAAATGCAGAGTTATTGAATAGAAGAAATGGATAAGCATTAAAGTGTCGGCACCGCTCTAAATTTGTATTAAAAAACATATTCCATCATCCTACATACAGGTATACAAAAATTAACCACCATAGCTATCTCATTCCCCTCATTATAATCATTAACAATAGGAGTAGCAGCATTACTATTAACATTAAAATTATTATCCTTTTATACCCCCAGCCACTTAAAGAACAACCCAATCACCTTTTCTAATTATGTTAGATGTACAGAAACATACCAAACCTAGAATTATTAAACTCACTACTAAGGTCATGTAAAAGTGAACCTCAACAGCAGGACACAAATTTAGGTAAGAATAAAATACTCTCGGAGAGAAAACATATCGCAAAGAACTGATGTTTTAACAAGATACTGATAAAGAAAGTGCCTACAGTATCTCCTGCTAATTTGTAATGTATAATTACTGGACAGTAAAATATTGCAACGATGTAAAACAGAAAAAAATAACAAGCAGTGACCAACAACAAAGCAGGCGAAAGAAGAGAGAAAAAGAAAATATATAAAAATAGAATAAGAGGATGGTTCTCCACCCTAAAAAAAACATAGACACTCCGAAAAAAAACGTCCTAAATAGAAATCTAAAATTTATCGAATTATTCACCTGAAGAAGCCCAAACAGAGCAGAAACATAAACGTGTGTAGCGAATCGTTTAGCGAATTTTAAGCTCTACACCAGCTCAACTCAATGTTTGATGTTGAATGTATCGAACACTTTATGAAATAAACCCATCACACATCTGATATGGCTTCATATCATTTTGCATTCCTGATTTGTAATATATATATATATATATATATGTGTGTGTGTGTGTGTGTGTGTGTGTGTGCTATTAAGAAAATGGATATATGATCCATTTTCTTAACAATGTTACTGTTGCATTGAAGAGAACAAAGAGAGCAGATATAGGCCGTGAATAAGCTAGAATTGGAATTTGGACTTGAAACAGTTATTTGGGCCTTTGCATTCCGGGCGCTTGTCTAGTCCAATGGTAAGGACAAGTGGATACTCTACAACAACATAGGGCAAATGAAATCGTACCAAAAGCCGGCCTTCAACTCCAACAGGCAATGACGTATATTGGAAAAGAGAACAAAACTACAAGCTCCATCAGATGAACCAAACGATTGATTAAAACGAGCAGTGATTCTAATTAGACCAATTTGAGGCATCAATCGACGATAAGCGTCCGAAATAACAGAAAGGGCAGCGTTGTCAATTAGAATAACTCTAGACCACGTGTTTCTTTGGTGACTTTTATGCATTCAATAAACAACACTGAATCATTGTCATATGGGTTTTAGACAACTTGTTCAACAGAAAGCAAGATGGTATCCATTTTGATTACCACAAAAGACGACACACGTGTGCTAGCAAAAAGACTGATCATCCAAGTTCCCCTTTTAAACAAGGGCAGATAACTGATTAGTTCTAAGCCAAGTTACATCTCCACAACAGTGGCCGTGCAAATATGTTTACAGATTACCTCTAGCATCCACCATGTTCAACAGATATTCGGTTTTTGTATCCCTAAGAGGAATGGTTTCAAGTCAAGAAGCTTGACCAATTTTCCAGTGCGATTTCAAATCAGGACATAACGATTCTCAAGATACTGATAGCTACAAGTTTCTTGGAGAAAACACGACTACGGTGCGTACAGTTCAGCGTTGGTTCGATAGGTTGAGATCTGGAAATATGGATATCGATAATACACCTTAATGGAAGCCAAAACCCGTTCTTAGTCATTATGAATTATCAACGAAGAGGCCAACGATCCACAAGCATGAGAACTCCAACAGTGACCGTATCACATCGTTTGAAGGCAATAGGAAAGGTTAAAAGTTTGGAAAATGATCCGACGTGAACTGAATGAAATGATCCATGATAGTGTCACTCACCACACTTCTAAGCTGACTGTATCCAAGTTCATAGGAGTGGGATATGAAGTCTTTAGGCATACTCCATATTCACCTGACATTTTTCCTCCCCCTATGAGGACCCAGCACGGCGGATCGTACTCTCAGCAATTTTTTCGTAGGTCTAAATAACACTTTTTAAAAAACGCTCCTGCAGCACTTCGGACAGTGACATGATTACGACACCAAAAGATGATCAACAACATGGTTGTGACCGGAGGATTTCTCCGACCCGGAAATGGACAGCGGAATCGATGACACCCAGCCCCACCCCCGAGTCCCAGCATTCCAAACTGTCTCCATTTACGATACCAACCTGGAAGGTCGTAGAGTACAACGACTGAAACGTTGTGTTCAAAAGATGAACAGATCTAAAGGCCACATTCCGAATAAAACTATGTTTTGTTCAAAAGATGGACCAAGATGAGGAAAACAGCCCCTCAAAAAATATCATTTCTTCAATCATTTTGAACTTCAAATCCAAAGTAAAAGGTTTCATAAGAGGGATGCCTTAATTCGTGCTGAACTTTTTACCACTAAACCCCAAGTATTTTTGTTGAGATGTCATATTATCATTAGAGGATCGTTGGGAAAAGGTTATTGCTTCAAATCGGTGATATTTTGATTAAATATTAACCATTTTTTATAGTTTGTATCACACTTCAGCTTACTATCAAAAATGACATTTCATTTGTACACGACATGGATCCCCCGAGATCACATGCACAACCGAGGCCAGCAGAATATTAGATGGAGAGACGAGCTAGACAAGTTCAGGAAGTACTGGCTCTGCGACGCCCATGATAGAGAAGTGTGGCAAAACGATGTTAAAAGACTGATGATGACGATGATGATGATGATTATTATTATTATTAAATCATGAATGGTATCGACAGTCTGTCGCTGGCTAGGTTGTTAAGACAATAATCTAATTGTTGTTCGTGAGAGGGTTTAAACTTTTTTGATGTAGCTCGGGGTGATGAGTATAACTATTTTGAATTTGCAACTCATTTGCAATCAACTTTCATTCAACTGTGGATATACCCGAAGACAGTGAAAAAAATATTAACAAATCAATGGCTATGGATACATGGGAGGCAATCGAGAATTTGAAAAGGCAAGTTACCTCCCTTGTACTCGCCTCATGGTTTTTTTGTTTTTTCTTTCCAAAAAAATGAATGAACTCGCCATCAATAACTGAACAACCCAAGCGTTAAAATTTTAAGTCAAGTGTAATGAATGTTATCGAGTAACAAATATGGTCAGATTAAGTTCTACCTATGATATAATTGGCGTTTTCATCAGGAAAACATCCAAAATTGAGTAAACAAACATCTATAAATCCGGAAGAGCTAGACGTTATTAATAAACCCGACAGAATGAGGCTCCAAAGAGACAAAATAAACTTTCTTCGAAAAAAAAAATCTTTTAAGAAGGGGTGTTCTGGAGTACTGATGCCAATTTTCAAGTCTGTGGGAAAATGGTATTACCAGGAGCGCTGGAACACACGAACAAGCAAGCAAATAAACACACACACATATGAAAAAGAGGATAGAACCTTTCGCCATATTTGATGGCCACGGTCGTTCGATAAAATAGATGGAAATCAGATGGTGTTTAATTTAATTTGTTTTTGTTTTTTTAAGTGATACTTGTGACTTCTATGGTTTTTTTACAGTCTAAGAAAAATGTTAAATGTACATACAAGGGTAAGTGAAAAAAAAAAAGTATTGCTACAAAATCATACAAACATTTATTAAACAAAAATATCAGTTCATGAATCTACTATTGCTCAAGATGTCCTCCATCGAAGTCTTTACACTGAGGTGGTATTTCCATCTCTCTAACTGTCCCCTGAAGAATTCTGTTCTCTTCTATTAACACCGTGTCAAAACGTCAGTTTTGGTATCATCAAAGGACTCGAATCGTGTTTTTCTCCTTTCAATTTCATTTCAGCACAAGTGAGTAAAAGAGTAGGATAAGGTTTTAGGGTAGATGAGGTAAAGTTTCCACGCGAAATTCATGTAGGATAACATTTGCTACCGTCGATGGATGAGCAGGTGCATTATCACGATGAAAAAAAAATCACCTGTCTGTTTTCCTCTCTCATGCAGTTTTCAATTTTCCTAACTTCCCCATAATAAGCTCCTTAAATCGTCCAGTGTTCTTCAAGAAAATCTATCGAGATTGCCCCCTTTAGAATCCAGATGGTACGTAGCCACCACCTTCTGAGCTGACCCTATGGCTTAAATTTGACTACCCCCAGTTGATCCCCTCAGAAACTACTGCTTTTACTGGACTTTACTCTCGGGATCGTATTTGTAGATCCAAGACTCGTCCCCGGTTGCGATTTTTTTTCCAAACAATAGTCTCCATCTTCTTACTCAAAACTGATGGAAAGATCAGCTCTTTGATTCAGCAGATTTTTCGCGCAACGCTTTTGGCATCCATCGAGCTGAAAGCTTGCTGAGGCCAAGATGTTCGCTTGAAATTGAAATTGACCAACCATTTAAGATCTGAACTTCAGTATCTATCGCATCAATTCGGCAGTCTTCTTTCACCAATTTTTGGACTTCATTCGTCGAGGTTGGCGATCTACCCTCTCTTGGTTAATCTCCTAGGTCTTCTTGATCCTCCTTAAAAAGCTTGATCTATCAAGAAAAAAACTGTTGTCCAGGGTGGGGTAACATCTTCGTAAACCTGCAGCAAAACTTCCATAATTTGGGAGGATTGCCATTTTAGTTTTGGTGAAAAGTTGATATTAGCCATGGTTACAAAATCGTTTTTTCCATGACACAGAAAGTATCCTTTTTATTCATACACCTTAACGAGACGACGACGAATGTAGTAACAAAAATAACTTGTCTGCAGCCATCCACTTATACCAGAGATAGGTTTAAATCCATTTTTAGGAATAGACTCATCCATGTATGAACTAGAAGACTGGTAGCAATTCTTTTTGAGTTACCTTCGTATTTAGATCTATGAAGAGGCATCTAAGTTATGCCCAAATTGTTACAATCCACCTTTAAAAGGTAACATATCTATCCACTAATTAAATTCATGATAATCTAAATAACGAAACAAGATCATAGCACGGTTCAGTTGCTCTCCAATTTACGTACGTAGAAAACTTTTCAGTGAAAGTATGTTTATGAAATTACCTGAAATGATACGACAATCAAATAAGTGAATCTGAAACATACAATATTTTCAATATTCACTCATTTCAATTCATTAATGATTTTTGACTAGTTTTCTCTATCTTCACTGTAAAATTATATATATATATATATATATATATATATATATATATATATACATATATATATATACATATATATATATATATATATATATATATATATATATATATATATATATATATATACATATACATATATATATATATATATATATATATATATATATATATATATATATATATATATATTCGTATAAAAATGTTTAGGACATCCTTGATGAACTTAACGTATATGGGGACTGATGGTCCAAAAGTAGGTTCCTTGGATTGCTGTCACCCGGGGCGTTAGCACAGTGTTGTCACCTGAACAATATCGCGCTCAATCGACCTCAAAAATGTCAAAAAATGTCAGAACGCGCTAATAAAGCTGTTAGCCTTTTCAAGTCCATTTTCAAAAGCCAAAAATCGCTAGATTTGTAGAAAATGGATAAAGAATAGCTAAAATTTGCTAAAAAAAATAGCGGTAAATGTTGAATTTTTGAGCTGCCAAAACATCATGTTGTCATCCATTTGACAGTGTCTAGCACAATATATATATATATATATATATATATATATATATATATATATATATATATATATATATGGTGGTTTGTCATACAATAAAATCACCGATTTACTTCCTTGGCCCGAGAAAAGTTTTTTTCTATTCCGATGCATCATTCAAATAAGTCATTTGCTCATCAACGTGGTGTAGTAACAGTTTGCCTCGATTTGAATCCAACCAAACGCAGATGATACTTTTCTTTCAAGTTGAGACATTTATGTCTATCCTGGATCTAGCCACATTTGGATCTTCGTAATGAATTCATTCTTTATCACCACTGGCTATCTTGACTTTCTTTCGAGTTAACTAAGAAGAGAGAGGTATAAGTTTAAACGCTGACCTACGTTCATTTTCGCGAGGTCGATAAATTTTCCCAAAGGTTTGTAAACAACGATTTACAACAGCTGACTGATTGTATACGCAATAAACAGCTGAGCAAAATTCAAAGATTCTAAGATTCCCTTAACGTCGTGCGGGAGATGGCGTTGGAAACTTTTGCATCGACCGTATTAACAAACTGGTATTTTGTTGGTTGGAGGGTTCACCGACCACTTCACTTGCATTGATAACTCAAGGGGAAAGATTGTTGAATTTGGTGTAAGTTCTCTTATACTCTACATTGTTGAATAATGCCTTTACAGACATAAAATGTTATCTCTTTCGCAAATCCATTTACCTTTTGGAACTCTCTTAAAAGGATGACGTGTCGCTTCCGGTGAAAGCATTTGATATTTCAGCCATAACAGAAAATCGCCTCTTTTTTTTCTTTCTCGGGCCTCTTCTTCACGCCATTCAACAACAATCCGAAACTTGAACCTAATCTCGTGGACTTCAGATTTTATCTCCATTCCGTTCCGCTCAACATGCTTCTTCTATTCGTGTCTTTTATGCTGAGAAACAAAGACAACAACGAGGGCCCTATATGGACGCATGATTTTCTGCTGACAAGAAAGCTGTCTGGTCAACAATGGACCGACCGCCAATGACCAACTATAGACGAATAAGATCAGTACTCCTCCCCGAGATATAGACATTACGTTGGATCTCTATCAATTAATTACAAACGTGTCTTCTTTTCTCTCTCTCTCTCTCTCTCTCTCTCTCTCTCTCTCTCTTCAGTTTCTTCTTCTGGTTCGTTCCAAACGATATTTCCATCGTTGCGGTTACCGCTACCTACTTTTCTTCCTCACTCCCGAAATAGTTCTTACAGCCTTTCAAAACATATATAGAGAATGAAACATACTACTTTGTGTACTCTCCGCTCAGGGAGAGACGTGCATACTGCTATTGATGGAACCTAACGGTATTGACAGTTGAGCGCTTGGTCTTCTCGGATATTCCTGATGTTTTCGACACGATTTGTTAACACCAAGCGAGCTGTGCATTAAACATGAATAATTGGGGGGGTTGTGGAGTTTGATAGCTGACTTACTGTCAGGTAAACAGATCGCATGTGTCTCGTTCTGAACTACGCCCACGTTAGAAAAGCTTGAAATTTTCCGAAAGGTTCGGTTCCACCTGACCTCAATCCCGCCGAGAATGTTGGAACTAACATGAAGTGTGCTGAAAATTTCTTCTTGGACTTGCCTAAAGAACAGTAGTATTTTCGGCAGCAAGTGACTTGAGATTTCAGAAAAAAATTATTAGGCTTCTCAACTCAACGGTCACCTAGGTTTTTTTTTTTACATTCTACGACCTCTAAGAAAGTATCATAGATCGGAAATGAGCTCGTATCCCTTATCTTTGGGATCTCGTCTGGCATGGACAATGTCTTGCTTAGTCCATGGAGTTGAACTAGCAACACGAAGTTGAATTTAAGCATCTTTTCTCAACCGATTTTCCACGTTTTCTTATTGGTACTGATTATATTCTTGACACAGCAACCAAATTGGAAACAGCGGCGATCAGATTTTAAAATGTGCAGAGCCAATCAAAAGTCCTCAACATAATTCAGTTCACTTACCTTTTCAATTTGCATGGCATTTTTTTTTTCAATTTGTTCGCTTTCCTTTTGAATTTTCTGGGGGAAAAATATAGATTTAATCCTGTGAGAATGAATCAATTCTTCCAAACGAAGTGATAAAGACTCTTCCCAAAATTACAGGCATTAAATTTGTCAAGAATATAATAAATATCAAATCATCCTAAAACTAATTATTTTATCCCTTGTTGTAAGAATCTGAGATTCTGTTTGAAAAATCCTGTATCAATATTTAAATCAAAGCTCCATCTCTGAAGGGTCTTAGTGGGCCACCAGTGGAATATGGTAGGTTACATCTATTATGAGCTCTAATGAGAATAAGGTAATACATTTTTTTTTTTTTTTTTAAATCACAGCAGATCTTTATTATCAATAACCTGAAAGAATGAAAAATACAAACTATGCCTCTCCAGCTCTGGTCAACAGAATGACAAAGCAAACCCACACTCAGTAATATGAACTTACAAGATCAAATTGTTAGGTTTGGAAAATCAGCATCTCTATTCACTGGATGTGAAACCTTCAAATTTTCATTTACAAAAATCTAGAACACTCTATTAGTGGAATAACATTTTAAAATAGAAATAAATCAATCAACACTCAGAATTCTTTTCGTCTAGGATCCCAGATTCTTTCAGACAGAAATAAAAAGAATTAATTTCATTATGGACAGTGTCATTGTTAATGAAGTTCTTAACAAATTAATTTGACTTTTACTACATTTTAACCTCTTCCAAGAATATGAGATTGCTTTCTGAGCAAGCTAACTTATGCAATATATTATGCAGATATTATTTAGCTGAAAGTTCCTATAATAAAGATCAAGGTTTATATTCTGCTCAGGTGATTTGACCAGCAGCCAATATATAGACAAGAAAACCTATGTAGATGTGACTCACAGAAGTAAAAATTGCACTTTAGGAAGAAAAGTCTGGTACCACTGTTATTTAATAATGACTAGGCCCAGTCAAAATTAACAATAGGTATAACAGCTCTTTTACCATTACCACTGTTTGGGCAGTAAGGTAGATCTGCGAGAATGGTTTGCCTAAGGGCTCATTCACCTACTCTCCTCACTATCAACCATAATGGCAACTAGAGACAAGACATTTTTATCAAGGCCATTAATGCTTAGTGAACACAAGCAGCCTCATCTGGAATTCAAACTCAGTTCTCTGATTATGTTTTCCATAATAGTAACCATTATGCAATCTCAGACCTTGTCCATGTTTTGGTAATGCACTCACATTATAAATACAAGGGGGCATCAATCAGTCCGTAGCATGATGCATAGTTATTAAATGAATTTTCGTCTGAAATTTTCATTGTAAAATGTGCAATCTACACAATTAATATTCATTAGTGAATTAAATGCATTGACAAGAAAGGAGAATATATCAAATAGATAATAAACATTTTTTTCATGATTAGGCTACAGACTTACTGATGTACCTGTGTATATAAGAGATGTTACCCAAAAGTTCAGAGAATTTGAACAGAGTGATCAGTCTATTTCTCTGTATACTTAGTCAGCATTTCCCATGTCTTGCCAGACATTTCGAACATCTATGAGAAATCACTCGACCAGGAAAAAAAGATCCTCATTTTCTATCAATTTTTTCTTTCTTTCAGGAAACCATTTGACAACTGGAGTTTCCTGAACTTTAGGTAGCACCACATATAAAAACACACATATTCAAGCATTTACATGCACATATACATATACATACATGTACCAGAATAGACATATCTGCCAATATATTTACGCACACATGAAAATAAACTTTTCCCATCAGACAATTATACAACATAACAGAAAAATATCTAGAAAAAAATTTTTTTTTTCTTTTTTTTTTTAAACGCTTTTTGGAAATTGAAATTCAATTATCAAAATAAGTGTCACAGGCGATTTTGCTAAAATCTTGATGCATAATCACATCCTCAGAGCAGTAAAAATGATAGTAACTTTATTTATACGAGTATATACAAACAAAATAAATATTTTCTTACATTAAGTATAGTCATAATTATCAAGTATTTCTTTCGTTTAACTTCAGTTGCTTGTTTATACCTAGTAATATTAATAGACATAACAGACTGAACTTATCTAAATTTCGTAGACATGAGTTTCTATCTTATTTTGCTGTTGGTTTACATCCATTTGTGATGATAAACATAACAGTTCTAAGTTGTCTAAAGTTCTTAATGGTAGTAGTGTCATAATCAATTATCACCAATTCTTTCATGTTATTCTGTTGCTTGTCTAAACCTAGCAGTGGTAATAGATATATTAGTCTCAAACTATCAAAAATCCTAATTTAGTTGCTTCTTAACATCTACAAGTAGTGGTAGTATCAGTAGAGATATTGTTTTTTTTCTTTAATCTCATTTTTGTGGCTATCACATTGTTCAGGTCTTTTTCGTATTCTATGGCCGTTACTCAAGCAGCATCAATTGAAATGCAACAAAAATAAGACAATATAAAAAAAACTAGTCAAAAATTAATAATGACAACTTAAATTCAGACAACTTAAGTCTGTTACTTCTATCATTATTACTAGATGTAAACAAACAATATAGAGTGGAGTAAATTGGATAAGGAAGAAAGCAGTTATATCACTAAATTTGAAGGATATCTGCTGACTGGCTTTCATAGCCATAAGGTATCAATATGGTACTGTTAATGCCAGATAGACTTCCAAGGATACAGGATGAAAGTTCAGATCATGTAGGAAGCTACTTTTTTTGTTTCCAATCCGTGAAAAAAAACTCTATCATTAGGATGTAAAAAACGACTTGAGCATTGCATTAAAAAGCAACAGAAAAGATGAAAGATAACCATGTCGGAAATACATAATCTTCTAATTTTGTATAGATGGGATCAAATAAATAGAAAGTCAATTCTTTTCTTTATATCATGAGGATGATGGGAATATACAGAGATGAATTTGCATACTTATTTAGCATGAAAAAAATATCTTATAGCAGTCTTTTTCAAAAAAGAATAAAAAGTGAATCATAGTAATAACGAGAAAACAATATCAGTTGTTTGAATAGTAGCTATATTACAATCATCCAGGTTTCATGTTGGCCTGAGCCACAATCGAATGACAGCATCAAGAGACAGACATGCTGATTCTCACACATCCACAATTATCTCTTCATTTTTTTCTCTCCTTCTTTCTTTCAAAATGTCCAGGTTTGTTTTTGTTTTTTGTTTGTTTGTTTGATGGGGGGGGGGGTCTTCCTTCCCTAACTTTTTCTGCTCTTCTTTCTTCCATCTGACTTTCTTTTTTTTTTTTTTTAAATCTGCTCAGCAGCCCTAATAAACAAACATGCCACAGAATCACTTCTTTTGAGCCTGAATGGCTTTAGGGTTGTAGGCATACGTCTTCTGAATTGGACCAAGACCAGCTTCTTTGAATTTCAGAGCATCCACTTTCTGCCTTTGTTCCATTTGAGAAGCCACTTTTGCATTGTTCCAGCCTGGAATTAAGCAAAAAGAAAATTTATGAAACCATATTCGTGCTTTTTGAATGTCATACATCAAAATGCAGTAGCATTCAAATAATGAAAGGAAGATCCAATAAGCAGGGAATGTTTTGTAAAAGAATTTGCAAGAAAATAATTCCAAGAATGTCAACAAATTGTCTTCAGATATTTAGGGCAATCTAACAATTCAACTTCATTTTAGTGAATTATTTCCATTCAGCATTCATAAGAAAAAAAACGCCCCTACACTTTTTTGTAAATAAAATACAATCTTTTCCTCAAGGGCCGGTAAAATATATTTTTTGATAAAGGAATAAAGACAAAAAACACAAAAAAAACAAATTCGTTGACAGAGATAACAATGCACAAGAATAGGTAAGGTAATAATAAACTACTTGAATGACATGGAAAGTAAGGGCGATAATTCTTGCAGTATATATACAAGAGTTATTGCCCTTAACACATCCCGTCTATTTCAATTGGCTGCCTTGTGTTGAGAAAATCGGTCTTTTTAGTGAAATGTATTTAATTGGAGAATTAACTTTTAACAGCAATACCTCTAATAATATCATTTTGAACACGAGACTTGAAATACAACCGTAAATTCACCGATTACCAACTATGTTTGAGTCTTTGGGATTTTTACTCCAGATTTTGGGATTGTAGCAATAATTCAAGTACAAAAAACCACAAGGATGTTCAAGCAACGTCACTTTATTTTTTTTTTAATTAGATGAAACATTATCAACCATCTTTATCAATAGTTTTTTATTAGTATTTTTCAGTTGCTTTTTATAGCAAGTTACTCAGACCATCAAGCAGTGAGTAAACAGCCAAGATCATTAAAAGAAGGATAAGTTTCAGGTGAGACTCAAACACACATCCGTTTTGCCAGTTTAAAGCACCGTTTGCTCCTACTGTCTGATTTACAAGAACTGAACAGCTTGGTGAAAGATAAAATCTAATTATTAGACCTACCACTCATTCTGGTGAAAAGATAAAAACCCAATGATTTTACAAACATACTTGTGTTACATAGAATAATAGGATTTCAAAACATTCTGCATTTTGGGCTGGATGGAAGGCCTTTGAATGAAAACACTTACACATAAGGATTCTTGACTCTTAATAATGTCAAGGATTGGTGAGCAGAGGTTTCCTTTTTAAATGGGGAGTTGTTTATACAGGTGACAGATAGTTACTTAGCATTAGACCTGGAGTCTGATTGGCCAGGAACAATTACTAAGGACATTCAGGGGTGACCAGGGTTTGGATGTGAATTTGGGAATAGAGAGATTTTTTTCAGTGTAGTTACAACCGAAGCTCGATAGGAAACATGCATGTCAACTTCCCATCCCTTAGGGGATGGGGGGGATAAGCAACCAGCATTGTGGATAAAATAAGTTTCATACTTGCACTCTTTTTTTTTTCTAGTCATAAACTAATTAGTATCCACAGTTTCTACTGAAAAGTTGCAACAATAAATCAAATAAAATCAACAGAAAAAACATCATCAAGTTGTGTTCATTTACCTCCATGCATGCTATGGTTTGAGAGGGAGTGAAGGTAAGTCAGTAAAAAGAAACGCTACTGACAGCCTGTCACAAGACCCATTCCCTGAGGTTTTCTTTTGTAGGACTGCTATGAAAAGTAAAGTTGAAAAAACCACAACACAATGCTATAAGACTAAATGATATATTGTCAACTGTGTGCATCTGTTGCATAATTGAGCTTCAAGGGTGTTACATTCCTCCCCAATCTCTCTCAGCATCATCTTGGTTATTTATAATGATAAAAAGCAAATAATAAATCAAGATGAAAGAAAAATAGTGGTTAAAAATGAATTCTAGTGTCACAACTACAAAATATGAAGATCTTTGTTTTCTAGAAGCCCTTGACACATCCCTAATGAAACTATTGATTAAAAATAGGTTTGCATTTATTTTCAGTAATTTATTACATTGATGTGATAATTCATATTTTTTTCAACAAAAAAAAAGGTGTCACAATTGAGAGTATGACTACAAAACAAGTAATATTAATTTAAAATCAAAACTTCTGTGTTTTAAGAAGCATTTACTGTAAAATCCTCTCACTTTCCTACTATTACTGACTGAGAAAAGGTATTTTCTAAAAATATCAATCAAAACTGTCAACATGGGTTTATTTAGTTTTCAAGTTGGTCCAGCTGACTGGCTACATATGCATGTATCAAGCGTACAGGCTGCACCAATGGAGCTAAAGGGCTGAAAATCTGAACATTTACTCCTTGATTCTCTGATCAGGAGTGAATCTAGGCAGATTTTACAAAGAGTGTTAAATAAATAAATAACAGGTCTACAAATAAACTTTCTTTTGTTCCTTCAAATCCTAATACCCCATAGGATTTTAATTGTGGGGAGGGGGGAGGTAATTTGCAATGTAACTTTATACTAAATTTATCCTTTAGTTTGCATCCAGCCATATTCGTGCAAATTTAAGTAATCACTACTCATCAATAGGCAAGAGCAATAACTTATCTATTGACCACACTTTTTTCCAATTTTTTAATTGATCACCCCAACACAGTATGCAATCAAAATATGACAGTTCCCCCGTTATTAATAAGACCTCTTTGTATATGATTCACTTACTTTCTTGAAATCCTTCGATGAATCCTTTCTTTTTTGGCATAACTGTAGGGTCATGCTTGACAATCTGAGGAATCTTCAATCCGTCACGAATAACCGGAATCTTGAGGAACAAGACTTGTAGCAGGGAAAAGGCATTTGAGGTAAACCAGTAGCATAACATGGCCTGAAATGGAAAAAGTCAGAAAACATTACAGAGGCAATAAAGATCTCAGCTAGAGGTGGCTGCATGTATGTAACAGATTCAAAGGGTTTTTTTGGACAATAGAGTTCCTTCTGGATGTTTAACGTTTCAGTCAATCTATTCTACAGGCTTCTCCCATCTATTATCCAAAAGTAATGCGTAGTGAACTGAATTTTTTTTTTCTCTCTGTAGCAACAATGCTTATAATATAATAATCAGGTGTTTTTCTTTCCTTTCCTTGTTAGGCTAGGATTTCCATTACCTTTTTCAGGTGGGACAGAACACAGAAGTTGATTTGCACCTTCCACAAAGGCAATAATGTAAAAGGATCTCAGCAGAATTTGAAACCCGATTGAATAATTCTGATTTCCATGTTGATAACTGTTATGCCATCCCACATCATCATAAACAAAAACAAAATTTCATGCATAATCTCTTTTTTCATCAGCCATAATAAGAAAAAAATTTTTTTTTTTTAAATCAGCAGATGTGATTGGAAACACCAGAAAAAAAAAAAAACAGAGAAACAAATTGATCAATTCAACACCATGCCACATGGCAGACTGGCTCAGAATAGTGTCAACTTATGACACCTAGTGGTGCAATGTGCAACTACATCCAGTTCATGTCCCAGATTTGAATTATTCCATTGCGCTCTCCAGTTTATATAAATATATATATATATATATATATATAATATATAATATATATAATATATATATATATATATATATATATATATATATACACACACACACACACACACACAACAGTACAATTCATACACATAAACACACATATACATATGTACAAATACACACACCTACATCTACATAACCTGTAGGAAGGAACAAATAAAGGTTATTAAGTAAATTGTTGGTATATATTTTTTCATAATATTCAACCATTTTTATTTCACCATTAGAAATTAGCTAATTTCACACCAAGTATGCGTAAATAGAAAGAGAAATTAGATGAGGGTTATCAAAGTACTTACGCTTGGGAAGCCAGAGATGATTGGTAACAGAACAACAGGCATTGCCCGAAAGACCCATTTCATGGTGTGACTCATTGTGCCAGTCTTCACACCATCTACCCCCAACTGCAAGGAAACAGGACAGAAACATTGAAAACCAAACTATTTGCCAGCACAAGACATGTTATAAACAATTTACATAATACTGGCTATCATCACAATAAAGGACTTTCAAGGAGGATTTTCTTGTAATGAGCGTGACCTTACAGATCATTTGGTGCATCCACCTTGATTCTCCGATCAGGTGTGGAACCAAACAGGTTTCACAACTAGTGTTCAATGAATAAATAACAGGTCTGGTTAGCCAATCAGTAGAAACCATCACAGGACCAACGTCTTTTGGCAGCATGCTGAGTTGGGGATAATCAATTAAAGAATAGGAAAAAAGAGGTGATCAATGGATAAGGCACTCCTTTCACCTTTTGTTTGGCAGTGATCATTAAAAAAAAGTCTGAATTTTTAAAAAGAATGTAAATGCTGCTGGACACAAACTAAGGGATCAATCTGGCATGAACTTGGTATTGCGAATTGAACCCCCCACTAAATACCCATTTAGAGGGAAGCCTTTTGGGGCACAAAATTTGACTTTGCTTAGATAGTTTTGTCCTTCATGACTGACATGACTATAAAAGTCAAGGTGTTAATTTTAGGAAAACTTTTTAGGTAAAAAAATAAAACTCAACAAATCCAAAGACGTATGGTATATAAAACAAAAGAATAAGAAGCAGTGAATATAATAATATTTGCCATTTGCATCTACCAAGAAGAATAGCCGCACTTCAAAATCATAGACCCATGCCAACTGGCTCAACAGCCTATCCTCCCCATCTCTGTCCAATCTATAAAATTCATCTTCCCAATTCTCAGCCCTAATATCAAATAATCATAAAATCTATACAACCCAGTGAGAATTCCTTATTAAAAGAGTCACAAAATATTTACAGTGTAAGTAAAACCATCTTACCTCAATCGTGGCTAACAGTGTAGATGAAGTGAGTAGAGGGAGAGCATAAAAAGGGTCAACAACTGTGAGGTCAGTGAACCAGAGCATGCCCCCAGTGGTCATGCTTTCGACAGGAAGATTGGCCATCCCTCTCAGGCCGACAAACACAGAAATAAATACTGGCATCTGTTGGAGAGAGAAAAATTAAAGTTATCATTTTTTACAGGATACATAAAGTTGCAATGAGATTCCTGTTTGTGGATTACGGAAAACCAAAGGAAAATAATTCTTCAGAAGGAAGTTTTATTGAAATCTTGTTCATTTCCAAAATCTTAGTCCATCAGGCCATTACTTAAAAGCGGGGAAATTTTGCCATAAAAAAGAAAAAGAAATTGGGCATTTATACAATTATTTTACATTTATACAGTGCAACAGAGTGCAACAGCAAAAATCTGTACTTCATTTGGTTTTTATGTGCTCTGTTCAGATTTTGGGTATTGCCTCATATTGCAATGCATGTTGAAAAAGTACTTGACTCTTCTGATGGGACCTCCATGGCCTCTCATTTTGTTCACTTAAACACAAGGTAGCATATTTAGATCTGAACTAAACATTTTCAACTGAAGCAATATGGAAAGTATGAACCATGGTTCTCAGTAGGGGGGAGGGTTGTAAAAATTGCTCATGAAATTCAATGATTACGAGATTAATATTTATCTGAATTTTTTTTCAAGTATTCCTCTGCAAATCTTTTATAGTTTAGAAAAGAAAAAATATACTTTTGAAATAGAAAATAGAAATAAAGTCATAAAATACAAGAAGAAAGTGTTTGATTTCTTATTTCTTACCTGAGCTAATGGTACCAAGAAATTCCGGAAAGGTTTGATCTTATATCTCTGCATATAACCCATCAGTTCATTCCCAATACGAGCAGCTAAAGAAAGGAAAGCCAAAATATTATTTTAGAAAAGCATAATTATTATATATCTACACATATATATAAGAAATGATAAGAGCATCACTATATTGAAGTGGCTATCCTATCAGTGGCAGGTTCAATTTCTGCAGCAGCTCCATTTTCTTAAATTATTTATTTTATTTACGTTGCCAAAATTAAGTGATATATTAATTACGTAATGACAAGAGATCATTTCAAATAAGTTTCTATACAATATGACGCAATTTATAATTCATTCTGTTGGACCAAATATGTCCATTTCTTTTTATATACATATATATAGATATAGATATAGATATATGTATATATATATATAGTAAATACCAATATCACAAAATTGATTGACATATTTGTCTGTCAATGTCAAAATTTGTGTATAAGTACAGCATCTAAAAGTGTCAATTGTTTGAACTTTATTTTCTTTTTTTCTTCTTTTTTCTTGGTACCAACTGACTTGAAACATTGTTCAAAAGAGTCAGATGAAAATTTTATGTTTGTTTTGAAAAATGTAGTCCTCTAAAATAACATATTCATTCTTTAAAACAATGTCAGAAATATTCAAAAATATTGATTTATCCATAGATGACATTAAAAAATCATGTCATTTTTATCGGTACTATGCTAGTGAATTATATAATTATTAATTACTTCTATCTAACAATAATCATAATTGTTATCACACTCAAATGATGGAAAATTGCTGAACAAGATGTGAACTCAATCAATGTTGACAATGAGGGTAACAACTTTTTTGCTGCAACTTTTTGAGTACGTCATGTAGATACAGGCGGAACTCACATCCATTCCTTTCTCCATCAACCATTTTTGCATACCAGCTACAACATATTTTTGTCAAGATATTTGGCAATGAGATTAAATTTAAAAAGAAGAGGTTTCATGCCTTTCACACAAGCATTAGTGTAAACTGCAAATAAACAACCTCAGCTGGTTTTGAATTTGGTTCGTTGATTCTGTTTCTGTTTCCTTTCCCCAATTTAGATTTATACCACTAATAAAAAGGTATTGTCAATAAAGGTATAGAAGAGGTGAGAGAGGAAGGGGAGAAAAACATTTTGGTACATATTGAAAAAAATGAATAGATATCCAAAAAGCCTCGTCATAACCCAGAATATTACAGGTAAGATTTATTGAACAAATACATAAAAACTTTCATTCGTTCTCATGATTACATATATAGTGAAACATCAAATACTGAAGTCACACATGGGAATTATACTGGTGTCAAAATTTCCACAGTAAATTTAGCTTAGGAACAGATATGGCGGATAAAAAATGTTGATAACGTAATATACTCCACTGAAAAACAAAATTTAGCATCAGAAGTGTTCCTATTGTGTACTTTTTAGAGCCCCTCACAGAAGAATTTGTAATAGCCCACTCTCAGTGAGTGTTGGTTGTTCAAGCAAGAAAGTGAAGGTTGTTGAAAGAGTTTTGAATAGATATAAATCGCCAGAGTAATATCAGAGCTTTAGAATGGAATTTGATAATTAAATTTTGCAATTCTCGAAGTAGGATTAGGTTGAGAGAGTTTTGTTACTCAATCTTCATGTTGTGTATTGAACATCTAGAAATAAGCAGATAATCGGATGAACAAGAAATAATGTGAGCATTACTGCCAGACTATGTATGATATAAAATTACTTATTCAGCAATAACAGTGAGTATATTGTCAACTCTAGCATCTTTCGAGTGAAAAATTGTGCAGTATTGGTTGGTTATAAGAGGAAAATAATACCTTCCATAGGATTCCCGCTCGTTCTGGCTTCTGAAAATTGTTGCTGCAGACGCACAATCGTTGGCATGTGGTTGCTCATGTGGGCTGCATTTCTTTGTGCCACAACGACAATGGGGAACATGCAAAGACGAACTACAATGGTGCCTGAAAGAATGTACAAAAAGGAAGAAATATGAAAATAAGTTTGAGGTGCATAATTCAACATTTTTAAAAGCAAGTATTTTTGATATTCATAATAATTTCTTTTCCAGTATTATAATTATTGTACCCATTGTAGATTTTTAAAAAAACACTAGCTGTTGGATTTTGCCCATTTTAATAAACAATATAGTTTGGTTGATTGCCAGAATCCCGCTCTAAAATGGAGATAAGTCCTATTAGCCTCAAAATGAAGTGGCACTTATCTCCCTTGTTGAAAAAAGAGCGCATAAAGAAAAAATCAACTTGTCCAATCGATGTTAAAAAAACTTTAGTTCTATACAAACCTCCAAACTTTTACACACTCGCCAACTCGATTTTAAAAACAGTACACAAACGAGAAAAAAAAAAGACAATTTTAATTTAGTCAAAGGAATAACAATTTCTTTTGAAGGGGAGATAATTCGTCTTGAGGCTAACGAGAGTTATCTCCGTTTTAGCGTCGAATTCTGAGACATCATTTATGATGTCGGATTAATCAATAAACTGATACCATATATTAAATCCCATGTTCACCATAATGTGTAGTCAGCCAGCAATCCTTCATAGATACAGGTTTGATTAAAGGTCACCGACAAGGAATGTTTATTTAATCTTCTACTTCACCTATTAGGTGAATGAAAGTCAGTATATGGTGAATGGATGAACGAGCACTTTTGGCTATTATTTTAGCCATTTTCAAAATTTGAGACATTGAGTTTTTCATTGGCCATTTTTAAGACCTAAACGATGTGTCACAGCAAACCGAAGACACTCGCAGATTGGAACTTTCAGGGGTTGTTTGCCCAATGGTCAATGTATACCATGTGGTTTGAGTATGCGTGCTGAGGTCCAACATGAGCCCAATCCCATCGTTAAATAAGCTATATATATATATATATATATATATATATATATATATATATATATATATATATATATATAAGCACTGTGAGCTGTTAGATATGGGCCAATGCAAACAATTTTCTTCATTCATGGACACACTTATATAAATAGCAGTTTTTGGGGTGCATGCCTTCTTTAAGCTCTCAATCATGCATTTCACAAATAGGCAATCACATTTCTCTTCAATGTGCAAGAAAAAAAACAAAAAAAACTTACCAACAACAATAGCTCCCCACCATGGCAAGTCAACTCCAATATGAAGTGCTTCCAGTCCATATTGTACCCAACCACTGGGGGCGTACCCACCAAGACCAAGGCTAGTAAATGTTGGCTCCCCTAAAGCATTCAGAACTTCCTCCGGTGGTGTTGGCAATGGTGGAGGCTCAGGTATATAACCGGGAGGTAGGCTACTTGATAGTGTGTCCTGTGAGTAACAACAAGTTTTAGTTAGCTAAAAGAATCCGATTTGTTCATTGTAGTATTAATGTGTTCAACGGCCCTGTAGGATGATGAAGGTGGTAAACCTTTCAATTTTGAACCATCTTCAGAATTCAGTGAAAAATCTTCTCTTTGGACTTTTTTCAGTTAAAATATGAAAATGTTTAGCTATTTAGAAAACACACACACACACTTATATATATATATATATATATATATATATATATATATATATATGAGAGAGAGAGAGTCTATCTAGACAACAGACTTTTATTAATACAAGTTTGATTTATGACTATAGACATAGAATGACTTTTTCAAATTTTTTGTTATCTTTCCTTGTTTACATACACGAGGACACATCTTGAGATCCAATAAAAGTAAATATTGTCCAAATTTTTGCTAAAAGCCAAGCTAAGCAAGGTGAAAATATTGTGGAAAATATCATTTTCATGAGAATTTCAATGTTTAAGTGTTGCGTTTATAATTTCTATAAAGTCCATAGCCAGCGGATGAATGTAGCATTTATTTTGCATGACAAATTTATTTTTGAACATAATCTACTTCCTTGTCAATGTACATAATCCATTTTAGACTCCTGGGACATATATATCTCAAGGTTTCTATGATTGCTGAATTACGCATGTCCTGTAGATCTCTTTTAAAAGTCAACCAAGAGATTTCAATGCAGAAATTTTGCACTTCAATAGGTTAGTCTTAAAAGGGGTTCTGATAGTGATATTCTTATCACAAAAATCAAACATTATTCAGATATAATTTCACAACAAAACTAAGCTAATAACTACATTCCAGGCTACAGACTTATTGATACACTTTTGTATGTTTAACCATTAAGACATTTCATGATAACCTTTCCTCCTGCAAGAAGAATTTTAAAAATATCTCAATCACAAATGATAAAATAAATATTCATTAAATAGCTTAGTTCTAATTTCTACTACAATTATCAATAGATGCAGCCCACAAATCTCTTTTAGCTGGGTCCAAAACAATTTTATGAGTGTAAAAAAACTGGTATTAAAAGAATTTCGAGAATTGCTGCTTTACATAAATCGTCATTGATTTATAACGCCAACGCAAATCAAGAGTTATTGCCCTTACATCTTGAAGCTCTCCCATTTTCTCTTCCCTCAATTTCATGGCTTCATCTCTGCCACTACAAACTGGGTAGTGTTTCTCTTTTGTCTTGAGTGTAAACAGTTACATGGTCTTTCCCATTAACCACACTGAATTATGAAATATCATAGATGATAACATTTGTTAGCTTTCAATCTTGATTGGGTCAAAGAGTTTTCCTTAGATTCATTATATCAACAATGACCTATAGAAGCCTTGTCAATCTCTTCCTCTTCCTACAGTTATCTTCTTTCACTTCTCTCCACAACATCTGATGAGTACACAAAGCACAACAGATTTTATAATTCATGAAAAGGACACCTCCTCCCATTACTCTAAAATAGTAATGATACAGGATATAGGTAATAGAAATGTTGGCGTATATATGTCCCTGGAGTCTCAAAAGGGTTACAAATGGAAAACAAGATAATAGTACCCAAAAAATACAAGGAATAATGGAAATAGTGACAGAAATCCAGGCAGCTGACTTGTGTAGAAAGAAAGACTTCTTGAATTAGGAAAAATAGAAGAGGCATTTACCGTTGCATCTGTAGAGGAGATACTAGCTGTTGCTTCTGTAGAATTGTAGAGTGACTGAGAAGCAAAGATTATGTGTGGTCTCTGGAGGAGTCTATTAGATGGGCGGCAGGCATAAAAGTGTCTGGGGTTGATCACTAGCCCTCTGGTCTGGTGAGTGAGGGTAGAAAGATTCAACTGAAAAGAAAAAAAGAAAACATTTGTCAGTGATAAGTTTGGGATTAAGCTATAGATTACCATTGGGAGCGATTCAAAGAAATGATATACGTTGAACACGCACAGAAAACAAAATAATTATACATGTCATAATAGATGTCACTTTGTGATAGGAACCATTTAGTGAAATCATTTGCAGAAAAAAAATTATTTATCAGTAATAAGACATGGAAGTTTTGAACTATACTAATTAATCGCTGGGCCAGCCCAACATTTCAGAGAAACAGATCAAGTTTCAAGTTCTATATAATAACTAGCATAGTCACTATCAAAAATTATGGAATTATATAAACAAGGATAAATTATTCAAGTATATATCTCAGTATAAATATATTCATTGCAAACAAAAGATTGCATACCTTGAATGGAATTTATTTTTCTGCCAATATCCTACAACTCATATTTTCTTTTTTTAATTATCTTAAAGAGAAAAATTGTGTAAAGAAACAATTTCCTTTAATATCTGAAAAACAGAAGTTTTAATCAGGAAAAAAATACAGGGATGCCTGTATGTGTTTTCTATCCTATACCAAGACAGCAGAGGCAGCAACAGTAGAAGTAGTACTGCTATACATGTAAATACACAGACACAGTAGAGATTTGCTTCACCCCCTCCTTTTTTCTGTTTGTTTTTGCACAACAGAAACCAACAGACAAAAAAGTTACATTGGCCTTTATGTAATGAGATAAATCAGAAAAGATTTTTATACGGAGTCGAGTTCGTTTTTGGACCAAGAGGAGTTATCTCCATTTTATGCATGTAAACTACCTACTTCATCATGCAACAACATGAAACTAAAGATCGAATTATTTTTTTTTAACCTTAGCCATCAAAAACAGTGAAATCATTTCAACAAATAACTCAACTTATCGAATTTCAAGGAATGGATAATCTTAGTACACTAATAACTTTTTAATGAATATCCCCCCCCACAATCTTTCTTCTTATCAATAACACAAGGATTATTACGATAAAATTGATGAGTTAATAGTTTCAGTCATTTTCAATCGACACACGCTGCTATGTTGTCAAAAACAGTCTGTTGTTAACAACGGCCTTTCCAACTTATATGAACAACTGCACGTTCAAGTGAGGATTTCAGCAAATTATTATCCTCACCTATAATTTGGGTTATTTTAATACAGCAATTAATCAAAGAGAGCTATCTATGTGATAATACACAACACACAAATAAGAAAGTTTACTTGAAACTTGCCACCATTGCCCAAAGATTTTCAAAAAATAATACTGCTGTTGAAATATCAGACATATAGCTTGATTGGACCATAGCTGCATAATGTTTGTCAGCTTGAGGCTTCAGAGGGAAAAACAAATCAAAAACTGATAAAATGATTAGAACTTCTTGAAAATTTCTAAATCAGTATAAACTGGCTGCCCTTTACTGACAAACTACATGAAATTTCAGATGACGTCACACTTAGCCACTTCATTGACTACCATAAAATTGAACATTAGCGTGGGATTTATTTTGATTTTACTTTCTCTGAATCAAACAACAGTAACAGCCAAGATTTTTTTAAATCGTTTAAATTGAAGAAAAAAAAAACGAGTAGAAACAAGAATCTAAATAATTAGAGTGAAACTTACTGTACGAAGGTATGAATCCCACCCCACCTTGTCTCTACACCCAATGGAACGACCCAGGGTGCATGCCTAGATAAAGCATATGAAGATCCGGGGATGCCCACTCGTCTGAATCGCCCCGCCCCCAGCCTTGCTGATGTACTCAAGAGAAACGCTGAGAGCCATACATCCAGTATAAGCTAGGCTGCAGGAACTGCTGGAAGAACGTCAAATCGCTTCAAGGGCCTCCACTACCCAGTTTGGAATCGGAGTTGTCCTTCTCCTAGACTGGTTGCCTTCCCAAGGCGAGAAAGCTAAATCTGCCCTGTAATTAATTAACTCATAGATAGATTCATGTATTTAACGGGTTACGGCGAAGTGAATTTAACCAGCCGGAGTTCGAACTCTGGTCGCCGATTCTGTAGTCCACCGACTACGCTAATCGCACCTCCGAAATAACCACTCAATAAGCAAATGTTTCGCAATTAAAATCAAGTTTCACTAAATAATATATTTATATATATATACATATATATATATAACTTGGTAAAAAATAATTTTTATCAACTTCACAAATTTAAAATCTTTTTTAAGAAAAATTCGAATTATTCCCCTTAGTATAATAGAAGAAAAAAAATGTGACGTTACATAATTATTGCGCTTTACTGTGGAAAACAACGACGTAGTTTGGACATAATTGACATACGAATACATTTATTTGTATAGTAGGTTTAGGTGAAAATACAGGATAAAAATTTCATGAGAGAAAAACGAAATGATTTATCATTTTTGACCCTCAAATGAACGCAGGGATCAAATTGATAAACAATCCCTAGTCCTTGAAGGTCATTCATCAGTGTACACCAAATACCTTTTAGATTTAGCCTGTTAAAGAAGTTTCATAACAAAAAATCAACAATTACACTTAGAGAAACACTAAAACATTTTTTTATTATCATAATGTAAATATAACCATAACACCTACGCGACCCTCGAGTTACTAATTAGAACTCTTAGATGAATGTTTCGTCCAACGTAACGATCGCCTTCGGAATTACCAGAGTTTCGTCAAGACTAGTAATGACTAAGCAGGACAAAGGGTTTATTAAATCAAGGCGATCGTGAGAATAATGATAGAATTAATAATCCAGTCAATATCAACTTACCTTTGGGCTGCATGTTATGATGTGTATCGGTTTTAACCCGTTCAACCGGAGCACATGCTTTAAGCAAGCCGCCATCGTGTGTGACCGGCGCTGACGTACAAAAACTGGAATCGGAAATTGTGTCGTATTTTTACGAAACTTCCGCAACATCCAAATTATAAATTATAATTTTTTTCTCTTTTTATTTTCTCTCTCTTTCTCTTTCTCTTTCTCTTTCTCTTTCTCTTTCTCTTTCTCTCTCTCTCTCTCTCTCTCTCTCTCTCTCTCTCTGTTAATTATGGTTACTTAGCTTAGCTTAGCTTAGCTTAGCTTAGCTTAGCTTAGCTTAGCTTAGCATGGCACAAGGTCATAGCTCCAAACGTCTATTTGCTTCCCCACGCGAGCAAAATGTGACGCGAGTTCTTTTTAATGTTGGAATTCACACACTCTTAGCATGGTGGGTGTTCCACTGTTTCCATAAATTGCTCAGTTCAGTTCCTTTTGCTGTAGACGTCAGGACATGACCAAGGCCCTATCTTTTTTAGTGAAATGGGGAGGTGCTGCATGAGAAACGGACCCTAGGAACCATTTTTTCACATGAAAGATTATACTTAAAATTATTACCTGTATTAGTTTGCTTGTATGTAAGTTATTAACTCATAAAAAAATGCTTTTAATCTTTAATTGATTAACAAGAAAGAAATGTGGTTAATTTTGTTAATAATTCAATGTTTATTTGAATCATCTCCTGAATATTATTGAGATTTTCTGGATTCACTCTTGTCCTTAAGTAAGAACAATTATATGATGGCCCATCTTGTCTTGATTTACTTCATTCGAGGCTGGCCCTTTCATTAGGCGAATCTTGACGGTCGCCTACAGCGCAAAGATCCTTGGGGCGCACCCCAAACTGAAAAAATAGTCGTTAGATTACAACCAAGACGCAAATTTCAAGTTTTGCGCAGGCTGCATGAAACCCCTGCACCGGCCCTGACTCCACTTCCCCCATTATCAATCATATGTTCAATAAATACAGTTATAAAATGCCTTACTTTATTGAAAGTAGGAGCAGGGGATACATCGTATTCAGGGCAAGAGGGATCAAAGGTAGCCCTTGTGCAAAGGAGGCCCAGAGATATCCATGTTTCTTGGAAAATGTTCGCATTCATTCAAATGGAAAAATCGGGATATTAGAATTGAAGACGTGGATGGGGCCCGAGAGAAAATTTGTACCCCTTCTCAGAGGTCCTGATTGAGAGTTTCCTAATCCTAGTGTAGTTTTTTTAGGGGGAGGGGTAAATTTTTTTCAGAGTTGGCAAACGAAGATTACCGTTACTTTTTTCAATAAAAAATCATTTACAGCTAAACAAGTGGACTTTTTCCCTCGCGTTATGCAATGCTTTTTTTCCAATTCATCGCGACAAAAAAAAATATGACAACCCCTACAAAATTTTTGCAGTCTTTTTTAAGGTTCTCTAAAATGTAAAAAATATTATCGGGTTTTTTTTTCAATAGTTTTGAGAGCGGTCATTAAAAGGTGATAGAACTCCTTCTTGTTGTTAGTGTTCTTAAAACGGCATTTGGGCTGATTCGAAAGAAGGCCGTAGAATGGATGGACCGAAACGAGTTCAATCGTCCGAAAAACTGTTTGAATTAGGGCTTTCTAGTCGAAGAAGAAAAAGTAGCAAATTATCCCTTATTTCTTGTGATGTAGTAGTTTTTATTTTTCATTTTCATGTTTATTTTTTACATTTCCCGTATGGTCATCATCGCCGTTGCATGTACATTTAAATGTTATTGTGGTGTGACAACGATTTCGTAATATCTTAAAATAAAATTAACGGACGAATCAGTGCTTTTCGTGCGTTTTCAGGTCAACTAATCCAACATTTATATTAACCGCCGAAATGCTATCTCTATTTATTTTTTCAAATATATGAATTTTTATTTCACATATCATCGAATTCTAGACCTATAATAATAATGATAATTTGATTACCAGATTTTTATCATATTAATTAGAAGTAGAAGTACTTCAATTAATCAAAAAATTATCTGTTGTCATTTTCGTAAACATCCAGAGATTGTGTCTCTGGTTAGAGAGTACGTTGAGATGTCAGTCGAGTTGGACTCGTATTGTTGATGTCCTGACTAAAAGCTGAATTTGTTCGGAATTTAATCAAGTTCATAAGAAAACTGACCAGACCAATTTTTGTAAAGACATTCTTCGAACGTAGGTTACAATTAAAAGTCTGAATTTTTAGGAGTTATGGCTGCAATCGTTCGTTTGAAACGTCGCATAACCGACGATCCACCAGAGACAATCTTGGTGTCTTGCAGTAAGAAAAAGAAATGTGAAGAGAAGAAATCAGAAAACCCCGAAGAAAATGTCACGACACAAGTGTTGAAGTTTGCAGGGACTGTCCCAGATAAGGTAAATAATAAACCACCTTTTGTTTAATGCTGCCCTGTCTGTTTAGATTCTTAAGAGGGTTGATTTTTCTTGGTAATATGTTGGTTTTCAACTTCCTTGCTTGTTTTGTTTATCTATGTGCCGGTGGTAACTCAACCTCAATAACAATTCACAAAATCTGTTACTTTAATCGCCTTTAAAATTATCATCATTATAATCAGAGCTTATAAAAGAATTATAGGAGAATTCTAAGCCCCAAGAATTAATTTCCCAGGTTCAGAGATTAATTTAAATGGATTCGAAAGTTAAAACGTCAACATTTTTAATATTAATTTCGTTTAGGCTGCGTTTGTTATTGTTTTTTTATCTAATTTTCTAGTGTTGATCATCTTTCTGGTGATCATCTAAGCTGAATTTATTGTAGATAAAATCTCCATTTATTGTTCGTTTTTTCTTTTTTTTTTTAGTTTTTTTACGTCAGCTACTTTTTAGGATTTTACACACCACAGACTCTAACTTTGTTTATAGAAGTGTTTTGTTTTGTTTTTTTGTTGTATTCTGGTCACTCTGTGCAAAAATTTGGCAATCTTTCGATTTGGGCACATGCAGGATTCAACCATTAATGGCTACGGAAAATCAAGGACAAACGCGGAGGGAACAGAGTTTGATTATTGCTACAGATTAAACATTAAAACTAATTGTTAATTTAATTCAATTTGTATTGATCATTCATTTTGCTCTTTATCCATTTATATTATCATTATTATTTATTTATTATTATATTAATATTCATCATATAAAAACAAGTGTACTGGTTGAGAAATGAGAAGGGCTGAGCGTTGGACCAACGGTGACTGGTCCGGTCAGGTTTTCCAAAAGGACATCAGTGTAGTACGGACTAGTGCAAGTTAGAATCGTCTTCAGTCAAAAAGCATCAGACTAGAATGCTAACATTGTAATACGGATATTTTCAACGAATTCGTACCAATTTAGTAATTACTTTTTTTTTTTTTTTTTTTTTTGTAAATTCGAATAAATAAACGTTTTATCGTGATTTTGTTTCACTATCGCAAAAAGTGAAACTGTTCATAATGAAATGGCGGGTTAACGGTTTTAACGGAACGATGAAGCAATATTAGATCCTGAAATTAGTCACACTCAGTTTCCAACTGAAACTTTAAAAAAAAAATGATTTATTCACCAATCTTTCGAATACCCAAGATTCTTAACTATTTAAACAACGAAAAATTGTTGCAACCCATTATACCCCGTTGCTGACATATTTCGTTGACAGCCGATGTCAAAAAATTATCAAAAGGCTATAAGAGAACAAATGAAAAAACTTGACTACAAACTTTCTTAATAAAGACATTTAAAAGTTAATCCTAAAATCAACTCATTTACTCTATTTAGTCAGTCATACATAAACAGTAAAAATGTTACTTTTAATTAAAAGGTATAATCAGACGACATATCCATTAGATATTAATTACAGAAAATGAAATTAAAACCATCTAATTCATCGAAATTTTCGAAAAAATCGATTTCATATGGCAGTGAAATTTGATAAAGATATAATCATGTTAATCTCAATGTCTATCTCAATTTATGCCTTTTTATTAATAAACATACTTTTAAGAGACTTAGTATGACTTTGGGGGCCACTTCTAGTGGTAAAAGATTGTCCTAAAATATTACTTATCTCATTTAAAAGTATTATTGTATTACTTGAATTAAATACTAGTACAATTTCAGTGACAATATTCAAAACTGCAGTGTTGACATTCTCCACTGATGCCTTTTCGACTGAATGCAATTGTAACTTGTTGTAGTCCATACTACACAGCTGTCTTCTTGGCTGATGCTTTTTGTCTTGATGCCTTTTGACCTGGATTTGGAATTTGATAAAGACACAATCATGCATTTTGATAAAAATTTATGCTTCTTAGAGGCTTTGCATGACGTTTCCAAAGCAAAGACTAACGTATTATTTTGGGTGTAAAAAAATTGTCCTAAAATATTACTCATTTCATTCAAAAGTAATTATCTATTTACTTGGATTTTTAAAAATTTATTATCACTTATTCTTTCTGAGGGATATCACCATAAAACTGTTTTATTCATTGAAAATTCACAAAAAAATACAAAGTTGAATTACTTGATTTGTACTTATTCAATTAAAATATTCCTACCGCAGTGTTGACATTCCGGACTGACGCCTTTTGTTGTCACTTGCAGTAGTCCATACTGCATTGTTTTCCTTATGATTGATGCTTTTTGTCTTGGATTTAGGCCAGCATTTCCACCCTGTGAAAACCTACAATTACTACGGAAACAACTTCACAGCGCTCAGAGAGTGCATATCTCCACCTACTTTGTTGTCAGAAGTAGTGAATAAACTTCCAATTAATAAATCCAATATCAAAAATATAGGTAAAAACAATTCTGAAAAGAAATTTTCAGTGTGAAATCAGCACATGATTATTAATAAAAAAGATGAAGTTTCTTTTCATTTTTTCCCCGATCAAAATCCTAAATTATGATAAATCCAATAAAACTAAGCACATGCCGGGAAGAAGAATTTTTTTCTTAATTTTTGTGTTTCTTTAAATCACAAAGGAAGACTTCCCTTTTAGCAGTTCCTGGATATCTTCAAAAAAAAAAAAGTGAACACAATATCTCTAGGGATACATCTGCAAAATGTGTAAAAATGAACAAAGGCATGAAAATGAAATTAATCCAGAATTAATAAAAGGTGAGGTAGTAATTTTTTTTTTTAATTGTTGTTCTCCAAAATTTGGAATGGAAATTTTTTTTTCAAATGTATCCTATAATAAAATAAGTATTGAAATTTTATTAAATTGAATACTATGCTGATTTTTGTCAGATTTTTAAAACTTCTCGTGCGTCGATTTCATGCTGAATTTTCTGTCCATTTTGTTTGTAACTCTAGAAACAAAATGGAGACTAATACGGCCCAATATGTCTTGTCGCATTCGTAAGATGTTTTTGTGTTTGGTTGATTTGATTTGATTTTTACATCTAATCTCCCAAGACTGAAGCATCAAAAGTTTCTGGTTTTTTAGGCTCCAACTCTTTGCCCCATTAGTCAGAGATCTGGAAAATTATTCTAAGTAACAACAAATGTTCTGGTGACTACTTGCAAATAACTATTCCCAACCTATTCTTCAATAACAAACACCTGTATAAATTTTTGTGACTGAATTTATTTTGCTTTTTATTTTCTGTCCTAGAATGAGGAAATCTCCAAGCACATCAGAAATGCTATCAAGAAAGAAAAACTTGAGCGGGAGTACAAGCGACATATTGGCTCTGACATCTCAGCTCAGAATCGGATGCTCAAAAAGATCAGCTCAAATAAGAACAGATACAACATTGTGTCACAGTTCAGGACAAAACAGCTTGATAAGATTGATGAAATAGACAATGAAGAAGCTGAAGCCAGCAAGAAAGAAGAGAAAACAGAAGAAGCAGAAGGCAGTGAAAAAAGAGAGAAATTGTTTTGCCTCTATGACATGGAGCAGGAGAATATAACATGTAATCTGGTGAGAGCTTTTATAACTATTATTTTTTATGTTGATATGATCCGTGATATTGATAGTCAGGCTTTATTAAACAAATATGTCAAAACTTAATTTCACCTATAAGGTGATACCCTAAAGTTTGAGGACAAATAATGATTTCCTCAGAGAAATAAGAACATTGATTGAAAATAAGGTCCTTTATTTCCTGGTGGAATGATTTTGAGAGTTTGGTGAAATATTTTTGTATGTTTCAGTTGAAGTAGAATCTATAATAGACTGAATGCAAGGAAAATAAAGAGAAGAATATTTCAATCTTTAAAAATAAAGTTTATGAATTAAATATACAGCTATTTATCTATTATAAACCTGAAATTTATCAATTCCTTTCAAAATAGATTACTGCAAGTTGACTAGATAATATTATTTGGTATTTTTGGAGATGGGGGATGCTCTAGGTAACCTTACTTAACTCCAATTCAAACATCAAATTAAACAAAATGAGTTACTGTCTTGTGAGAATTGGTAAAGCAGTCGGTTTTGTCAAACTTTCAGAGTTGATTTTATTATTGCAAATTGTCAGATCTGGAATTTAAGATGTGTGATTTTCAGACACAAATAACTGAGAGTGAAAAGAAAGAGTGATTCTGTGACGTCATGTCGTGTCAACTCGCTTCTGAGTTCTTGGTATTTTTTTTTGTAAACATTGCATTTCTGTTATGAAAAATATTATTTTTATATAATAAGAAGTATATATATTTTATTCATTTTTCTTTTTTAGGTGAAAGTTATTTTGGTATCAAGGACGTTATTGAAACAGTTGATATAATAATAGAACCATTTAAACAATATGAAAACAAGAATTTTAGAAAGGCAGTAGATATTTGTCTGACTTAATTATAATTACAAATAAATTACAATTTTCAGTACTGTTTCTGTAGTGCAGTGGTCGAGGCTTTTCTTTTCTTTCTTCTGTAAAATTCCTACTATTGAGTTTTGACTTCATTTTTGTATGTAACAATGACCAGAAGAAAAAAGAGTGACGTCATACATGAATTACAGTGCCATACGCAAAAAATCATGACAAATTCACTCGCACTTCTTAAGCCCAAATCAGGTTCTGCTAAAGTTAGCAAATCCCATTTACAGAAACTATTAAGAAGTTGAAATTAAACATGTAGTTTTGGAATAGTATTGTATGAAGAAATGAATTCTGTATTGTTTACCTTTTAGATTTTAATGAAGCAAGAGAGTTTGACCCTAGTGCAGCCAAGCTTGTATTTTTTTTCTGGGCCAAAAGCTTTCAATACACTTTATTATGACATATTCTACTGATAATCTGTTCCGCATACTTACTGCAACTATTACATAAATAAGTATATAAATCTTACATTTGAATATAACTGGGATTTCAACTGGTCCTGCTAGAAATTCCATCAGGAGTTGTCTCCCTTCTCGACTTATCTCCGCTGCACGAGAATCTTTGTACAATCGATATTTACTAAGATTAGTCAAGTCTATCACCGGGCTAAATGAAAGAACATTGTCTTGTGTCCATCTTCCAAGTGGAAAGAGTTGATTTGTTTGGAAATTCTGCATTCATAATCCTGATTTTTACCTGAACTTCAACCACTGGAGCCAGTGGGAAATTCACAACTTAACTTTTTGCTTCATTTGATTGCGGAAATCATGCCAAATTTGAGGTTATTCAAGAATTTCAGTACAAAAGAGAGCATTTCTTTCCTTTGAAAACAATTCCATAGAAAAAAACTGAAGGATTATTGCTGATTTTAAAGTTTCCTTTCATAACATGAATTATTTTTTTAATCAATAGTTACTCAGTCTTTGCATTTTGAGTCCTTTGGTTTATTTATTCAATGTTGTTTTTGGAGGTTTTTTATGATCTAACCTATTGTACATAGAAATATGTCTGCCTCACACACACACAAAATCCATAGTTTGATTCTCGGTATGAGCGAAGAGTGTGGAAAACCCTTCATTACAACTTATTTCTCTATGCTCTCAGCAGCTAATCAAATACACTCTTAGCTGTGTGATAAGGGTGGAGCTATCCCTTCAGTAGACTCTCATCCTGTCAAGGAGGTGGTCTTAAAAACTTATAAGTATAAAGAGCTGATCTTGACCAGACTTGAGACTTACAAGGATCACTAATCTGACACATGCAATAGAAACCAGAACTTTGTCACTGTCAGTCATACTCCCTTTGGAATGTCTCTCTAGACTCAGGCGCTTTACTTTATATCATAAAACACTTCGAGGTATGCATTAACAGGATTTATACAGAGATGGGGAATTTTGATTACTGTGAATTTACATTATTCTGTCTAACAAAGGTTCCTCAGATATCTCCTAAAGTAATTTTTATAAGTGTTCAAGGATCCTAACACTGTATTGTTGGTGGCTTTTAAGGTGAATAACACTATTACCCATATACAATAGGCCAAGATTATCTTTGTAATGGTCTGTGTCTACATTTGCTTTTCTTTCCATCTTGAGTGTCTGATCATTCTACGTCTGCTTTCAATGAATTCCTGTCAAATGTTCATGCCAAGGAGTCAGACTAATTACAAATTCATATTGGGACATGAAGCTGCTTCTTATGTCAACAAAAACACTTGGAGTGATCACTACTACAGTGCAAATTGTTCAACATTGATCCAATAGGTTTAGGTCTGGAGATATTGATTTCAGTAATAAATCTGAATGATGTAGAATTTTTGACAGCAGTGGTCAACAACCCTCAAGCACTTTGAGCTCATTCTGGAGACTTTGCGACTTCAACAGAGACCATATCATATCATTTCAAGCCAATAGAAAAAGTTGATAGGTCGGAAAAACGGATCCCACATGAACTGAATAAAATGCTCCACAATTTTCAGATCCCACACCTTTCAGCTGACTATGTCTAAGCTTAGAGAATCAGGATATGAAGTCTTTCAGTATCCTCCACATTCATCTTAAAATTCCTCCTACAGATTATCTTTTTGAGCATTATTAACTTCATATCTGCACTAAAAGGTTCTATAGTGAAGCATAATTGGTGATTCATTTAAATTGATGACAACTAAACCTAAGAAATTTTATAGATGACATATCATCATTAGAGGATGGTTGAGAAAAGGTTATGGCTTCAAATGGGTCATATTTTGACTTGATATTTACCTTCTTTCTTTTTATTTTTTTGTCTGTGTCAACCTTCATTTCACTATTCAAAAAAAGGACATATGTAACCACCTAATATTATAAATATTATGTATTGAGAAACTAGAATCCCTTCATTTAAATTATTTATATTTATGTACTAACCCCAAAAACTAGATATCTGAAAATTTCAAGTACATTTTCATCTCATTATATTCCTTGATGCTCTTTCTTTTAGGTTCCTGAAGAGGAAATTGTGACTTGCAACTCTGTTCCAATGATCAAAGAAAAGGTGACATCTCCAATGAGTGACATTGATAAGGCTTATGTTTATGACTTGTACTACATCAATCAACCACACTTCAATTATTCCTGGCTGGAGGACATAACTTGTGTTGATGTCTACAGACAAGATAACATTTTTCTCAATGACCAATATTCAGACCCAGAAGATGTCTACGAGGATGATGATGATGATAGTAATGATGAGAATAACTGGCGAAATGATTATCCTGATGAAGACCCACACTTTTATGATCCGGTGAAATTTGATGACAGCGATGATTATCCCAAAGGTCAGTATGGCTCAATGGTTTGTAAGAAGGCCCTGTTTGCTTTTGCAAGAAGCTAGGAGAATGCAATCAAATGATTGAGTAAATTTGATGTCTTACTCATCCAACACACCATAAATGGCTAAATATTAAGCGTGCACTATCTATTACAGTGTTTTTCATTATGAATCTGTTCCTTTGTAAAAATTGCATTCATTAGTATGTATAGATTTTTCATGGTTGAGAAAGACTGATCCAAGTTTTGAATTTCTTCTTTGCTTTTAATATTTTAAGATTTTTGTACTTGTGTGTGCAATTCTGTCAGTTAAAATTGTGATAGTTCTCAGAGGAATGCAGAGTACTGTGTGTGTGTGTGTGTGTGTGTGTGTGTGTGTATATATATTATGAGGATGTAATTGATTTATTCAATATTCTTATTTATGTTGTCTTTTTTCCACTAGCTCTCTATAATTAAGGGGGTCTTACATGCCATCAAATACAGGAATTCAATAAGCTTTCTCCCTCTGACCCACTATCATGACTAAATATGGTCTGAAGTTCTTTCAATCATTCATCCTCATTTTTGACTAATATACGCTAGTATGAATCTACATTCTGTCACTACTCTCTTAGAAGTAAATTGATAGGATTAGATTCAAATAAAGTAAAAATCATGAGCTCAGCAGTGACATCAGAGACTGCCATTCAAAGTAATCTGCCAGTCACTGTATTTCTCATCATGTAATGAGCACCAATATAATACACATTCATTATTTGGTTAGTATCTAATTATGAAATTTTCTTTCTATTAGTTATCTCCCCATCGACCAAGTTTTCATAACCGCTTGCAGGGTACAAATAGTTAATCCAGTCTGGAATAAAGTTAAGGATTATTTAGACAACAAATCTTCGGACCATCAGGTATGGGTGGGTCTCAGTCACTTCTCCTATTCCAAGTCATTACCTGTATGATTTAATGCACAGGGTGCATTTTTAACCATTTCAGAGTCATTGACGAGATAATTTGTGTTATAACAGAATGTTATTCTTTCAGAAGACAACAGCATCTCTTTGTGCTAACAAATGAAATTTGTTAATTTGATAATTTAATTTAATGATAATAAAATTTAATAGTACATGTTGAAGTGATGAAGACTTCCTATTTTCGTTATTTTTTTTATGAGAAAAAGCCAGCATTACGAGTCGTAACATCAGGAAATATACTTAGCAGCAAACCAGTTTGAGCAATGGGGGGGGGGGGGTATGGCAAGAAATAAGGCAAGTAATTTTGGGTAGGAGGGAATGCTCACATCATGCATGAAATAAGGCGAGTAATTTAGTCAAAATTGAAAAATAATGCTTTAGAGTAGGCATCTATACAAAAGATGCATTGGTGTTGAATTTAAAAAAATTTTTTTTTTTTCACTTTTGCAGATGACTTCCATGTAGCAAAATCAGATGACGACGATGATGATGATCTGGCTGCAAAATTAGAACGCTGTTTTCTTGGTAAGTGTAAGACTGCTTGGTCATGAACAAAAAAAACTAAACCATTGTCCTTTGGGCCAGCTACCCTATGTTTCCTTAAGATCACTTCTCAGGTTCCAAAGCTTTGTATCAAATAGGAATAACACATGAATAGAACTTGAATTATTATTCAAATCTATGCCCCCCCACACACACACACACACACACATCTTCACATGTGCTAGGACCCATATTGAGAATTGCTGCTGTAGGTTAATGATTCCATCTTCCCTGCAAAATGAAAAGTCAATGAACCACTAAAAAGCCAGATTCACTACTTATTTAATCTGTGTGTGTGTGGGGGGGGTTATTTACTGATTTATAGTATATCAATATTGTAAGCTCCCTTCTAAACTTGTTTCACTAAATCTGACCGACCAGGATACCTCAATAACATACCTTCCAAGTCTTACGCATTCTGCAACATTCTTGTGCTCACACTTCATAAAAAGTTAATTTCCATAGCTGATATGCCCTGAAACACTATTTTTGTCCATCTTGAATTCATGATTTTCAAAATTCAGACTCCCATAGAAAGCCACCTTCAATTTTCCTCCCTGCGCTTGAATTTTTTTTTTTTTTTTTTTTTTTTCAATCATCAGAGGCACAACTACAAATACATTGGGCCATCAATCCATCTGCAGCCTATGATATAAGCAGTATCTATTTTACGTGATAAATTATTCATTTTTCCACATGATCACCTTTTGTCAAAACACTCAATTCAGTGACAATTATTGAATCACATCAACCAAACAGTGTAACTCCAGATCAAAATTACACATCAGGCTAATTGAACCACATAAAGAAAAATTACTGAATCCAATAAAATAACTATTTTCAATCACAAATTAACCCCCCCCCCCAAAAAAAAAACAGTTTAAAACCTGCAACATTTACTTAATTTTTAATTGCATTTGGCAGCATTTGTTTCAGTAATAAATCTATTTGTTTCCAATTGGGATTTTTTTTTTAAGGACTGCTTTTCTCAAGGCTAGGCACATTTTCATTTTATATCTATTTGTGTTCCCTATAAGTTATAGGCCATAACTCTATGCTCGCAATGAGATTTTTAAAATGTTTTTAAATTGCGAATGCTTTTTCTCCAACATCATTTTTATTTTGAGAATTCTTCTTTTAAAAATTATGCCATAGTGTGAAGTGTGGAAAAAAAAAATTCTCCTTTCTTCACCCACTCTATGTATCCATCCTTTCTGGTCTGAACCAAAAACTCTTGATCGCAATTAAGAAATCGCAAATAATGATAATAATAAAAGCCACAAAAGCTTGTTGACGATTCCATAACCCTGTATAATGAAACTTTCTTCCCTTTCCTGCAGGTAAAGATGATGATGATGAGGATGAAGAAGAAGAAGAACGTTACAACTATGATGAGTGCAGTCAGTATTCTTGGGGTTATCCCAGACACACATCTTATGAAAATTACATGGAAAGAGTTCTTAAGGAACTAAGTGACACCTGAAGAAAACTATATTGATGTTAATTTTTTTGTACATCTTTTTTTTTTCAATCCATTTTGTTAATAAAACTTTATCTGTTGAATGGTTTCCAGTTCATTAATATCATTGTTTCATTCAAAGATGGCTTCTTTTTTTTTTTTTTTTTTTTTTTTACTCACTCTGTATGGAATGAAGCTTTCTCTCCCCACTTGAAAAAAGTGGATCAGTAAGTCCATGGCCTAACATGTCATTAACTGAATTTTCATCCTAATTTCTTCACTTTATGCTAGGCTTATATTTTAGTCCACCTTAAAAAAAATTTTTAAAACTGTCGCAGAAAATATACTTATGAAAGAAAGTAGATCAAATTACATATGAACACACTCAAGATGAAGAACATGCTTTCAGATATTTTTACAAATAAATTCATATTACCATGCTAATATACTTTCATTTACCTAATATTTCTAATTATACCAAAGTCTGACTTTGAGCATAAATGGGTTAATATTCAGTACTGAATCAAGTGCATTGACAAGGAAGGAGGTTATGTCTGAAAAATGAACACTTGTTACATAAAAAGGTTTTTTGTTTTTCTTCTTTCTTTTCCATCATTACGCCGTGGACTTATAAAATGAGCAAATCATCTCATAATTGAAGATACTAATTGTGCGATCATGTCATTCATTACTTGAATAATCGAGTACATGTCATGATAATATAGCTTTGACCATGGAATTTTCATAGGTGGTGACCAGTAAGCATTCCAAATGGAAAGAGAAAAGCAGATTTAGACTCGTGGCACGCGGGATGTTCCAACTATATTGTTGGAAGTGGTCAGACAAATCAAATAAGGTTTGTCTTTCATCAGCTCCAGATGATTTGAAATAAGGAAGCTCCATCCTTCATTCAACCCCTCTTTCTTCCTATTTTACTTTCTTTTTTTTAAAATCCAAGGTTCTCAACTACAGAACTATTGATAGAAAGAAAAATTCAGCAAAAATCTACATTTATAGATAGCATAATTCACATTTGCCATCACAACCCATAATGGTCAAGTAGTGGGTCAATTGGTTGCTTTGAAGACTCTAGTTTTTAGGGGAAATAAGGTCAAAGGCAAGTAGTTTCATCTTCTCAACTTCCTCTCTCTCAAAAATATCAAGTAGAATTTTGAGAAGTCTTATATGCTGCTTTCTATTTCTATTCAAGAGAGAAAACTAAAAATTGTAAGGAGGGGGAATTCTGTGAATAAAAATCTGATTTTCTTAGATCGTAAAAAACAAAAAAGGCATTTTCAATAGTTTAATATATATATACATATATCATATATATATATTATTATTTTTTACTAATTTGTTTGGATTAAAACAATAAAAAGTTCATTAAATCACAAACTAAATAAGCAATTGAAGTTTGTTATTTTTACAATTATCAAAATGACATTTTTTTTTTTATTATAAGAGTTTTTTTTTTTCTTTTTTTTCATAAAAACAATTCCAGAAAATATTTCCAATATTTCTTTTGTGTTGTTGTTGCTGTTATGAGTGAGTGAATTGGTATCCAATGATGGTGTCTGTACCTGATGTCAACACAAGAGAACACATCTGAGGCAGAGGCAGATGGAACTCTGTGCAAACACTACAGGGATGCAAAATCCCACCCAGGAGGCATGGGTGGGAGCTCATTGTGATCTGTAATGACGTATGAAGATCCGGAGTAGAAATTATCGCTCTTGTTGTTAAGAGTAATTTTAATTTTTGCAAACTTTTGGATGAAGAGTTAGTGTTTGTGTATATATTTATATATACATATATATATTATATATACATATTTTTTTTTTTCCTTTGAGAGTTCATTTTTCAGCCTGTATATTCCAGCCATGGTTAAAGTATACACCAGATGAATCTCAAAATGTTTGTTGATAATGATTAGCAGACAAGAATCTTAAACTTCCCACAAGGATTCCAGTGCTTCTCAGTCGTTTGGGGTTTTTTTTTCTGTTTTTTTCTCCAAAATTAATTCATTTTTTTTTTTTTATTGTTGCCACTTTTTCCAATACTTTTGTTTATATCATATAACTGTCAAATGTCACTAATCAACATTGTAAATTTAAACAAAAGTTATTTTCATTCATCTACTGGAGAACTCGTCGATCACCTACCTTACTTTCTTTTTTTAAATGCTGAACAACGAATGCAGGATGAATCTTCAAATTTCCAACTCGGAATATAGGATTGAGATATAAATGTAACACGATTGGTATTTGTTTGGAATAGGTTCGCCAAAAAATTGTCAAAGGGTGGTAACTAGTATAGATACTGACATGATAAAACAATGCTGTTAAATCAAAAATATGTGGACGCGCATGAAGCATTAATTACAGAAATTTTGGAACGAATCAGCAAATGTTTACTTCTCTTTACTTGAATTTGTGCGGAGAAATACTGTTTGATAGAATAATATTTTCTTCGTCTTTTTTTATATTAATTTCATCTTAGTATTACAAATATAGAAAAAAAAATTCAATTGCAACCCTCACACTAACTCTAACTTATATCCCTCAAAGTTAGATTTAATAAAATACAGTTTCAAATGGTTAATTTTTTTATTTTCATTTGCTCTGTAATAGAATAAGTTAGCAGCAGCTTAGATAATTGTATCTACTGAAGTTATCTCCCTTTTTCGCCGAACCCATTCTGAACAATTACCAAACAATTCCTCCACTAAAACACTTCTCTCAAAATATCCAACAAGATAAATACACGTGTGTAAGATCTCCACAAAATAAATGTCTTTTTCTTTCTTTCTTTAACAACAGCATAATGTGCGTGTTTGTATATGTTTCCTTGTGTAAGTAAGAATGTTTTTGTATAAGAGTAAAGAATTTATACTGGTTATTGGGGGAGGTAACAAAAAACATAAGTATATGATTACAAAAACAGTCTTCACTCTTTTCGAGTTGTTTCTCGTATTTAGATTAGGTTCGGGTTTTCTCCTCCCCATCAGTCAATTCTATCTGAAATGAGCAATTTTTAATAAATAAATATCTAAGTATAATTACCTTTTTTTTTTTTAAATTACAGATCAAATTCATTTTTTTTTTTCTATAGTTTTTAATCTGATTTTGTATCTTCAATCTTCCTTCGAAGGTTAATAAAATGAACAAAAATCATCGTTTGCACCACACCTCATCTGAAACTTACTGATTTAAGTACTTGTAAAACAAAAACACGAAAGCGCTTGTGTCAGCCTAATGAGTATTTTCTTAGCAATCTTAGATGAAAGAGAAGTCTATATAGGAGCTCTGACATAATCCCACTTTACTACTTTTTTTAAATATCAATTTTTATAACTATCTATGAATTCAAACAAATTCATTATTTAATACAATGGTTAAAAAAAAAAAAAAAATTGTAAATAGAACTATTTTATAACTGTGCCATCATCATGTACAAGACTCAGGAATTTTCATCTTTCCCATCTCAGCCATGCTGACCACGAGTCCTGATTTGATATATCGTTTTTTTCTATCATTCATATTAGATATCATTGGAAACTTGCTGAATTTATCGAGTCATTTCCAAAACCTATAAATTTAGATTGTTAGAGAGCGACTCTGCTTCAGCCGAGTAATCAATTATATACTTTTTCACTCTAACCAACTCTTTTTTGACAACAGCAGCCGAACAGTAAATGCCTCGGTAGTGAGCAGTTCATGATCACTTTGCACTAACGCCCTTGGGAAAAGCACAAACCCATCTCTCCTTCCCCCGGCTATGGGTAAATAGAGCAGACTGGGCTTTCCGGCCATGGTAGTCTGGGAGATTACTGATACCAAACCAGTCTGAAAAGGGCTCCATCAGGCTTTCCTTGCTTTAGTCACACCCGTGATGAAATCATCTGTGGTGCCCCAATGACCTTGCATTGGGTTACAGGATAGTAAAAAGTAAAAGTAAAATAACTATTGAACACAAAGAGTGGGGAAATAGATTAGACAATTAGTCATTCGATATAATATGCTCGGTTCCATTAGACATAGGCTTCTATGCGCGTTTTTGTTTTTAATAAGACATATTTTACAATAATTATACTTAGATATTTATGGTTGTTATCGTTTTAGTTCTTGAGTTTTTGCTTTTTTTATCCCAATGACTAGTGATATCTACACTTGAAATGATTTGAAAGACTTGGCATGAGGCTTAGAAATCCACAGACACACTCCGATCCAGAGAATTATACGGAGGAAAGATCATCAGCAGTCCAGTGCACCACTCGTTGATCCCATCGCAGGTTTGGATGGAGCCCCACCCACAGCACCTTTCACTTCAGTAGGCGTAGTAGAAGCTTCAGAGGCAGCTGTGGGGGTGGCTTCGGCAGTGGTAGTGGTGCTGGCAGCTGGAGCAATGTCAGTAAATCCTCCAAACAGAGTTAGTCCTGTGGCAGGTCGGCAGGTTGGCATTGATATTGCTTCCTCATACGAAGGAGGAGAGCAATCGAGGTCTATGTTGGAGTCCGTGGCAGTGTCAAGTACCACTGTCCCGTTCTGGCCACCATAAATGATGTGGACATGTGGTTCGTTGTCAACTGGAATGTTATTCTGTGGAGAGGAATGGATGTGACGATTATGAAGATCAACTGGAAGAAAAAGAAAAAAATCAGAGTTAGAAAATCAAGAATATACGTATGCAAACGAGAATGGCAGCTTACCAGGCTTTCGGGAAAAATAAAGGGGAAAAAAAATAAAGGAAAAATGAGGGGAAAAAAGGAGGGAGAACGGAGAGGGGGAAGGGAGAACGGAGAGAGGGGGGAAGAGAAAGGAGAATGGAGAGGGGGGGAAGAGAAAGGAGAACGGAGAGGGGGGGGAAGAGAAAGGAGAACGGAGAGGGGGGGGAAGAGAAGGGAGAACGGAGAGGGGGGGAAAGAGAAAGGAGAACGGAGAGGGGGGGAAAGAGTAGGGAGAACGGAGAGGGGGGGAAAGAGTAAGGAGAACGGAGAGGGGGGGAAAGAGTAAGGAGAACGGAGAGGGGGGAAGAGAAGAGAGAACGGAGAGGGGGGGAAGAGAAGGGAGAACGGAGAGGGGGGAAGAGAAGGGAGAACGGAGAGGGGGGGAAGAGAGGGGGGGAAGAGAAGGGAGAACGGAGAGGGGGGGAAAGAGAAAGGAGAAGGGAGAACGGAGAGGGGGGGAAAGAGAAAGGAGAACGGAGAGGGGGGGAAGAGAAAGGAGAACGGAGAGGGGGGAAAGAGAAAGGAGAACGGAGAGGGGGGAAAGAGAAAGGAGAACGGAGAGGGGGGGGAAGAGAAAGGAGAACGGAGAGGGGGGGAAAGAGAAAGGAGAACGGAGAGGGGGGGGAAAGAGTAGGGAGAACGGAGAGGGGGGGAAAGAGTAGGGAGAACGGAGAGGGGGGGAAAGAGTATGGAGAACGGAGAGGGGGGGAAAGAGTAGGGAGAACGGAGAGGGGGGGAAAGAGTAGGGAGAACGGAGAGGGGGGGAAAGAGTAGGGAGAACGGAGAGGGGGGAAAGAGTAGGGAGAACGGAGGGGGGGGGAGAGTAGGGAGAACGGAGGGGGGGAAAGAGTAGGGAGAACGGAGAGGGGGGGAAAGAGTAGGGAGAACGGAGAGGGGGGGAAAGAGTAGGGAGAACGGAGAGGGGGGGAAAGAGTAGGGAGAACGGAGAGGGGGGGAAAGAGTAGGGAGAACGGAGAGGGGGGGAAAGAGTAGGGAGAACGGAGAGGGGGGGAAAGAGTAGGGAGAACGGAGAGGGGGGGAAAGAGTAGGGAGAACGGAGAGGGGGGGAAAGAGTAGGGAGAACGGAGAGGGGGTGGAAAGAGAAGAGAGAACGGCTTTTTTGCCCATAAACTTTAGTTACCATATCAAAAGATTTGGTAGCCATTTTGTTCAATTTCACCAAAAATTCCTAATTCAACTTCAAGCCTAACAGTGAACTGAAGATGTGAGCAAACTGAAACTTTCAGAGGTTGTTTGTACTTGCCAATTGTATAATGCAGGGTCTGCTTATTGTTCAGTGTATAATACATATAGTGTGCGTATATGCACAGTGGTACAATTTACATAAGTCTTCTGATTTGATAGACATTGTGCCTTACCAATTTGGCCACAAGAGACAATCAGTAGACACCATTCATTACAATAAAAAGTACCAAAAAGAAGATGATGAAAAGAAAAACAAGTTAAAAATTAATAAGGATGATATTATTGTCTACTTCTCCTAGGTGTAAACAAACAATATGTTATCAAGTACAAATCAGAGAATGAAGAATTAAACTAAACTTGAATGACACTTGGTGATTGGCTTCTGTGACCTAACCAGTGAGGCACTCTCTATGTTATATATGCTCTAAAAAAATACAGAATGTACATTCAAAACTTGTTGGAGGCTACCTCTTTATTTACAGTCCATCCAGCTCACTTAATAGTCATAGAAAGTAAAACCAATCAGAACATTACAATAAAATGCAACAATAACAGGGTTTGTTTTTTTTATAAATAGTCAGAAATTAATGATTCTGTAAACGTTTCATCTTGCAAATAGTGGCCATAAATGCTGAACAGTACTTTTCACTGAAAATAAAAAAAGGTTGATTTATAATTTCATCAAAAGAAATTTTTTTTTAAACTGAAATGATCTCCCACTTTTTAAACAAATATATAGCTAACAAAGGTCAAGAAAAAATGCAGGAGGTACCGTCAATACTAAACCCACAATATATATATATATATATATATATATATATATATATATATATATATATATATATATAAGCAATAACTTGAATAATGCAGTTCTGAGTTGAACAGATAAAGAATTGCCGAACAAATTAATGTAAGTAAGTATAAGCTGGAAGAAAAAATACTTTAATTTTAATATTACCTTACATTTTGAAACCAATTTGACCGCACTATTCAAGGTATAGCTCTGAGTGTGTGTGTGTGTGTGTGTGTGTATATATATATATATATATATATATATATATATATATAAAATTGAACAGGATTTCCGTTGCAAGATTTAACAAAAGCAGAAGTTGGGAAGGAGATGGATGGAAAGGATAACACAGGGCAGAAGGACTGGCCACTTGGGTTTTGCAAGAAGCATGCAGGAATTTGTCTCAACCATAAATGTCAGCTCCATTTAATGGACAGACCACTTATAACTCAGTAGTGAGCCGTATTCACAGGCACACATGTAACAAAGGTTATTCTGTCTTCTCTTATATGCGAGGTTGTTCTCCAATCCTTCTTGAACAAAAGTATCCACTCTAGCCTGATTTTTTACACCTGTGTACAAGGCTAATGTATGCAGCTTCTTTCAATTTTCTCACCTACCAAATATATACATATCATTGTGAATGGGTTGGAACTATCAGTATATTTGCTACCCATATCGTTTCAGTTTACAGCCATTTTCTGGTTTGCACTACCAAGGAAGAAAAAGAGAAACTAATCCTTTTTTTTTTTTCATACGTATTGTTTATCTGAAGACAGCTAAAACACGTACTGGCTGAAAAATTGGGGAGACGGGCTAAATTAGAAATGTTTATGTCTTGCGGGCCCAAGTGAATAGAAAATGGAACAATGCAAAGCTTTGGAAACAGCTTGTTTTTTTTTAATTACTTCAATGCTTTTTTTTTCATTATAGGAGTATATACAGTATCATCCATAAATAAGTACACCCTTGCCAATTCCTTTCCAAAAGTTAATTCTCTTCAAAACCAAACACACCAGGATTTTATATTTCATAATATGAATATGTAGCAGTCCAAAAATGAGTACACCTCACGCAAAAGAAGATATTTGAAATCAACTTTTGAAATGGCTACCTCTATTTTCTATCACTGCTCGTAGTTTTGATGACATCAACATCACTAGATTTGTACAACCAGTTTCTGAAAGGTTTCTCCACTCCAACAGGATCCATTCCTTCAAGTCTATCTTGTTGGTTGGTTGTCGTTTTTCTACTTTCCGTGTCAGTACATTCCTCAAGTGCTCAATTGGATTTAAATCCAGTGACCTGCTAAGCAATTCAAGCATTTTAACCTTTTGCTTCTTCAGAAACTGTTTTCTCCTTAAAAGAATGTTTGGGATCATTGACATGCTAGAATTCAGCTCTTCTTCCCAAGCTTTTAGATGAAGGCAAAAGGTTTTCTTTCAATATTTTAACCTAATCTTCAACATTCAATCGATGAGAAGCAGCTCATCAGTGCCATTGGAGCTCATACAACCCCAAGACAATTGACGTTTCCTACACCACCACACCTAACCAAACGCTTTCCCTTGTACACCTCGCCATGACATTGCCAAACTTGTCGGATGCTATCAGACCCAAATGCATTGATTTTTGTTTCATCTGACCAAAGTGTACAGTCCTATAACTTTGAATTTTCATCTTTATTTTCCCCGTGCAAACTTTAAATGAGTCTGTTTGTGTCTCCTTGTCAGCAGTGGTTTCCCCACTCAGTTTCCAGCTATGTAAGCCTATCTTGTTCAGGGCACTTTTTTGTTTGTTGCACATTCACAGCACATACTTTTTTTTCACTTTAGGAGCATCATCTGCACCCGATTTTCTTTGGTCTACATCAACCGATCTCCTGATATAACAAATAGATCTTAGGGTCAGCTTAATTGGTCAACCTGATCGCTTTTGTACACCAACTTTTCCACTAATGCACAATTTTGGCAAAACATTAGTCTAGTAATTATTTTTTGGTAACTGCTGTTCAGTTTGCGCTAACTAATAATAGTTCCTTCAAACTAGGGGAGACTTCTTGCCCACATGGAGCCATTTCTGAACTAAACATCTGTAAATTGAAAATTATATCTTTTTGAGAACTATTCAAACATTGCAGGCTCTATTTATATTCAAATTTATTCTAATCCCCTACAAGAAAAAAAAAAAATATATATATATATATATATATATATATGTATAATGAAATGACTTTTTTGTAGGGGTGTACTTATTTTTGGACAGTAATATATATTTTTGGTTAGTGTCAATGCTATAGAGTTTGGTAATAAATAATACCTAATGATATCCATCTAGATCTATAAGAAATGATGAAATCTTCATATGCTTGGTTGAGAAGAAAATAACCTATTCATGAAATAATTGGTAGAGGGTGTACTTATTTATGGGCAATACCTTACCTACATAAGCTTCCATGTACTATCAATTAACTATAAAACTATTGAAGGGGGAGCATTGTTTAATTGCTATTCACATTTTGAATATACTAATAAGACAGCAGGAATGCCTTGTGTTTCAGCTATAAAAGACTGTTTTCTTTGAGGCCACAGCACAAATGAGAGTATTGCTCAGTTTCCCAATACTATGATCTGCAAGGCCAATCGAGCGCTTCAACCGTTTGCTTCTTCAGAAACCATGTTGTCTTTTTAGAGGAATGTCTTGGATCATTGTCATTGTCATTGTCAACAGGCTTTCTTTCAATATTTCAACGTAATCTTTAGCATTCATGATTCCACCAATGAGAAGCAACTCACCAGTGGCATCAGAGCTCATACAATTCTATTGTTCACAAACCAAAGATAGATAAGGAAGAAAAAAACACCACATATTCAACCAAGTCAGTGAAGCAGAAGAAATGTGGCTGTTAACCACATTTGCCATCCCCTGGTCTTAACCAGTAGTCACCAAGGGTTTTTAAAAAAAAAATTTCTTGGTTCATGAAAAGTAGAGTCTAACAGAGAACCTTGATCAAAATAGTTAATATTAAGTAGAACATTAACATTATATAAAACATTTTGGTTTGACAAAAATTCCATTTTGTGAACATCAAACCATTCCGGCTCTCTGGAGATTGTTGCAGAGAGATGAATACAGTTGTCATGATAAAATGATGAGATGAGATTATGTTTAAAATATGTGCTTGCAAAAAAACATGAGATAATTTTGTTTGTTTACATTAAGTTTCATTATCAATTTACAGCACACTAATCAAACGATATGTTTTAATCCCACTTGGCTTAGAAATACAGCAAGTCACTGAAAAGATGTGTAGCATATTCCTTCTACTATCAGATTCAACGGTTCTTTATAAGTCTCTCATTAATATTTGAGGTTCATATTGCGAAAAAAGGTTGGAGATCATTCGTCTAAATAAACAACTTGGTGATAATGACTCCTCTGAAAATTACACAAGCAATCCTACAGTAGTGTTTTAATTGTAAAGGGTTCGGGTTAGCCTGATCCCATTATCAAATTCAACTCTTTAGTAGGAGACTATCTCTAATCAATCTGTTTTCCTACGATATTGAAAAAAAAAATTTCTTTCCAAAATAAATCACTGAAAATACAAAGACATGCTTGCATATAAATTTTTTCTTCAGAGTATTGAAGATGGCCACATAAAAATTACAATCATGCTACAAAATACAGAAATATCTTTCTTTCGAGTTAATTAAAACAAAAAATATCTTGATATATGGTTTTTGGATAGGTTTTCAATAACTCCACCAATGATCATCTCCCTTGCCTGCAACTACCACAAACAATCACCAACACAAATTTGTACAGCACAAATAAAACTCAAATAACACCAAGAGCAAAAATGCATGATGGGTAACAAGATCACCAGCTCAGGGGTCAGAAGCCAACAGGCTAAAGTCCTGTACTTACTTAAATAGCACTGCGGCTCATAACTCAGTAGTGAGCCATATTCACCTAAAAGAAAACAACATATGAAAAACAGTTGTTATTTGAGATAAAGTCTTTCCAGCTGAAGAAAATTGTTTCATTAAAATGGAAATTTTGTCTTTCTCAATGAATTTGACTCAAATAAAACAAATATGGAGTCCATCCTGACTCTTCCTTGTAACAACTTTCTTGCAAGAAAGAGAATGGATGAAACAGGTGTTGTTTTTCGAAGAGTTTTCCAGACAATTCAACTCCTTGTCATTTGTATCATGAACACAACATTACAACCAATTCATTCTATGGCCTTTTTCAGGTATTATATCCAAATGTGATGGTAAGAACAGAATAGCATTAGTAGCTACATTACAACGTAGGATTCAGGTATTGTTGATTTCTTCCTCTTTCCTCGTTAGGCTTGGATTTCCATACCTTGTCCCTGGTGAGCAGTGACAGCCACATTGGGTTGAACTCTGCATTTGTCTGACTTACACTCAGTCGACATGAGCTGTCTCCTTGATTTTCTTCCAGTTTCTAAGAATATTCTGTTCATTACCATCATTAGAAAATTCCATATACCACCATCACATTTAGATGTTGCACCTGAAAAAGGCCGTAGGATGAATCGGCCGAAATGTTGCATTTATAACACGAACAAGAAGCTCAATCGTCTGAAAAACTCTTCGATTGTTAATGAACCTTCTCAAAACTATAGAGAGAAGTGTTATTTTGTTTTGTCTGCAAACTTCTAGTACAGGTATCCCCCACTTTGTGAAAATTCACTCTACGCCCAGTTCGCATTCATAAAAAAAAAAAAAAAAACAGGTAAAAGTGTAGTGTTCAGCAGTTGTATTACATTGAGACTGCTACTACTCAGTCTCCTGTACCTCCTACCACCATAACTTACAATGACTCAGCCTAACATACCATCATCATCATCATTCAGCAAGGGGTCACAGGGATGTTCAAAAATGTTTCCCTCATAAGTTAATGGTAATTGCTTCTTTGCTTAATACCATTCTAGCTTACAAAAGTTTTTTTTTAAGATAAGCTCCACTTTCGGATAGTAGGGGAAATCTGTGTGCAAAAAGATAATCATGTGTGCTGCACACAGGAACATATAGACATATATTCCAACAGAAATATTCGCATTAATTCCCGACCACTGATAATTCCTTTTTTCCTGAATCTCAATGCATTTCTACAGTAAAATCATTTATAACAGATTTTGGTAATCCTTGGTTATCTGGTCTGAAAATACAAAAGCATAAACCTTGCTAGAAGTTATCCCCCTTGATGGCTGAAAATGGCTAGATCTAAATCTTTTTTGTTTTCATTTCCAGTTAACTTCAATGCTAAAAATGTTATATTCAATCCAAAATTCATACAAAGGGTTAGGATTAAGGGTAAAAGTAAGGTTATGATTAGGAATTTTGGAACAGTATCTTAGATTTGAAGAATGGTAGCTTACAGCAAGAAGATTACTTGAAGTGTACATAAAAAATAGCTGGAAATGACACTTCTACTCATTTAACGCATCAAGGGGGATAATTTTTTAACAATCTTCATACCATTGTTTTTTTTAGGACAAAATAACCCAGGATTACCTATGTTCCGAGAGTAAAAATAATGCTACCAAATAATAATCATGTTCTGTCAGTAACACATTTGTTCCGGACCACTGATCCTTTTTTTCTCATTTGCAATACATTTCTATTGTAAAATATTGCCACCAAAAACGCATCTATATCCTGTCAGTTAGGCTTACATTAATTCCTGATCACTGACAGTACCCCCCCCCATATTTTCCTACGCAACATACAGATTGATTGCTGAAACTAGTTAAAACAAAATTTTAGGTAAAAAGAATAAAATTTCCTTACTGCCAGAAATAACGAGGAAACCACAAAAGCAAAGCAGGGGAGTGATGGAGTAGAGGTAAAGTCAGTCAGTCACAATAAGAACCCTTCAAAATATACGCTGGATTCAAATACAGTCAGTGCTTTGAAAAGGAGGGGGGAAAAAAAAGCAGAAAAAAATCCTCTACACCTACCCCAACATCAAAGTTCGATTTCAATATACATGTAATTATTAGAGTGAATGAAGATTCTGATATATTTAACGAACTCTACCCATCATATCAGTTCACATACACCAGCTAATATATATCATACAAATATGAACACACTAGATGTGTACATATATAAGTCTATACATATATGCTGTATAATTATCATTATCCCAGTGTAAGTTTGCAGGCCTATTACTCACCATTCATTAGCGTTTGTGTCCCCACCGTACTCCGAGGATGGTTTGCGCCAGGGAACCTGTGTCTGACCCGAGGTGTGCATGGTTCGCCTGTGTCCAGGTTTGCTGATGTCTCCAGCCATCTCGACTGCCGCATTAGATAATATTTATAACCCAAACCACAGCCTACAAGCAGGACAGCTATTACCAAGCCAATTATTATCAAGAGAGTTTTGATGGAAGTTGTATGGACTGGAGGGCCGGCTGGAATATAAATAATATGAAATAACAATATTTTTCAGATGAAGTAAAACTTAATCCACACATATAAAATAAAAATATGTATCCAAATATATATAATTTTCTCATAACACTTTTCAATGAGTTCACATATACTACACTATTCTCAAGTAGAGTGCACTGATACTACATTCCAATTCTAGGCAGAGGGCCTGGAGCAACATTTTGATCCTAGACAGAGCGCACAGATACACTGACATCAGATGCTTGATACAGGCATACCACTGATTATCCTGGGAATAGATGGTCTGGCACCCATTTTACTCAAGACAAAATACTACCCTGCAGTGGTTGTTACTGCTCCATCAATTAAAAAATAATAATTTGTCCTAATGAAGAGTTTTCCACATTCTTCACTCATACCGGGAATCGAACCCGAGATCTTCCACGTATGAAGCAGGCCCATTTTACTTGGGACAAAATACTATCCTGTAATGGTTGTTACTGCTCCAACAATTATATAATGATAATAGTTTGTCCTAATGAAGATTTTTCTGCATCCTTCACTCATACAGGGAATCGAACCAGAGACCTTCTGCGTGTGAAGCAGACAAGCTAATCATTCCTTTATCTGAGCAGACACAGAAAATCAGAGGTGTATCTGTAATTGTTTTTTCTCAAGAATGCACCCACGAATATCAAGAATACACCCACAAATATTAATTGCGAATATTCTGTTCTCTTCATCCGTCAAATAAACCAACAACTATTAGTTAAATCATCATATTTGCTGGCCTAAAAGATGGCAATTCAAAAAAAATTTTTTAAGTAGAAAAAAAGGTATCCAATAATCAGACTGCATCCAATAAGATGGTTTTATGGATAGGAGATGAATCAGTAAAAGCTCAAGCTATACAGCCGGTGGATTAAGAATTATAGTAAAAAGTATTCTATTACACACGTGTCCCATGGGCTGTCTCTTACATTCAATGATTTACAGTGATAATACATTGATGTAAGCAACGTTATCCAGTAAGGAATTGAAGCAACCCAATTTAACAATAGATAACCTTGATTTTTAAGGTCAATGAGGATAGTAGCCATTTCATGTTGATTATGGCACATCTCCATTAAACTCTGGCCATGTGGCACAAGACCAAAGTTCATACATACCCCCCCCCCACACACACACACACAGCTAGGTTAACAGCCTCAAGATCACAGGTGATTATGTATAAGCTAAAGGCAAAAAAATCACATTTTTTGAATGAAATAATTTAAAGAATCTAGTTTAGAAATGCCAACTTCCATGGAAGAGTTAGAGTTCATTCTTTAATCATATAGAGGGAGGGAGAAAAGAAAGGATGGAGGGAGAGAGAGAAAAGAAAGGAAGGGGGGAGAAGGAGAAAAGAAAGGAAGGGAGGAGAAGGAGAAAAGAAAGGAAGGGGGGAGAAGGAGAAAAGAAACGAAAGGGGAGAAGAAGGAGAAAAGAAACGAAGGGGGAGAAGAAGGAGAAAAGAAACGAAGGGGGAGAAGAAGGAGAAAAGAAACGAAGGGGGAGAAGAAGGAGAAAAGAAACGAAGGGGGAGAAGAAGGAGAAAAGAAACGAAGGGGGAGAAGAAGGAGAAAAGAAACGAAGGGGGAGAAGAAGGAGAAAAGAAACGAAGGGGGAGAAGAAGGAGAAAAGAAACGAAAGGGGAGAAGAAGTAGAAAAGAAACGAAAGGGGAGAAGAAGGAGAAAAGAAACGAAGGGGGAGAAAAAGGAGAAAAGAAACGAAGGGGGAGAAAAAGGAGAAAAGAAACGAAGGGGGAGAAAAAGGAGAAAAGAAACGAAGGAGGAGAAGAAGGAGAAAAGAAACGAAGGGGGAGAAGAAGGAGAAAAGAAACGAAGGGGGAGAAGAAGGAGAAAAGAAACGAAGGGGGAGAAGAAGGAGAAAAGAAACGAAGGGGGAGAAGAAGGAGAAAAGAAACGAAGGGGGAGAAGAAGGAGAAAAGAAACGAAGGAGAAAAGATGGGAAGAAGGAGAAAAGAACGGTGGGGAGAAAAAGAGGAAAGAAAAAAAGAAGTGAAATGAAAAACCAACTCCAAATCAAATACTTGTTATGTGGGTGTTGGTTCTACTAGCCAAAGAAAGTTGTGTCATCTTATTTCCAGCTTGATTAAAATACATTTATGTGATCCAAAACACACGTTTTTATCATTGATTTGGAAAAACTGATTTCAAAGTTTTTTTCAGTGTAGAAATGCCAAGAATACAAAATATATGTTTTCTTCATATTTTTCTTTGAAATTTTGTAAAATTCATTTCCTTACCTGAGAGTGAAGCATTTATCCTAAAGTTGTAATTTCGAATGTATTTATCTTCTCGTTTCAAAAATAATTTGACATGATTTCCTTCATGGGAATAAATTTTTCCAGGGTTTGGGGACTCACATGATAACAAGGCCTGAAAAATTAAATGTAAAAAAATAAATTACACGGAGAAAGAGAAGGAAAAAAAAGAAAAATAAAAGGTGCTGACCCTAGAATTATTCATGCATCAATAAACACACACACACTGTCTAGTGAATTGGTTAGCATGTTATTCATGCAAGCCGTGGATAGTTGATTTGTAGATCATAATGTGGCTCCTCGCTATAGTCAGTTACCTATACAAATATCAAATCAATTCAAAGAATGTTTTTGATTTGATTTATTATTTTTTTTTACTATGTAGGATGTGTTGGACAGAAGAATCCATTGTCATTTGTAAAAGTCGAAAAAAGAAAGATGGTGCACTGCTGCTGGAGATAATAACTCAGGCTACCCCTAAAACATTCAAGATTAGAGTGCAGAAAAAAGAAGCCTACTGATTTGTAACATTTCAAGGGGTTTAGAGCAGGAGGTTCTATTTACTACATTTTTTTTTAAACTGGAAAACGCAGTGATGTCATTTTAGAACACTAACTTCATTCACATTTATTCTTTCTTTAAAAGATTCTTTTTTTTACATTCAGATAACACTTTTTTTGTGAGTTTTTTTTTTCCTTGTTAATCATTTTTAGAGAACACAAAATTTGGAGTTGGGTAGAGGGGGTTCTAGTCATGATGCAACCATATTACTGAACTCTTTACCTCGTTGATAAATCATTTTTCCAGAACACAAAATTTGAGGATTGTGGGTTATGCAGATTATATAGAGGGGACTTTCATTTTTTACTTCTTGAGAACAAAATCGATTTTAGGGTTCAAAATGATAAGAAATTTTTTTTTTTTTCACTTTTAGGGATCAAAATCAAGGGGGGGCTTTTTTTTTCTACTTTTAGGGATTGAAATCAAAGAGGAACTTTTTTACACTTATGAGGTTCAAAATTTTTGGGCTCACAATCTGAGAATTTTTTTCTTCCTTTTCAAGGTTAAAAATCAAGGAAGAACTTCATTTTCAACTTTAATGGGTCAAAATCAAAAAATTTCAAGGAACAATGTTTTGCAATTTGGTGGAACAATCTGGGGGAATTTTTTTTCAATTTTAGAGGTCAAAATCAAGGGGGAAGAGTTTTCTCCACTTTCTGGGGGCAAAATCAAGGGAGACATTTCATTTTTTAGGGGCAAAATTAAGGAAAATTAAGGAATTTTTTTTTCATTCTTAGAGATCAAAATTGAAGGGTTTTTTTTGTTTTCTTTAATTATTTTTTTAGGTCAAAAGGATAGAGGAATTTTTTTCATTTCCAGGGGTCAAATACAAGCGCAAACATGTGACCCTAGAGCCGCTCTCTGCAACCCCTAGTTGACTGGTCGCTGTATCTCTGCCTCAAATCAACCTCATCTTGCCCACATGACTTATGGCTTGAATTTGGTTTGAATAAATTTCTTTGAATATTATTTTTAAAATAGGCTTTATAATATTTGACTTTTATTGAAAAACATTGATTTTAATAATAGAACTTGGAAATTTTCATTCTTTTTTTCTCAACTTCTGTCAATTTAGAGAGATAATCATAGAAAATACATTCTGTTTAACAGATCAGTTTATAAACCAATAAATTAGAGTCAAGAACATGGTTTGAAACAGAATCAAAGAACTCTAAAGGCTGATCTACAAAGTGATGGCAGCAGATTGGGATCATAGAAGCTGACAGACCACAGAGTGCCTGAATAGGGAGATACATTCTGTACTATATTTCCTCATGTCCAGTGCCTTGGTAAGATATTACCTTAATATTTAAATCTGCCTCAAATATTATAAAGCCGATAATGGAACCTTTTGTCCAAAAATGAGCTTCATCCTAAATAAATTCTATGCCAGCTGTGCAGCTCAGGGGTAAGAATAATGAAGGAGGAAAACGAGGGAGATGAAGAAGGAGAATGAAAAAGACGACGGAGATGAAGAAGGATGGAAAAGGCGAAGAGATGAAGAAGAAAAAGGAAAGAAAAGGCAAATAGATGAAGGAGGAAGAGGGAGATGAAGGAGGAAGAGGGAGATGAAGAAGTCTGTGACCATCAAATCAGAACATGAAACTAAAAATTAGAAAAAGGAAAAAAAATTGGTGGAACTAACCAATTCTCGAACTTTGCTATCAAACTGTGCAGAAGGGGAATCTGTGATCTGGAGAACAACGTCACAACTATTAATGTAAAAAGTATCAAATGTCAATTGGACAAATTGAAATTTGCTGGTTGATGATGCCCCGAGGATCATCTGGCAACTCCTGACCGATCGAGGACTTAGGGGAGGGGTTATTTTGCCAACAATTATTGCACACTGATCGTCTTTCAGCCATTTTACCCGAATGTTTTTGCATTGTTGAGGATCATCTAGGCCATCTGCACAAAGAAAGAAAACAAATCACTCAGATATATTATAATTGTGCACGTGCAAGTTGCAAACAAATTTTAATTTTATTAGTACAATTTAAAAAAATTTTTTTCATCAAAATTTACATTGGAAATCATATCTGCCAAATCAAAAATTCTGATTAACCACCCCCGGATTTTTTTTTGTCTGATGTCATACCAGCAAAACATTTTGTCAGCTGCTTTAAGAAAGTCATTGTTTTCACTGCTTTCATCACCATCTACAAATTATCTTGAATCACTATCGGATTCACTGGCAGAATAACACAACCCAGTACAATGAAATTATTCTTGAGATATCTCATTAGCCGCTTGGCAGCTAATTTGACCATCTTGGTTTGCCGAGCTACAATGAAAGTGCACCAAGCACAAAGGATGGATTCTGAGTTAGCGAGCTGATCACCACTTCAAAAAAAACAATCAACCGGCATAGACGAGAGGAATGTCCTCTCTTGATCGTTACTTGTGGAGAATAGGCCAATAACAATCAAATACAATCAGGTGGAAAAGGTAATGAATTCACACTATTTTGAAGTTTTTATACTTATTGTAAGCTCCTGGATTGACCTTTCATAAAACAAGCTGAGAAGTGTACTGACTGAAGAAATCTGAATAATTTTAAATCAAATTAACAGAAGATGATAAAATTCAAGTTGAAATAAATAAAAGGAAAGAAAATATGACATCTTTGAGGCACTAGCAAAGAGACCTCTAGAATTTCAAAATCTTCTCATTTTTATATTTAAAAAAATTTTTTTTCTTTCTTTTTTTTACTTACATCGGATGGGTTCACATGCTTCACTTATTAGCATAACCAACATAAGTAGCAAGGCTTGACTTTGTTGCCCCATTCTCACACCTCCTAACATCTGAAATAGAAAGAAAACAAACCATTGCAATCTTTTTTTAATTACAGGTGAGGTAGCAAAATATAGAAGACTGTGCTAAAAGCAAAATTAATTATACGGGTACACGAACAATTTTCCTACACCCTTGGTTCCATATCATCCATTTTGATAGACCGACAGATCACATAGTTGTAATTCAATAATACACCTCTGACCTACTAATTCTGCATCTCCTATATCTTCAGGATGTTAGAAACTTGAATTAAATAAACTAGCTGAAATACCCACCCTACATGCAGAAATCTCAAGCTAGTACCCGTTGAAGGCCTAAATGTAGCCTTTGGCACTAATAAGAGTCGGAAAATTCTAAACCTCAGACTACAATGCACTATTTTGGCTACTCAGGGTCACATACAGATAAGTGAAATCAAACTTTTAGTTGTATGTAAACAAATATATTAGATATTCACTCTAATGTCCTGCACCTAGATTTATTAATTTGTTTTGAAGAATATACTATGAGACAAACTAATAAATTTAGGTAAGAAATTAGAGTATTTTTTCAAAGTTGGTCAACATAGTATTCTTTTCAGTGAAGGGTAAAGTTTTTGGTCAAGATTCGTTTCTTTGAACCTTGCAGTTCTCGTAGGAGAATTTTCTTCTCTTACAGTTAGAGGTGCTTTCAATCCATTACACCCTAGGACCTCCTCATAATATGTTAGTTTTACAAAAAAGTCTTTTTAAGTTTTTAACCAGGGAGTGGTCTATTTACCATGTTACTAAAATAAAGTTCAACTGGACACTTACTGTCCATCATTCTCACAAAGCTAGTTTTACAAGAATTATCTTTAGTTTTTTTTTTTTTCATAAATTCAAAATGTAATACTTTTCAAAAATGAAAAATTTCCAGATGAAATAATGGTTTTATAATCATTCAAAATATCAAAATTTGGAAAAAAAAAAACTTCATATTTCTACTTTACAGTCCTTAAACATTTGGTGAAATTTTTTCATTTTGATATAGAATGCATTTTCAGATAATTTCCTTTAATACTTAGATATGTTTGGATATCTTTACCTCAATTTTGGATATTCTTTTTTTTAGATAATTTTCTGGGACAACAAAATGTTATTGGATTACTTTTGCCTGTTTCGACTCATTCATCTTGTCATCATCTGCGATTTCAGAACGTTTACCTTCATTCATTTTAGCAATCCTCACGACTAAAATGACATCAATTGATACAGAAGTTGAAAGAAAGAATACAAACTCGAATGCGGCACAGAAATCAAAGTTAATTAAAAAATTGTTTCCAGCACTTCTAGACAGCAGTTAAGAACTAAAGCTGGATGATTACTTTTTTGCAAATTTTACCAACTTGTTCTGTATTTTTCTGTAATTCAATGAATTTATATTTTATATTGTATTAAAGCTACTTTTGCATGGAACTATTTTTATCTGAATTTGAAAGGAGTAAAAAAGGTTAGGAAAAAAAAAAAAAAAGAAATGCTCTATCTATGGTAACATTCGATTTAACGGACATTGCAATTAAACCCTTCAAAGCATCCTTTACTGTAATTACACTCATATTCTAATTTGAGTTCTTCATAGTACATAGATTTAAGTACTTTTCAAGGACACAGAAGGAAATACAAAAATAACCTCTAATTGTCAGTATTCAAATACTGGCTGTTTATGTAACATGTGATATCATAGGTGGAATTTATTGAACAAATATACTTAACTTTCCAATCACTAATGATTACATACAATGACGCAGCAAATTGATGTTGAAGGGGGAGGCTGAGTAACCCCCACCCTACATCCTTTTCCATCCCCAAACTGTCCCCTCACTGTCCCTCCCCTCTGATTTCCATGCCCTCTCTCTTCTTCTCCCCATCATCCACTTTTCCAGCAGTCTAACTCCATTATCCCCACCATGGCCCAACACCACCTCCTCCATGGCTTAACACCATCTCCTCCCTTGCCCCAGCTACACACCTGCCAAATCCTTGTTAAGGTCAATCCCAATTAATGTCTAATGGCTACTGTCCATTACCTGATTGATGTTATAGCTTTTATCCTCCTCCACGAACATCAACTACCGAGAGTTCTCCTTTCGCCCACAAAGATTCATTTTCAGGCTTAATTAAAAGGTATTCATTTTATTGTCAGAAATTACTTTTATGATCAAGATTGGCGAGTCATGACTCCAAATCAAGACTTCCTTGATGACTTTGAAGCTTTTTCCTTTTTCTAGCTATACTGCTTGAATAGACTGAACAAAACTAAGTATTTGAATTGCAGTCAAGATACTTAACTACTTGGCTAATCTCCAATCTACAGTCAAATCACATGGGTTCTAGTGAGATCACCAAAGTTAATCAAGTCATTACCTAGCTGGGTGACCGTCTGGGAATACCAGTTGCCATAAGCAGAGACAGATCAAATACTTTCAAAAATGGTACTCAATGCCCCTTAGCTGGGGAAAAAAAAAAAAGTTTTGAGGTTTCACCTGCCCTTGGGATTAAAGGGTTTGACGGTTCACCTGCCCTTGGGGTTGAGGGGTTTGACCGTCCACCTGCCCTTGGGGTTGAGGGGTTTGACCGTCCACCTGCCCTTGGGGTTGAGGGGTTGCAATAGGGCTAACAACACTAGATGGAAAAAATCAGTATCTTAAAGAAACATTGATGACTTGCTGATGATCTATACTCCACATAGGGCAAAGGGATTAATGAACAAACAAAATCTCCCAATTTATGATGATATAGAGCAGCCATTCTAGACGGGGTGGAGGGCCTCCTGACATTTAAAAGGGGTCATGATGGGTCAAAATCTGAAATTATGCATGAAATTCTGTCTATCTGTTCATGTTGTGTCCCGGTTTGATAAGGGGCCCCCGAGAAGATCTCTTAAGGGTGCTGTAACCCAAAAAGGTAGCGGAAGATTGTTGTAAAGGAGCTTCATTGGTGAATAGAACCAAAGATAAAATGAAATTTCATTCTATTATGGGAGTATTATGATTCATCAAGGATTTATTTCATGACTACTTTTTTTTTCAAATATTGATCATTCTAGTTCGATGTAAATCACACACAGATAAAGATGACTATATTTATAAGTGGGAATCCAATTTTTGCTAGTTATATTATTTTTTTTTAAAGTTGGTGCTTTTTGGTCAAAATTGGGAAAGAAGTCAGGTGGATCATTATTAGCCAAACAAAAAATATAGAGAAGACTCAAATGTTAGATGGGAATTACAAAAGAATAATAAAAAGAAAAAAATTTGGCAAAATCCACCATCAAAAATTGATCCAATGATTTGACCAATTACTGCCAAACAAGCCAACATTTGTGATTTCCATTCTTTACTCGAGTACAGTACAATCTCAACTGCCATTTTCGTAGCTAAAATTCAGTAATATACTGAATGTTCATTAATAGGCTTTTTTCAAAGCACTTGATTGCATCATCAAGCCATCTTCGGTTCAGTTGGAATGGAAAAATTGCAAATAAATAATTGAAATAAATAAATAGATTATAATCAGACATTTCATATTGTTAGGTTTCTGATTTTTTTTCTTTTTGATTTTATTAACATTCTAAGAATCCCCCTTTTTTAGTCAGAAAATAGCACATGCAAGTAATTTGAAATAAGATAAATCCAAGTCAAAATTAGAGTGTTAAAAAAATAAAAAGCAAAAAAAAAAAAATGCTTCCATAATATATTACTGAATTTTTAACAAAAATAATATTCAAGATCCCATGGTCCTCGAGTAGATTGGTTGAATACGAAAATAACAAATGTTAGCTTGTTCAACGATTGGTCAAAAAAGTCCAGACCATCAGATTAATTTTTGACAGCAGACTAGTTGAACTTGCCAGAAATTTCATATCGTCAGTCATTTTTCTTTGACTTAAGGTAAAAGAAAAAAAGGAAGGAAGATCAAAAAATTAAAAGAATTGGAGAGAAAAAAAATCCTAGAAATCAATAAAAGAAAAAAAGAAAGAAAGAAACCAGAAGAGTTGCAAACTCCAAAAGCTCAAAATGACTTTTTGAACAGTACACCTACGCGAATCAATGTACATTGGTGAGTGAACAGCTCGGCAGGTCCTGACAACAAAACTAGGTAAAATAAATGCAAGCTTTTCTCCTACCATGAAAAAACAAACAAAATAGAAACTCTAATATAAACAGGTCTAGTTAGTCACTCAATAGAAACCATCACGTAACCAACATCTTTTGGCTGCAAGCTGTGCTGGGGGTGATCAATTGAGAAATGGGAAAATGGATAAGTTACTTTTCTCACCTTTTTTTGCACAGTGACCACTAAAAAAAGTATGACTGCTTCACAAAGAAAGGGATCAATTTAGTATAAACTTATATTTCAAATTGCCTCGCAATAAAAAATACTTGGGGGAGGGTAAAAACGTTTTTTCTAGATAAAAGGACTAACAGTTTAAATTTTCATCCCTTTAGCTCCATTGATCCTGCAAACACAGTGACATGATTAACAGCATCTGCTATATTACTTTTAAACAATATCAAAGATATATTAGATAGTTACACATGTAATATTTTTTTTTTTACATCATAGAGAAAAATGCTGAAAAATTTACAAATGTAATTGTAATTTTTTTTGTAAATTCAATGTGAATAGAGATGTAATTCTTTATTATTGGAAGTTGGTTTTTGAGCCCTCACTATTATTATCGTTGGTATCAAAAGAAAAAAAAAAAAAAAGAATTTTTATTATTACTTATATAATGCAGTGTCATTTTGGGGGGGTTCTCAGTCCGTAACCATAGCATGTACCCACCATTTTGAACAATGAACTCGTCTACTGAAATGAGTTTTTTAGTTTCTTTCCTAGAAAAAAAAAAAATCAATACATGTCAGAGAATAAAAATACAAGTAGTTCCCTCTTTCCAAAAGTTCACATACGTCACTTTCAAAGAAGGCTAAAAAGCAAAAATGGCAGTTATCTCTTTTTGGAGCGAGCCATTATAGAGGCAGCAACAGACCCACGCACACACTCTTTCTTTCTTCAACGCACCAGTCCCTTGAACCACCAACCACCACAACCTTAAAAGACTCAGTCCAACATAACCATTTTTGTGGTCTAGAGGACACTTGAAAAATGTTCCCGTATAAATTAATGGTGATTGCTTTTTTGCTTTACATCAATTAGTCTCACAAAAGGTTTTCATGGGAACACTTACTTTCAGATAGCAGGGGAAACATGTGTATCTGAATATTTTTTTTTTTTACTGAAATTAAATAGTTAGGACATAATGCTGCTCAATCTGCTGATAATGTTGAAGCATTTTGGGTGAACACTGTGAACCGTTCAGCATTGGTTCAAAAGATTTAGGTCTGGAATATGGATACCGATATTGAACCTCAAAGCCCAAATATGTTCTAAATAATCAAGAATCATCATTGACAGCAGCAGCACATCCCATGAACGGTTCAAACACTTTACCGAGACTTGGGGACTTCAACAGGAACCATGTCACATCATCTCTAGGCAATAGGAAACATTGAAAAAAATTTGGAAAAATGGGTCCCACATGGACTGAATCAAATGTTTTATCACAATGCTTGATCTCAAAACCTCTCAGCTGACTGTGTCTTAGCTTAGAGAGTTGGGATATGAAGTCTTGCAGCATTTTTCATATTCTCGAGCTGATTATCATCTTCACAAGCCTTTTGAACTACATTTCCATAATAAAAGGTTTTTAAATAGGGAGGCCATTAATTTGTGCATTTACTAAATTAGTGATCACTACATCTCATGAATTTTAAAGAGATGGATGGCATACATATTCCCCCGCCAGAGCCATATCAGCAGGACATTTACTTATTTGGCAACATGATTAACGGCACGTACTTATTTTGAATTTTAGTTATACTCTAGTCCAAATCACTAACTCAGGAGGATTCTTTTCTTCTACTATAACGACAAGAACAATCCTCATCAGATTCAGGGGAGTAAACTCTTCAGTTTGTGTTCCATCACGTTGAACCAAACCGATATATGAAGTTGCCATTTCCTTACCATGATTTGATATCACAACCAAATGATCAACAGGCTGCTCTCTTACCAACTGAGCCAAACTAATGAGCCTGACATAAATACAAAGATTTATGCAAAAATATGCAAACAGTGTCTTTATTCAATGTTACGGAATATATACAAAACAGGTTCTCTGATCAAGACACCATGCTGAATATTTTAAAACTAGCATAGTACCCATAAAAAATGACAGAATTATTTAATAATGGATAAATTATATTCATTCTAATTTAAAAATAATCATTAAAACATAGAAACACATACCTTGGATGAAATTTATTTTTGTTTATTTTCTACATCTCTTCATATTTTCTATATTTTTAAGAATTTTAAAACAATAAGGCAACAGAATTGGGTAAAAAATAAATTTCTCAGTTGATATGAGAAAAAAAAACTTTCATTTTATTTATGAAAACTCAGAGATGCCTATATTTAGCGGAATTGTTTTCCATGCTATTACTGAGACAGCAGTAGTAGTAGTAATACTAGTAGTGATGTAGACACGGACACATAGACACTACAGAGCTTTGCTTCCCCCATTTCCTCACTTTCGGTTTGCTTTAGCATGACAGAAACCCATAAACCAAAAAGTAACATAGGCTTTTTTATGAGGAATGAGTGAGAAAATAATCTATTGCTTTTGCTTGGAGAAGATATATTTTTACTTATCAAGAAGCAGCCAATTCTTAAACAATGAACTATCTGTTCAATTTTACTTGATAGAGTTGAACTTTTGGAGGACTCAAGAGATTGCACACACACACACTGTCAGTTGTTTTGTTTTGTTTTTTTTTAAAGCTAGCATGTTTGCTATTACACTACGAGTACAAGTTCACAGCATTCAATCTATCCCCCCTCTCTTCTCTCCACAATCATAACTGGCTAAATATTTTTGTTATACATGCAAAAAAAAAAAAAAAAAAAAAAAAAAAAACGCTTACAGAATTTCAGAAAGAAGAGATAGATCAATAGATAGATCAATCATTCCTACGAGTACACTTTCATATAGATGCATTATATAAATAAAGACCCCTCTCCCCAATAATTGATTTCTCGATCAATGAATTCTCCAATATATCATTGCCAGCAAATCACAGAACAAAATGCCACAATTGTTGAATCGGGGTCAGCCATGCAGAATAATCTTTACAACGGCTCATATACGAGACGATGGGAGGGATGAGGATGGCTGGCAAAGATGAGAAGTTTACAACAACACGAGCCACAAATGAAGCGAATAGAGATATAAGCCATGTATAAACCACTGCCGCAGTTTCTCGAGCCAGAGCAAATTACATCGAACAAACAATAGGCACCTCAACACATAGCTGAGGTTAGCAAACTCGTCTCAACGACCATTATTGCATTTGATCCTCACTAGGTGGTCATACTTTTAGCCCAGAACCAGACTAAGCCTAATAAATACACAGCGGCCTGCCTCATAGCTAAAATAGTTACACATTTACCACGAGTGCCAGACATTGGTATTTGAACACAGATAAGGGCCAGTATTTTGAATGCTGGTTTCCGAGGTAGGCAGGCCTTCCCAATTCAAAGGGTGGTATTATACCAATCTTCCCACCTTAGGTACCCCGCACCTAGCCTTGTGCCACACAATGTTGAAGAAACATCTAGGAGGCTGATGAAAAAGACGGAATTAGCCGATAACTTCACCTACATGTCTTTCCTGTTCAATTATGTAATGCAAACTAATTTCTCAAAGAGTTTCATACTATAAAGATGACGTCATTGTCTGCAGTTGTAAAAGCCAGGAAAATCTCATTCACTTCATTTTTTGTGACACATACGTCCCACCAACACTTCTCAAAGAGATCTACCGAACATTTATATCCAAGCAGTCATAGAAACCTCAGGATATATATATCCCGGAAATCTCTAAAAACTAAGTAAATTTTCATAGTCTTTAATCACATATCCAAGGTTTTGATTATGAACATGGTTTTAGGGCATATCGACTGCTACAGAATGGTCTTTAATGTCGAACACTTTCCAACTGGATTTTCAGTTATCAAATGACGAGCAACATCTAATGTTTTTCTTCTTTCCAAAGAATTTCAAAAGAATATAACAACATTGATCCGAGCTTACTTTTGAGAAGATTACATGAGGTTGGATTGATAAGTGTAGCCTGACACAGATATTAGCTGAACTTTGATGCAAAACTTTCACCATATAATGTTTGATCTAAGAGATTAATGGAGAAGCGTTAGATTAACGGCATTGAGAAGCAAGGAGATTATTTTGAAAAATGAATAATCGTCACATAAAATAGATGCTTTTTCTTATCCTTAGCCTATAGACTTGAGGATGTACCAGTGCATGCACACATATACATTATAAGTGGCATTACATTATATTGAAACTATTTGAAATGATCTCCCGTTATTACACAGGGAATGTATCATTTGCAGGAATCGGTCGCAGGTTAGATTCCTGCAGCGGCCCAATTTTTTGTAATTGTTTATTCTATTCGTGTTGTCTAGGCCAAATGATACATCCAATGTGTAATAACAGGAGATCATTTCAAATAGACTTTCAATATGATATAATGCAATTTATAATTATTTCTGTCAGATTATATATATATATATATATATATATATATATATATATATATATATATATATCCCCATACACCACAAGGATTGATGTACTGTATGTTGTGATAGATTCCTTTCTTCACCATGATTAAAACTAACTGCAATTTGTGCCACAGTAACTCTTTCATTGGCTCATCCTTGGTGGGAAATTCCATTCACTTCTCTCACCGATAAGTCCTGGCCGCCCAATGCAGTTGGTGATGTTTTTCCTCTCTCAGACAATTGTTGATAGTTATTCTCTACAAACTGAACGTGGGTGCCCCACAAGCCATGCAGTTTTCAAAATGCTCTGGTCTAGTCTTTTGACTATAACAATTTGGTCTTCATCAAATCTTCCTTCTTGCCCATAACTGCAGTATTCAACCCATCAAAATGACATACTCGAGGCAGATTTACCTGCTTAGATGATTCTGACCTTAACATACGCAGTTGTTATGAGACAGTAGGTGTCACTCTTGCAGCATTTCGCTGGTCATAATGTTTTGGCTCAAAAGTGTATATATATATATATATATATATATATATATATACACATACTTGTGCATAAAGAATCATCATTTCCACAAGTACCTGGCAGTGGGTGATCTCAATCAATTTAATGGAACTGGCCCAAGGCATTTTCCTTAATGGTTATCATTCATCTGCCCACCATTCAGCTCGGATTTGTCTCGGTTAACAATCAGTTGATACTGAGACGCATAAAGAAAAGAGAATGGAAAGAAAAAAAGTAAAGAAAAAAAACAAAAACAAGGAAACCAATGTTCTTTATCTGTTTCAACGCCCACACAGAGAAGTATGGACAGTCTGGACTATTTTTTTATCTTATGAAGAAGAGCAAAACCTTCTTGAAAGAACAATTTAAAAATTTATCTTCTCTTTTCAGGAGAGTCCTTCCCAGTCTTTTCATGAAAATCCGAGAAAGATTTTGCACTAAACATAGATTTGATAAAATCAACCTCCCTCTAACCATTGTCAAGTTCCGCTTTATACACATATTTCAAAGAGCAAAATTCCATCATCATCATTATCATAATTATTGTTGCTGATTTTTTTCCCTTCACAAAAATTATTGGCTGGTATTGCTTGAGGCCAAGTGATCCTTCAAATCCAGGAGAAAAAAAAAAAAAAAAAAAAAATTCACTATTCCCATTGTCTTTAGAGTATTTAACTAAATCTTGACTTTGATGAATTTTTTCTTCCTTTGGTCCTGGGGAACAAATTTTCTCACTATACTTCCTCATTGCAATAAAAAGTGTTTTAGAGCTTCCCTTACATTTTGCAGGGTTTGAATGAATGAATGAATGGCTTTGTTTTGCAGACAAAGATTGTTAGGAGAGATTGGCGGGGTCTATGAGCGGATTTTTCCTCCAGCCTGAGCAATGGATTCTTAAGGTAAGGCCAGATTGTCCAGGGCCAAACCCATCCTTTAATCCAAAGCTTAGCATCTTATGGTCCACTAAGATGGCATGGAAGGGAGCAAGATTCCAAGGTCGTAAGGTTGACAGGGGTGTCCTGCTCCTGGAAGATATGCACTCACTGTAGGGGGTCTGCTAACCCTCTGTAGGAGTATTCTAACAATAGAGCTTGCCTGGTACTATATGTATTTTGGTGGGTATTTCTTGCTGTGATTATATTGTTTCATTTTTTTCCTTTGAATTCCTTTGTTTTTATGTTCCTGTTAGGTATCTGAGGATGGAGTAACTTAGTCGGCAGCTAAACGCTAATGTGTGAGCTAGTGTACTGCATGAATGTAACATTCACAATGTCATTCTCCATGTCTCATGCAGGTACTTTTGGCAGAACATCACATCAACAACAATCCAGATTAGGCTCCTTGCAATTTCTGGATTTTCCCAAAGTTAAGAACGAGATTAAGGAGAATGAGACAAAGCTGCCAATGACTTTTATCTAGCAAGGCTTACTGAGCCAGTCTAGCAGATCATAACTACTGTGTAATGAATTTGATCCTAACTTGATGCCTTACAATTGTGGCTTTGAGTCAGACTAAGCTGAGCTCAGTAAAATCCAAGTTTACTTGAACAACAAATATAACAAATCAGATCATCCTATGACCTTAGACGGCAAAAAGGGATTACATGGTACCAGCAATACGTAAGAGGTTGTGCTGGGTTACATGGTATCAGTTACATGCAACAGGTTATGCTGGGTTACATGGTACCAGCGACACTTTCCCAATGGCATTAGTTGGAAGTGAATACAAACTGCTTCAGCCAGAATTTGACCTCAGTTACAGGATTCTATTTTCCATACTGTTAACCATTAGGCTAACTTCACATTCCAATAACAAATATAAATTATTGATTCAAATTGTAAATACATTCAGTTAAAGAAATGGGTCTTGGGAACTAGGTATAGGGTAAGGGTGTATCTAAGATGAGTACTCAGAGACTATAGAAGGGTCCATCAGGGATAAGTGAAAATGAACTCGTACACCTGGGATTTCTGAAGCACTGTAACACCATGGCCCCCCCATGGATAATTTTTTTAAAATATGGCCTATTTGGGGGCAATTTTGAGACAATATAACCTCCACTGAAATAAGGAGGTAAGATTATAAACCATACCCCTGTAGCTACCCTTTCAACTTCTGCATACATTATAGTATTCAAAACCTCTTTCACACATCTAGTGCAAGATATATTTTTGAAATTAAGAAATTAAAGAGAATAGCAACAAATAGCCAAGTAAAACAGGACTAAATATGTGAATAAACAAGAAAAATATCCAGAGAGTGTATACTTCTGCCAGTGTCAGAGGAGTAACTGCACATGGACCCCCCCCCCCCCCCCCCGCCATATATAATCACCCCTTCCAAAGCCTATAGTGCACTCATCCGCAAAATTTAATTGAAATTCCTGGAGAAGTTTGAGATATTGAGTGGACAGTCACGAATATTGACATAAATGTATGAATAAGAAAATTGAAAAAAAAAAAAAATATGGTAGAAAATATCTCCCAAATAAATACATAGGAAAAAAAAGAAGAAAAGTAAAAAAAAAAAGGGGGGGGGGGAGAAAAAGAAGAAGAAAAAAAGAAAAAGGAAAAAGAAAAAAAGAAAAAAAGGGGGGAGAAAAAGAAAAAGAAAAAGAAGAAAAAAAGAAAAAGAAAAAAGGAAAAAGAAAAAAGAAAAAAAAGAAAAAGAAAAAAGAAAAAGAAAAAAAAATGGAAATAAATGGAAAAATCCAGGATCCACATCAAAATTTAACTATTTATTCCTTACCCCAATGTTCAGCCCTCCCACATGATTTCATCAAGTACTTTTGGAGATATCATCCGGACAGACTGATGGAAAGACCCAACCAAACATATATACCTGTCCAACTTCATAAATATATATGACACACAAAGTTACAAAAATTAATGTGCATGCATACTTAAATAAATATTTTTATGTCCAGAGCCTTGAGATAGAGCCAAGTACAAAATAAATAAAATAAAAATCACCTATACTCTGTTCTACTTACACGGCCATTACACACAAGACTTAACCCATCTCATTTGCAACTATTCCAATGGAAGGACAAACAAGTCACCAACAACCACTAGTGAATACCAAATACCAAAATGTTAACAAGACCACACTTTGGAAATGTGACATTTGCCCTCCTCCCATCTCTTTGTCCTACACCTTCACACAGATTGCTACCTTCCTAAAAGCAATCAATGTGAGTAATAATTGTCCCTTTACTGTAAACTATCCATCAGGGCCGAGAGGGAGAGTAAGGAACTGAAGATCTGAGCAGGTTTGTAGACAAAATGGAGGGTGGAAAGTATGGTTGCTGTCTATAATTAAGGAACAGAAAATGACCACGATAAGTGCAAGATATATGGGACACACAAGTGAGAGACAGCACAATGAGGCAGAGACAAGAGACAGCACAACGAGAGACAGAGAGCGAGAGAGACAGCACAACAAGAGAGGCACAGAGATAGAGACAGCACAACGAGAGAGGCACAACACAACAAGAGAGGCACAGAGATAGAGACAGCACAACGAGAGACAGAGAGCGAAAGAGCACAAGAGAGGCACAGAGATAGAGACAGCACAACAAGAGAGGCACAGAGATAGAGACAGCACAACAAGAGAGGCACAGAGAGAGGGACAGCACAACAAGAGAGGGACAGAGAGAGGGACAGCACAACAAGAGAGGGACAGAGAGAGGGACAGCACAACAAGAGAGGGACAGAGAAAGGGACAGAGAAAGGGACAGCACAATGAGGGAAAAAGACAATGTAGAGAGGGGAGAGGGAGAGGGAGAGAGATTCGGTAGAGAGAGAAAGAGACAATAGAGGGAGAGACGATGGGGGCAAGAGAGATGAGGGAGGGAAAGATAAATAAGTGAGACGGAGAGGTTCGGAAGAGAAGGAGAAGGAGACGGTTTGGTCTGGAAGAGGTTGAACTGACTAGACGACGGGGTCAAAACACTCGGACAAGACGACGAGGCGAAGAGGTCGAAACACTCGGACAAGAAAGACGACAAGGTCAAAACACTCGGACAAGAAAGACGACAAGGTCAAAACACACAGACAAGACGGCAAATTCAAAATCCACAGACAAGACGGCAAATTCAAAATCCACAGACAAGACGGCAAATTCAAAATCCACAGACAAGACGGCAAATTCAAAATCCACAGACTAGATGGCAAATTCAAAATCCACAGACAAGACGGCAAATTCAAAACACACAGACAAGATGAGAGGGGATAAATAAGAGAGAGAAAAGATATGAAGAGGAAAATAAAATGAGTGAAAGAAACAGGAAAGAACGCAGAGAAAAAAATGCCCGCAAAGAACAAAAAAAAAAGCCAGGAGATATAGAGTAGACTGAGGGAGAAAATAAATGAATGAAGAGTTCTATCAACAAGAGAATTAAGTGAAAGTAAAAATGATCATTTCATTTTTCTTTTTCAATTGGATGAACAGTTTTGATCATTGTATCACATAGAATTGAGGCATTTTGAAGAAATCCTCATTCCCTGACTGTACATAAATACTTAAAGGAGATGGAGTAGCAAGAGAAGAGGGAAGGACTAAAAGGGCAAAGAATATTATAGAAATCAGTGAATCTTATAAGTTGACAGAAAACATAGTTTTGAAATGCTCAAACTGGAGGTACATCGTGGATTAGCAATTTCATGAGAGGTACAAACAGACTATTCACAATGATATCCAAACATCTCATGGTTATCAGCTTCAATGTGCTGGTCTCAAAATGTGTATGGAAGAGAAAAAAAAATAAGGTTTTTTTTATCAAAGATATTAAAATAACTCATTTCTTGCCACTATCATAAAGGATAGACTTCAAAGAAATGCTTATTCATCTCACTAAAGAGAATGATTATCAGATTTGCACTGTATTGGAGCAAAGTGCGATATATATATATATATATATATATATATATATGGGGTGGGTAAATCCTTGAATACAAGATAAAATCAGCAATCCAACATACTCAGGTCAGTCAAAAAATGGCTAAAAATTTCATGTATGTGAATACAGCGTCAATGCATATTAGCGAACAATAATACCGATTGCTTCAACTCAATTCATTACGATGGTTATGCATGGAATGTTATGTAGGTAGTGTATGGTACGTATTGCATAAAATACTTTTAAAATCATTTTTTCAGGTCGGTTAGTCATAACCGAGTGAAAATTTCACTTTTGAACCTGAAAATAATGATCGATAGGTTAAAGATGAAAGAAATTCATCAAGTGCCATAAACAATGTATTCATGAAAAAAAGGACATTATGGCATCATAACAGACAGACTCAGCTTATATTCAAGTCAGTTGATTTTCTGAAATTTTATGCTCTATTCCAAACTTGTTTTATTCTCACGTTTGACTTATATTCAAAAATATGCAATATTAAGGCAGCAATTTTTCTTTCCAACAGATTTCATTGAACACAGATAAAGTTTGTCAAGTAAACTTTTATACTAATTCTTCTTGTTCATTGAGTTTTCCATGGAGTGCATTCAACCATCACTTTTCATTATCAACATTTGATTTTAATGTCCCATGATTACAGTAATGGTAGTAGTAATAAGTTACAGTATTGATGGGGGACTTGTATAGTTTATATATGTAAGGTGTGTCACGTGGTAATATCATAATTTCGGTTATATATATATATATATATATATATATATATATATATATATATATATATATATATATATATTTCTCAACAGTTACAAGGTACCAAGCTAAATTCCTAAAGCCAGAATTAGTACAGTTTGGGTTTCTGAAACTCAAAAGTATCAAACTTGGTAATATCTGAAACCTGGCTACTTTTAAGAATTAAAAAATGATTTATAAAAATGTCTGAACACCATTCAAAATTCTGGGCCAGGTGTGTTTACTGCACTCTGGTATCAGACAATGCAACTTACAGTGATCCCAATGACCCATCATATCCAACAATACTTAATCCAACTACAACCTCAAGTGTGTGGTAACTGATTATCAATTATTAAATGATTTATTTCTTATTTACCCAGTAGAAATAACATTAGGCCTAGTCTTTGCTACATCCAAAACTTGTGGATTTCCTCAACTTGGGACATCCTCGGTCAACTAATCCGAGATGCTCAACCTGTACTAACTAATAGATAGATTACATAGTTTTTCACAGATTGGGGAAGGAAGATTTCAACTCAGACCATACAAATATACAAATAGACTGAAAAACAAACATAAAATAGATCTGATTTCTGTTTTTCCATAGGGAGCTTATAGTAATCCACATGAATCTTATGCAGTTAAAGATGAGGGGAAAATATATTGTTAAGCCATTGTTGATCAAGGTGCATAGGGGTCAGTATAAGATAAATAAATTGGGATTTTTTTTCATACATACCTCGCATCGCTGATATCTTTTGATAGCTAAATCATTGTCTTGATTTGCTGCAGCCAAAAATCAAACTGTCTGATGGTCGATCCAATATGAAAAGAGAAATAAGGAAAAATTTGTTTTAACAATACATACACATTTTGTAACTGGTTTCACTCCATCTTATTCTTTCTTTATTAGGAGAAACCTCTTCTTTTTTTGTACTAGTTTTACTACATCTTTATTATTGTTGCTTATTGGATGAAGCATTTTCACAATTATTTTATCACTAGTTTTACTACATCTTCTTATTGTTGCTTTTCATCACAACATAATAAGTTGATACCCTCTTGAACTGCTACAGCAAACAGCAAGAAATCAGGAAAAAAGAATTAACAGGTCAAGCAAAGATCAGCATCACTTTTTCTTTTTGTGGTACTAAGCTTTACTTGGTCAAATCGCAGGGTACTCTATTTGATTTCATAATCAGTTCTGTAAATGTCACCTGTACTAGCTCTCTTCTCTATAAGTACTGAAATGCTGATTTCACTCATCTGGAAAAATATGTATACAATACAAGACACTGTTTATGAGAATCCATAAAGGTGGTAACTGCTTGTGAAGCAATAAGCCTAATTTGTGCCCTCCCTACCAATAAGGTACAAAAAATTATGAAAAATTGTATATTTGATATGTCATGTTTATAAGTGGAATAAATCATGATTACTTGGTCCAATCGCGGGCCACTAATATTCACTCGGTCCAATCGCGGGCCACTAATATTCACTCGGTCCAATCGCGGGCCACTAATATTCACTCGGTCCAATCGCGGGCCACTAATATTCACTCGGTCCAATCGCGGGCCACTAATATTCACTCGGTCCAATCGCGGGCCACTAATATTCACTCGGTCCAATTGCGTGCCACTAATCTTTAAATGGTCCGATCATGTTATACTAATTTTTACTTGTCTAGGTTAGGTTATTACAACATTCAAAGTGATCTTCAGTATATTTTGAATAGTGCCAATCTTAACTTGGTCTCATTGAGTGATACTAATTTTTACTTTGTTACATTGAGTGGTACTGATCTCTATTAGAGAATCTTACTGGTGCTAATGTTTACTTCATCTGAAGTGACTTCGCATGAGGCTTGACCTCACTTGTCACTCCTTGGGAGCCTATCTTTCAAACACTTCTACTTAACCACTTCAGCCAAGTCTCATCAGAAGCAATTTTTTTTTTTTTTTTTAAATTTCTGATTCTATGCTGTCGGCTCTAGCATTCAAAATAGATATCAACCCTGGGTGTTGGATGATAAAAAGCAACAAATAGATAGAGTAAAGCTAGAAATTGTTAAAATTATCATAATTTTCTCATCGTATATACATTGATGGAAAATAAAATTGCAACACCCTGAAGAACAATGCCAAGTTTGACTGCAGAGCAATGTTTTTTTTTTTGCTTAACCAACTGCCCCATTTCGGTCAATCGATAAGTTATAATCAATCAAGAATTAATGATTGCATTTCTATTTTGAGATGATAGCAAACATTTTAATTGCCACTATTTGCAGAAAAATCATATAAGAAATGGAGGAGGTGCAGATATTGTAAGCAATCAAGCCGCCCCGACAGCTGCTACTGCTGCTTTCGATGGAAGAGAAGCATTGGCTTAAAGATAAAATTTCCTGACCTACATCTTTGTTTATTTCTTTTTTATTAGTAGATTGATTTCTAAAAACTGTGTTAAATGGTTTCAGCCCAGCAGATATATATATATGTATTAATACACAAATATATATATATATATATATATATATATATATATATATATATATATATATATAGAGAGAGAGAGAGAGAGAGAGAGAGAGAGAGAGAGAGAGAGAGAGAGAGACAAATATTTATACATATATACACACACAAATATGCGTGTGTGTGTGTGTGTGTGAGAGGGAGGGAGAGGTAGGCCTCTGTCAAGGTTCATAAAGGATATAGCAGCTTCCTTTTTACAGCTACTAATGTCACCATTTCAAGTGATTCATTAAATTTTTTTTTTTTTTCCAAAAATTCTCGGCAGTTCTTGATATGCATAGGTGGCCACAAGATTCATCATCTGCGACATCCCCTCAACCTGCACAAAATCTCTTGTGCCGCTTCAGTTAGCATACGAAAAAAAAAAAACAGTAGTCATTTCACCAAAAATGAATATGGATACATTGCCTTATTTTTTAGTCCACCACATTTACAATCCGTCAGAAGAAAACATGTTCTGAAACAAAGTGTGACTGCGAACGGGAGACACAAGTAGAATTAACTTTCAGGAGTTGTTTGAGCTCGCCCTTTGGTCAATGTATACCATGTTGTTTGTAAATACAAATACGTGTTGTGGTTTTACTTACATAAGCCCAGTTCCGTTATTTCAGTAGCCATACTTTGTATAAATATCTTAGTGGAAAGTAGATTTGCTACACAAACACATTTATGTTTCTGCCCTGTTTGGGCCTCTTCAGGGCAGAAACATAAACATGTTCATGTAGTGAATCTACTTTCTACTATATTTCCAGCTCTACCCTAAATCAACTTGACACCTAGTTTAAAGTTGAATGTATTGAGCACTCTATAAAATAAATCCATTACATATCAGACATTATATCATATTATACTACATCGCAAACCTGATTTGTACTATGTGTGTGTATATACATTTAAATATATATATATATATATATATAACACATCAAAAGTTCAAGGAATATAAAGCTGAAACTAGCTTTTTCAAAGAAAGAAAAATTGATAGAAAAATGAATTTTTTTTTCCTTGGATTTTTTTCTTCTCCGAGTAACTTGACAGATGAATAAATTGGTCCATTTGTTAAAATTCACAAAATTATTGGGTAGAACCTCATGTCCATTGATATAAAAGACATATACTCTATAAGGCAGGGTGGAAAAAGAAATGAAGTCGTTTGAGAATGATTTATAGAGAGGATGACATAGGCACAAGGGAAGTAAAAAAAGTACAGTATTGACAGGAACAAAAAAATTCTTTTGATTTCAAAGACAAGTCAAAGTGGCACAAAATTTCAGGATTTCTGGAAATAAAGAATACAATTAAACTTGGTAAAGCAACCCCCCCCGCATTGCTTAAAATAGTGGTCTTCTGATTGGGAAATTTGACTAATCTCCAGTTGTCTCACCTCCCAACTATTACAGAGGAGTGAGTAGAGATTGACCCTAGAAAATTAATTAGGGGTGGGAATTTTTCCAAAATCAATAACCAGTGGGGCAGGGGTGGCAAAGAGGCTTCCAAGAGTATACATACAACTTGTTTTTGGTTGATTAGTTTTCAAATATTAATAATTATTTACTCAAATTATTTGTGTATAATATATATATATATATATATATATATATCAATCATCAACACTGCAAGGGAGCTATGTTGATATAACTGTTTTGTTTTCAAGTCCCCGAAACAGGTACATGGTACACAACTGAGGATCCTAACGAGAAAAATTCACATACAGTACCATAATATCAAAGTCTGTGTAAAACAAAAACACCGAAGAAATTTATATGAATTAGATTAACACATAGGGGAATAAATGACTGAAATGACAAAAATTTAGAAAAAAAGTTTTTTTTCATAGATTTAGCGTTTGAAGTGGTAAAGCTTCCAGACTGTATATACATGACTTGTTTCAAAACTAATCCGCCTCACTGACAATTTCTTCTTTTTTTTTTTTTAAATATCTCTTCCAGATATTTTCAGGGGTGATCTAGTCGAAACATTACTAAAAGAGCCACAAAGATTAAGATACTTGTCCAAAAGAAGCCTGGCTAGTAAAAATACTTCATTTCAGACAGAAATACCTTCCTCTATTTTCATAGAACAACATCCAATCTATATACCATATATATCATTTCAGAAAAAATTTCTATCGATAACATAAGGTTGGAAGATTCAAAGACAATCAGTAACATTCTTCAGGATGCAGCACACTAACAAGTCTCAAGACGTGTATGAATGAATGGTTTCCGTTTTTTCTCAATGATGGAATGACACTGGAGTGTCCCCTCGAGGGTGCATTCGAAGAGATGCCCAGTTGTCAAAATCCTCCCTCTCAGCCTCACTGACGTAACTAAGAGTAAAGCAGAGAGCAATATGTCTGGCATCAGCTTGGCTGCAGGAGCTGCCAGGACATAAAACTGGGCATCAAACTGCTTTTAGAGGGCTCCACTACCCAGGTTTGGAATCAGAGTTGTCTGTCTCCTCGCGATGGCTTCTTGAGGCTAGAAAACCCTACCTAATCTGCCCAGCTATTTTACCCAAAGCTAGGGAGGAAAAGAGATGGAATCATGCCATCCCTAGTGCAAAGTGGACACAAAAAACCTGGACTAGAGTTTTAAATAAAGTCGCCAATTCCATTGTCCGCAGTGTTACCACAATACCAATCATATCCCCATATGTATATATTATTGTGAGAGAGAGAGCATGCAAACACTATCATGCATATTATTGTTTATTCCTAAGATGACATCTGACTAAACATGTAAGTCAACATGCAAACACGTGTGGGTGTATGTGTGTATATGGGTATTGGCCTACCTTGTGGCCAAAATAGTTGCATACTTCCATTTGGCAACAGATAGCAAGGGTTTCATCCCAGGTGAACCAGGGTTTCAAATGATAGTTTTCAAGGCAGGCTTTCCCTACTTAAATAATTGATAAAAACTCAATCACCTCAATACACTTTCAGTCATGTGATACACTGAGTCAAGAAAGTGTGTTTCATGTGTACATTAACTTTAGTGTATGTGTGTATATATATATATATATATATATATATAAGAAATGGATACATAATGCGGCAGAATGATTATAAATTGCATTATACTATATTGAAACAATTTGAAATGATTCTCCGTAATTATACAGTGAATGTATCAAATAGCAAGAACAATTTAAGAAAATTGGGCTGCTGCAGCAATCAAACCTGCGACCGATATGGTAGCCACCTCAACATAGCATAGCATATTGTTTATTCAATTTACATTGTCTAGGTCAAATGATACATCAACTGCATGAATAACAGGAGATCAATTCTAATAGAGATCCAATGTAATATGATGAAATTTCTAATCATGTATGTGTGTTTGTGAGAAAAAGGATGAGATTATGACGTAATAGTGAATTTGATAGACAATGTACAAATAAGAAAGTTTGATTATTCAATCCAGTTTTCCAAACTTTCATGTTTTCATACTGTTTATTGAATTTTTAAGGATTCACACACACACATTATATATATATATATAATATAATGTATAAAATATATATATATATATATATTATAATGTATAAAATATATATATATATATATATTATAATGTATAAAATATATATATATATATATATTATAATGTATAAAATATATATATATATATATATTATAATGTATAAAATATATATATATATATATATTATAATGTATAAAATATATATATATATATATTATAATGTATAAAATATATATATATATATATTATAATGTATAAAATATATATATATATATATATATATATTATAATGTATAAAATATATATATATATATATATATATTATAATGTATAAAATATATATATATATATATATATTATAATGTATAAAATATATATATATATATATATATTATAATGTATAAAATATATATATATATATATATATATATATATATATTATAATGTATAAAATATATATATATATATATATATATATATATATTATAATGTATAAAATATATATATATATATATATATATATATATTATAATGTATAAAATATATATATATATATATATATATATATATATATTATAATGTATAAAATATATATATATATATATATATATATATATTATAATGTATAAAATATATATATATATATATATATATATATATATTATAATGTATAAATATATATATATATATATATATATATATATATATTATAATGTATAAAATATATATATATATATATATATATATATATTATAATGTATAAAATATATATATATATATATATATATATATATTATAATGTATAAAATATATATATATATATATATATATATATATATATATATATTATAATGTATAAAATATATATATATATTATAATGTATAAAATATATATATATATATATATATATATATTATAATGTATAAAATATATATATATATATATATATATATATTATAATGTATAAAATATATATATATATATATATATATTATAATGTATAAAATATATATATATATATATATATATTATAATGTATAAAATATATATATATATATATATATATTATAATGTATAAAATATATATATATATATATATATATTATAATGTATAAAATATATATATATATATATATATATATTATAATGTATAAAATATATATATATATATATATATATATTATAATGTATAAAATATATATATATATATATATATATATTATAATGTATAAAATATATATATATATATATATATATTATAATGTATAAAATATATATATATATATATATATATATTATAATGTATAAAATATATATATATATATATATATATATTATAATGTATAAAATATATATATATATATATATATATATTATAATGTATAAAATATATATATATATATATATATATATTATAATGTATAAAATATATATATATATATATATATATATTATAATGTATAAAATATATATATATATATATATATATTATAATGTATAAAATATATATATATATATATATATATTATAATGTATAAAATATATATATATATATATATATATTATAATGTATAAAATATATATATATATATATATATATATTATAATGTATAAAATATATATATATATATATATATATTATAATGTATAAAATATATATATATATATATATATATATATTATAATGTATAAAATATATATATATATATATATATATTATAATGTATAAAATATATATATATATATATATATATATATATTATAATGTATAAAATATATATATATATATATATATATATATATTATAATGTATAAAATATATATATATATATATATATATATATATTATAATGTATAAAATATATATATATATATATATATATATATTATAATGTATAAAATATATATATATATATATATATATATATATTATAATGTATAAAATATATATATATATATATATATATATATTATAATGTATAAAATATATATATATATATATATATATATATATATATATATATATATATATATATATAAAAATTCAAGGAAAAATTTACTTTTTGAAGTTTTAAAAAAGACAATCAATTCTAACCTTTTCTTTTTTCCTCTAGTCCAGAGACAAAAAAATTGTAATTTGGGCTGGTTGCAACAATGACTCATTGCAAGCACCACCAACCGCCATACAATTTGGCCTCTCTTGTCACCTCTGATAATATCTAATTTTTAATCCCCACAAAACCCCATATTTCCTTCCACCACAATGAATACTTTTTCTCGTAGCTACACCCCGTTGGTTAGTTTTCTTTTCATTCATTTTAAAGTACTATTTACCTTGTTATATACAGTTGGTGTTAGCACTCCCAGATCTACCCAGCTCATGTGACAGTTCTAATATTTTTTTTCAAAACACACACACACACATACACACACACAATAAAAAAATGAAAATAACTCCAAATACTTAAGTGGCATGATGTTTTATGTGTGAGTGTGTGTGTGTGTAATTAATCATCAAACTTAGCTTAAATGTTTCTCTGATCTTGCTGAATATAATCCATGTTTGTTTCTTCCTTCTGTAGACTCCTTGCGGTGCATAGGGTCACAACCAATCAGCTGCAGTTTTAATAGCAAGTAAATGAGTTTTTACACAGTGAAGTTGCTTGCTCCATGCCCGACCCTCCTTCTTGGGACCAGCTATGGCGGCTGTCAAGCTGTGGGGGGTTTGCTGTCAGAGTAACTTTCGCTTTAATTGACTACTTTACACAGATAAAGGATCCTAACAGCCCACCTATTTATCCATAGCAGGGGGAGAAATTGATTCATACCTTTCCAGAGGGCATTAGTATAGAGTGAATCTAAATGGACTCGGCCTAACCTTGAACTCAAACCACCGATTCTGTTTTCTTTAGCACCAAACTGCACCACTATATCCTATGAGTAGACAATTCGACTCCTTGTTGATCGTGTTGTTAACATAACTTAAACTGAGTAAAATCAAAGGAGCAGCACAAAATATGTCTGACTTAAGCACTCAGTTGGCAAGTGCTGAGTTCAACTGACATAATTTTCACTAGTCCAGTATGGCAAACCAAATCAAGGTCAAAAGGCATCGGTCAGAAAGGCTACAGTAGTTACGAATATTTCAACTATTAGTACCAAGTAATTCAATTCAGTATTTGTTCTACAAATTCAAATAAATAAATGTTGTGATTTCATTTTGTACCCTGGGTTCATTCAGAATTATAATCAAAAGGTATAATTATGTCTATATAAACATATTAAAATCACAATAAAACTTTTACTCGTTTAAATTGCAAAAAAATTTTTAACTCATTTACTCAAGTCATATAAAAGCACTAAAAAGGGTATAATTCTTAACCAATCAAACAACATATTCCTAAGATGTTAATGCAAAAATTATATTGGAACCATATACTCCTTCAAATTTATAAAATAAATTATACAAATCAAGGCAAACTTTCAAATTTAAAATTTTGTACGTATCAAGGGTATGACATAAGAAATAATACCACAATAAAACATTTATTCATTTGAATTACACAGAAAAATACTAATTCAAATTACTTATATACAAATTCAGTTGAAATATCCATAACTACTGTTGTCATTTTGACCAAATGCAATTGCAGCAATCCATACTACACCATTGTCTTTCTTACCGGCCACCAGAAAGAGAAGGAGAAGAAAAGATATCACCTGAATCCAACATTATAAGCTTGTTACCATTAAAGAAAAATTTTGTTTACCACCATTACAATGGGATAGATCACCTGAAGAAAGCTGTAACATCATGTTAACAACACAAACAACAAGATGGATTCCAAGCATTCGAAAGAATCTGAATGTTAATTACCCTTCTTAAAACTACGGACAGAAAAAGATTGTTAAGATGACACTCACCCACTATCTATATGAGAACAAAAAAAATCCAAGCGGGAAGTCATTGGTTTATTGCAAGAGGCACAAGTGATGAGAATGTAGTCAATTCAAATTCCTCCAAGGGAAAATAGTGATAGGTGAAGATCATTAGATAATAGTTGGTTGCGTAGGGAGAACAGTGAGAGTAGAGGTTTGGCTGGAGGAGAAAACAAACATGTTGTTTATAATATTGCCTCATAATTTCTAGATAAGAGTCACAAAAGAGACAACAGGCTAACCCCCTACCCTTTCACATGGACAAAAATCATAACAGATCTAAACTGGTGGGTGGCTGACTAAGAGAACATAACATCAACACTCCCTCAATTCACTTACACAAGCTGGTGGGATTTTGCATGTCCCAGTAAATGCTTTGTGTGACAGCAGGGTCAGGGATTAATTTGTTTACATTTAAGAGAAGGGCAATCTTTGTCTGATTTTCTGAGAAGAGTTGTTACTTTCTATATTACGCACTGATTCTTACAGTATGTTTTCTCTCCTCCTTATAATCCTTAATCACATTTTGGCTGTTATACTCTCCAGCTTCCCTCAGAAGCCTGTTGCATTTAACAGTCATCCAGAGAGATCAAACAGGACCCTTTATTTGATCCATAAAGAGATACTCTCATTCCTTATCAGAACATCCCATTTCATCCACTGTATTTCTCGATCTTCCTCAGATATTAGTTAAACTGAATAAGGTAAAACAGCTATCTCCTATTGGAGTGTGAATGGCCAGAGACGGAATACCTGTCCCTTTTGCAGGTCAGCTAAGTTATCCTTGCAAGTTTCAAGTCTGGTCAAACCAGGACTTCATTCTCATAAGGTTTTACAATCAGTCTTTGCCAAAACCTTGGTAGGATTCAAGTCCACCAAAGAGATACCTCCGCTCAAATCACACAGCTTAGAGCATATTCAATCTACTGATGAGTGCACAGGTAAATTCATCTGAATGAAGATTTTCCCCACACTCCTCACCAATACCAGGAATCAAACTCAGGGCCTTTTGTGTATTAGACAGATATGCTAATCATCAGACTATCTGAGCAGACTGTTGCATTCTTTAAGCTTCCAGAAATATCTAATGGAAGCCTATATTTGATAATTCTTAAGATCATAACATTTTGGCTTTTGTATCCCTAGCTTTCTTTAGGCATCTGTTGCATACAATAACCTTCTCAGAAAGTCGACCTGAACTCTTTATTCATTCAATAGGGCATGTTGTTCTAATACCTATACCTGTCATGTCCATCCCTCAGGGAATTTCAGAACTTATAACTCTCTGATCATCTTTAAGCCAATCAGAGTCTGCGCTGATTCGGTGCATATTTTGGCAGCATCTGACCCAGGCATTGAACTCACAACCTTCGAGGAAGGATGAGAAATTGAAACTATGTCTGTCTGAAAAATCCTCGATATGAAAGGCATTAAAAGAGAAAAATGGTCAAAAAGTAAGTTAATCCGCAGTCAAATTAAGTTACAATGACGATTAAGAGTAAGGACAGGAATAGACAGATTTATTGGGAAGCTGGATGGCTGAGATCTGCGATGAAACAGATAGCTGATTAAGAGGACAAGGAGAAGCACAAGTGACATTTTCAATCTTTCAGATGAAAGGATGTGAAATATCAAATAATAATATGAAACAGTTTTGAGTCACAGTTGTTTCAGTCAGTCACACTAAAGTAAAAGGGCAGACAAAGGAAAATGTTCTCTGCTTATAGCTCAGTGAAGATTCATTCTAATGCTTGGTCAATTTCTGACATGGAGATTCATCCATTCATTCAATTTTTATTGCTTGCAGTTAGGCCAGTCAGAGAGTTGTGGGAGGAATGGCCTTTGGTTTGCGTAACTGAGCATAGTGTAAGGATCTATCTCTTCCTCAGGTGAATTAATGGGATTATCATGGGAGGCTATTTACATGATTCCCAGATGATCACCCATATAAGCACTGAATGACCAGACTCTGCATTGCTCAACTTCTGTGACGGCACGAGAACTGGTGTATCCAACAAGATTTGGCTGTATGACACCGAGATAAGTTGTTAATACTTGATGAATTTTATGAACAATCAATGTTCTTGTTTTTTTTTCTCACCATGTTTTACTGATTCATTCCAACAGGGAGGGAGGTAAAATATCTAATGCCAATTTTCTCTTACCCTAAGTTGACATAAAAAAGGTATGGTCAACATATTTCGTCATCAAAATGTATTTGCTTAAGAAACAAGAACTCCAAGTTCAACGAACCATCCACCATAGTTGCAAGAGAAAGAAAGAAGAGGATGGTTCACCCAAAGGTCTGGATCAAATTTCAAATTAATCTCACATGATACGGCTGAAAAAAAAAAAAAAAAACTAATATTTGGCATTACCAGTTGTGATAGAAGTAGAGGGAGGAGGAGGGAGATAAGGATGGTTCACCCAAAGGTCTGGACTAACTTTTATATCAATCCAGCATGATACAGCTGAGAAAATTGATATTTAACATATTAGGGAACGAACAATGGACCAATCTTATAGTGGTGTATGGATGCTTCTAATAACAAAACCCGTCCAGACAACTTTGAGAATAAACAGGACACAAGTGAGTCATGAAAATTTTCATAAGGAAACCAAATTCTTTTCAACAAAGTAGCTTGTGAATAAATCTGCAAAAACCAAATATAATGTAGATAATTAAGTGTGGTTGAGGTTTACGAATAATATGAATAAAGAATGCGATGTTAAAATTAGCAACCATTTCTAATTAGTTTTTCAAATAGTGATTATCTCTAACATATTTTTCAGTGTTAATTTTATCCTTTACTTTTTAAAATTTGCAAATGAACAAGCCTTTCTCTTTAGTTTATAGAGACAGGAGATATGCACTCACACACTGTGAAGCAGAATTAATGGAAAAAAAAAAAAAAAAAAAAAAAAAGAAAGTAAGTGGTTCTTCATTCACTTTCCACAACAGACTTATCCGAAGAAATTTTTTCAAAACAGATTATTTTGTTTCTTTTCCTGAATGATTCTACATTTTCTGTTATTGTTGATCGTACTAATGAAAAGTGTAAATTTTTTTATTCACATCTACTTTCTTTGTCATTCAAACTCAAGTTTTTGTTCTTTTTGCCTCTGGTCCACACAAACACACATGCACCAAATCATCCCCCACCCTTCATTCTGGACAGTTTCTAACTTTTGAGACATCAGTTTCCAAGTACAAAAATATGCCTGGGTAATCTTACGAACCTGCCAATGCCATATACACACATCACATATGTACACACACAGAAGCACATTGTCAATAATATTATTATGATTACTGTAGTGGCTTTATTCTGTTGTAGACATTTTATATCTTTTATCCTAGTCTCTCAATGTCCGAGTGAGTATGTCATTATCATTTCATCAAATCAAAATCCTCCTCGAATGGACAAAGGCTAAATTGACAGGAAGAGAATAATGCAAAGAGAGAAAGTGATCTATGTCCTATCAGACAAGGACGGGATCAGATTGAGGCAATAAAATATATACAAGTATATATATATATATATATATATATATATATATATATATATATATATATATATATATATGATAAAGCAGCAAACAGGCCAATCAATAAATACAGAGCAGAAAATAAGTCGTTTGCGTTCTGCTTTCCATGACAATCATTAACAGAAAAATGAAGGTGAAGTGTCCTGTCTCTTACGAGACATCTCCCGATGGCGTATGGCAGCCAGTGACAAAGTAATAGTTTCTGCTGCATGCATCAGCTTAGTGAGCCTTGCAAGTCTGTTCAAGACCAGGACTTTATTCCTCCAAATGGTTACGACCACTTCCTTGGCAGGATGAAAGTACACTTAAGGGATAACTCTACCCTAATCATGCAGTTTAGGGTGTTCTCAATTAACAGCAGAGTGCACAGAGAAATTTATCCTAATGAAGAGTTTTCTACGCTCTTCACTCATATCAGGAATCGAACCCAGGACCTCCTGCACATAAAGCAGACATGTTAACCTTTACACAATCCCAGCAGACAATAGAAAAAAATCGAAGCACATTATATATATAAGGTCCGTCTGGAGAATATCCAGCCATTTTGAATATCTCAAGAACCAGTAGCACAGCCATGATATAACTTGGTAACTTATCAGAGGGGACCTTACTGAACATGCATGAACATTCTCTCATGGGGTTACTCAACCGGCAATGAGATGCCATCAAGTGAGCTAATATACTGTAACTGTCACAATCACAATGACTGAGCCTGCACAACCTAGGTCTGTCAGCAAACAACAAAATGGACAAAAAACAACTTTTGTATGAATGGTTTTCCTTTGGGTTCAAATTTGAAGGAAAACCTGCTCAAGCTATATGAAACATCAACAAAGTGTTCGTCCAAGGATCAGTTCCTGGTCTCACAATTCAGTGTATATTTAAGAATTTAACAGGGAGATAGGAGGCCTAAAGATCATGAACATCTAAAAAAGAAGAGGCCCTTAGTCAAAGACAACCAAAGCTTTTCAAGAATTTATTGACTCCAGGAAAATAATTTTTACAGTTGAGACAAAAGTGACATTGTTATATATTGGCAAAAGTGCATTCAATCAAGTGGAACCTACTTTGTTTAAACAGGTTTTCTATCACTTGTGTGTTGTATTTTTTCATTCTAAACTTTTGTTATTTTTAAAACACACCATTATATTCTGAAAAACCTAATATATTAGGCAGGTCAGCAGTCATCACTGAGACTTGACGAGGTCATATCAAATTGAAATAATTTCTGAAGCATTACCAACCCACAGTTTTGTGAAAAAAGCAAAAATAATAAGATAGAGTAATACTAGTAAAAAAAATAATAATAGTGAAAATGCTTCAGCTGAATACCAACAATAAGAGGGAGACAAACTAGTAATAATAATAATTATAATAATAATGAAAATACTTCACCTACAAAAATTTTTAAAATACTATAGTCCTGACGATACAAATATTCTTCCTTTACTAGCATTTCAAAGGAAATTATGAATCACCGCTCCCATAGATGCTCATTTTTGTCGCAGACATTTAGTATAAACTTATATTGTAAATTGAACCTGCCACTGAACATTGGGGAGAAGGGAGAATTTAAAAAAAAAAAAAAAAAAATTCCACTTCTCAGCGAGGAGAGTGCGTGTGTGAGTGTGTGCATGTAGAATTTTAAATTTCTACTCAGAGACATAGATAAATACAGTTGTGGGTAGTGGTGATCAACTAAAGCACCAACAATAACAGTTACATGAATAGCAGATGGGGTTCCTCTCCCAACATCCCCTGTTGGGGGGGATCAATTAAAAAATTAGGAAAGAGGTGATCAATGTCCACAAACAAAAGGTGGACACAAATGAAGGGATAAATTTCCATAGAAAATTGACCCCCACCAAAAAAAAACGTCATGGGGGGGGTAATAAAAAAAAAAATTCCCCTGCTCATTGAGAGGAGTGTGTGTATGGGTGTGTGCGCAAAATTGCAAGTTTCAACTTATACGGTTAGGGTAGGGCGAATTCCAGATACATAGATACATATAAATGTCAGAACACACAAAGAACATAAACCCAATATCTAAACCAGTGTTGTGGGTAGTGGTGATTAAAAAGACCGAAGTGAAAAAAAAAAAAAAAAGAAAAGGAAAAAAAGGAATGAAAAGAGAAGGAACGCAGAGAATACAGAAGAGACTTTTACCTTCTTACTCTTGGGCTACCTCTACACTGGCCTGACCACACATCGTCAGTTGTCTACCACTTCAAGAAAAATCTATAGGCCTATTTCACCGGGATAACATCATTTCTGACAACAAATAAGATCAAGGTCGGCTGATATTGCAATAATCACAAAATATGTGCATCCATTACTGCATAATGATAGATAGGGAGCTACAAACATTTCACGCAATAATACAGACGGCTGACTGACACACATACATTATACAAGCACTTATATATGAATACGTGCAGATACATAAAGCGAAAATCATATACATACATATGAAAGAGAAAGCTAGCGCTTAGGACTGAAATTAAAATCAATCTCAACATGCTAGCCATAAAATATCTCAACTTCTTTAACAAATTCAAATTATACTTATTCAATTTTGTACACCTATGTACACACGCACTCTTTATAAACATATTAAATTAAAAATGTAGTTTTGTGATAAGTTATAAATTCCACAAGGTCAAGTGACCAAAATCTGAAAACTTCACAGCCTCCAGACAGAACTATCTCTTCATACTTGAATCGAGTATAAGCAAACCATAATATATATATATATATATATATATATATATATATATATATATATATAAGCAAACCAATCATTGGCACGGTGTTACATCAAGAGAAACTTTTCTGCCAAATCCAAGAAGGCAAACGCACATCCTGTGAACTGCACCTTTTTTTTTCTCTTTTGAAGTCTGGTTACTCTCTTGATAGAAACTGACACCTGACCAACATCTTTTGACAACATGTGTTCGGAATGATCAATTAGAAAAAAAATTTGAAAAATGGGTGATCAATGGATAAGTTACTTCTTTCACCTTTGGTGATCACTAAAAAACTCTTCATTCTCAAAAAACCGAGTCACAATCTAAGGGACCAATATAGCATAAACTTACATTGTAAACTTGACCTCCCCTGAAGACCTATTTTGTGGGGGAATTTTAAAGGGAAAGCACTCAGGTTGTTTTTTTTTTCTAGACATGAGGAGTAAATGTTTAAATCTTCAGCCCTGTAGCTCTATTGATGTGGCCTCTACATGCAATATACACACACACAGCCAGTCGGATCAACTTGAAAACTGAAGAAACCTGTGGTGATAGTTTTTGGTTGACATTTTCTAATATTCAACGAAAAAAATTTCATATACACTGCTATAGATTGAACTTCTGTGGGAGGAGGGAGAGAGTGGCAACTCTCTACAGTATCAGGTCTAACAGAAGCATTCTTTGAATTATACTTACCAGAGAGCCTCCAAATACTCCAATGGGAAAATACTAAAAACCGGAATCTTCAATGGGAAAATGCTAAAAACTGGAATCTTCAATGGGAAAATGCTAAAAACCGGAATCTTCATCTTTTGCCATTGTCAACAAAAGGATGTCCAATTTGTAGGTGTATTGGAATGGATAAGATGTAGGAAATGGTTCAAAGTAATTCCCAGAATGGTTTGGGTAGAAGAGAAGTTGTGCGGAGTGTCTAGTGTCAGTGTACTCATTTCTTGTTCTCCAGTTTGAAAGCCGAGATAGATCAGGCTGGCTGGCTAGCTGGCCGGGGAAAATGGATGAGGGGTGGATTAAGAAGAAAAAAGTAAGTACAGAAAATATTCATAATAGCCGACGTATAATTACTAAGGTGGACAAGGAGGAAAGTCCTACAAGAGAAGGAAAAAGAGAGAGAGAGAGAAAACTGATGAGTCATGATTATAAGTATTTGGTAAAAGGAGACAAAGCAAAAAAGTGAGAAAGTAAAAACAGGAAAGAACAAAAAAAAAGAATAAAAGTTGTCTCCCTCGTGAGGGGTAGAGAGAAAGTGGGGCAGGCTTCCCAAGGTAAAAGGATGCAAGTTCAAGTCTTGCCTAAAGCTTATTCCTTATTTTTGAACTGTGCTATTTACTCACTGTCATAAACTGGACGGTTCAAAGTAGTTGTGATTAAAAAGCAACTAAAATTGAGATGAAAGAAATAATAACCAAAAATTAATAAATATTCCCTCTCAAAAAAAGTCGAACAAACTTATAAATAGCACATAACTGCTTTCGATCAATTTCCGATGTGGTCTTTAAGATTCATCTTCTGCTTTTTTCCAACATTAAAAGCTAAAAGAATATTTCTTCAACAAAAAAAAAAGAAAAAAATGAGAAGTGCACTATTTGACAAAGAGTCAAAGATCTTAGCAAACTTAGAAGTCATACAGTTTATGACCCATTTTAATTAGAATTCATCTGATAAAAAGTCAAGAAAAACTATATCACAGCTTTTCTAATGAACCAATACACAACACAAAACCACTTCCTATTTTGTTAATCATTATATGGAATTTCTCTGACGTGGACATGGGCCAATCCTATTTTAATCCTTAACGAAAGGAAATAATACCTCGTCAGATACATAGTTATTCACTCAAAGATATTTGAGGAATTGCTATCACGATTCCTATTTGATATTTTTCAAGAAAGAAATAATGAAAACAGATAAAAACATTAGGATTTCATTTTCAAAGAAAAAGCTATGTTAGGTATGCTAAATATGAAAAATCTCTCAAAAAAGCTGAAAGATCCCTCAAGTATAGTTACAAGATCCCAGGGAAGTAACACATAGGTGTATGGGAACTCTTTGGTAAAGGAAGACCGAAGGCTTGACTTGCCCCAATTTTTTTGGGGGGGGGGGGGGCTTTGCCCACTGGTTCATATGCCTATGGAGTAACAAATACCACTTCTCTTCTACTTCAGGAAAAAGAACTCTATGGCTTGGCAGGATATCAAATCTAACCCCTGAAGTGATACTATTAGTACATAAACCAAAACTAACATGGTGCTTAAGAGAGCAAGGATGGAGAGTAGGTTCATGGGTTAGATTTGATCTTTTACCGAACCATAGCCCAGGCAGTGAGAGCAACTAGACGTTTACTAGGCGTCCCAGAACAAAAGGGATATGAGTTCAAATCTCACCAGGAGCTTATTTCTTATTTCTGATCTATACTATTTACTCACCGCTATAGACTGACGGCCTAAGTGAAGCCATGATTTAGATTAAGGAAAATCATGATCAAAGATTAATCAAGTTTGCAGAGTAGCTCTTGAGTGGAAGAAAAAGAAATCTATAAAATTGTTATCTTGTCACATTACATCAAAATCCACCCTTATCAATTGAGTAAAACATTTTTCGAGTTTGATATCAGAAAATAAAAGTTCTGTGCAACATGAGTCTTCTTTTGTTCCCAAATTCCAAGCCTTAAAAAATCAAATATGGTTTGCTGGTTCATCAACTTAATGGTCATCTAATATCCACGTTTTTTTCAATTGAACCATTTTGAATTCTACATGTACAAATTACTCCAACTATCCGAAAGTGGAGCATTCCTATAACAACCTTTCATTAGCCAAAATAGCAAAAAGCAAACAAACACTTGCCAATTGTTTATATAGGAAATATCTTGAGCCACCAAAAGCCTCCAAAAAAGTGATGATGGTATGTCAGGCTGAGTCATAAGAGACTAGAGCAGCGGAAGTCACAGAAGGTGTAGGAGACAAGATGGGGATGTGCACTACCTCTATAACGGTTTGCTGCAGAGCAAATGTTGAATACCATTTTCATTTTTCATCTTTTTTGTAAGTGGTGCAAAAACAAACTAACCTCCATTATCACAGTTACCTCCACCATAAGATTTGCACAACAAACCACTCAAAACCAGCAAGCCTAATGCTCCAACCAGTGAATTTGAAACCAGGATGACAAAAGATGAGTTTTATTAGACAAGTAAGAAACTATTGATGTCAAACCTAACCAAGGAAAGCAAGCCGATTTTCAAGAAGAGAAAAAAATTATGAAATAAACATAGGCTTGCATTGAGAAGAAATCTTTAAATAGGCTTCTAAAATATAACATTTTTACAATTCACTAAAAAAAAAAAAAAAAAATCCCAGGCTGTTTGCCAACAGGAATACCTTTATTATCCGGAAACATGAAGAAGATGTATGTTTATACAGGGAATTGATTTTTGGCTAAACTTTGTAGGGGAGCCAAGGAGGGAGGGGTATAGGATGATACTTTGCTACAAAAACAGATTGTGATGAAAAAAGAGGAAAAAGGCATTAAAACAAACTTTTGCTCTCTGAATGTGTTGAAGAAATATGAAGTTTTTGTTTTGTTTGCACTGGTAACATATTTAAGTTATGAATAGAAGAGAGAAAAGAAAGAAAAGAGAAAGAAAAGAGAAAGAGAAAAGAGAAAGAAAAGAGAAAGAGAAAGAGAAAAGAGAAAGAAAAGAGAAAGAGAAAAGAGAAAGAGAAAAGAGAAAGAAAAGAGAAAGAGAAAAGAGAAAGAAAAAGAGAAAAGAAAGAAAAAGAGAAAAGAAAGAAAAAGAGAAAAAAAAAGAAAAAGAGAAAAGAAAGAAAAAGAGAAAAGAAAGAAAAAGAGAAAAGAAAGAAAAAGAGAAAAGAAAGAAAAAGAGAAAAGAAAGAAAAAGAGAAAAGAAAGAAAAAGAGAAAAGAAAGAAAAAGAGAAAGAGAAAAGAAAGAAAAGAGAAAGAGAAAAGAAAGAAAAGAGAAAGAGAAAAGAAAGAAAAGAGAAAGAGAAAAGAAAGAAAAGAGAAAGAGAAAAGAAAGAAAAGAGAAAGAGAAAAGAAAGAAAAGAAAGAGTAGAGAGAGAAAAGAAAGAGTAGAGAGAGAAAAGAAAGAGTAGAGAGAGAAAAGAAAGAGTAGAGAGAGAAAAGAAAGAGTAGAGAGAGAAAAGAGGCAAAAGAGAAGAAAAAAAGAGGCAAGAGGGGGGAAAGAAAAAGGAGGGAAAAAAGAAAAGAGGGGAAAAAGGGAAAAGAGGGGGGAATAAGAGGAAAAAGAGGGAAAAGAGGAAGGGAAAAGAGGAAAAAGAGGGAAAAGAGGAAGGGAAAAGAGGAAAAAGAGGGAAAAGAGGAAGGGAAAAGAGGAAAAAGAGGGAAAAGAGGAAGGGAAAAGAGGAAAAAGAGGGAAAAGAGGAAGGGAAAAGAGGAAAAAGAGGGAAAAGAGGAAGGGAAAAGAGGAAAAAGAGGGAAAAGAGGAAGGGAAAAGAGGAAAAAGAGGGAAAAGAGGAAGGGAAAAGAGGAAGGGAAAAGAGGAAGGGAAAAGAGGAAGGGAAAAGAGGAAGGGAAAAGAGGAAGGGAAAAAAGGAGGAATAAGAGGGAAAAAAGGAGAAAAAAGAGGGAAAAAAGGAGAAAAAAGGGGAAAAAAGGAGAAAAAGGGGGAAAAAAGGAGAAAAAGGGGTGAAAAAAAGGGAGAAATTTATAAAGGTCAACTTGAATTTTTACATAAATTCATTTTTACCTTTTTCTTCACAGAAGTTGAATTAAAGACATTGTAAAAAAAAAATAAGTACAAGTGATTTGCACAAAAAATTCATTCGTCCAAGATGAATGCACAACAAAAGAATATTTAATAAAACAGAAAAGGATACTGGGTGGCAAATAGTTTGTTGAGCTTTTCAAGTGAAAATAAAAGAAATTTTTTTTTCAACTGTAACAACATATTTACCATTTTGTATCACTATTTTCTGTCATCATTCAGGCAACTTAATAATTCCATCTTCTCAGAACTTTTCTTTAGTTTTTCCAGTTAAGAACTGCTCCTTACAATTCCCCAGGAAATTGAATTTTTTTTTTCAAGTTATTTCTGTAAAGACCGGAATAAATGGTAATCCGATGATGCAATATCTGACTCCTTTCCCATCCAACCAGATATCAGGCATCATCATCATTAGATGAAGACTGGTCTTTGAAAAAGTTTAACATAGTTGATTTTGCTTGTCTCACAATCTACTGTTCCATGTTGTGGTGAAGTATCCAATTTTCACTGCCAATCACAATTTATTCCGAAAATGTGACATTTTTGTCAAGTACCAAATAGCACATGAAACTTAGATCAAATATAATTTTTTTTCATTTGCCCGATGTGGAAGCCATACATCAAAGCAATTAACATAGCCAAGCTGGTTAACCAAGCTGTTGCAAATGATTTTCAACACTTAATTTGGACATACACTGTGAACCTGATAGAATGCAGAATAACTTATAGAGCAGTTTGAGCGTGGACCCAAATTTTCCAAATTTAACTCTCAAGATAATAGCTGAATACAAAAATAAGAAGACCCCTAAGATATGTTATACACTGGGCCTTTCACTGTTAAATTCGGCTGTCAGTAACATAAACGTATTGAAATTAAAGATGCCAACTGGGTCAGTGTTGCCAACTCAAAAAATATTTTCTTCATTAGTTTGACTGCCAAAAAGTGCTAAGTTTTTTTTTAAATAGCCAAAAAGATACTAAAAATAGCCAAAAATATGCAGAACAATGAATCGGTTGCCAACTGTAAAAAGGAAATGAATTAGACCCTTTCCCTTTCATCTGTCGCTAAAAAGATTACTAACATATTGTCAACTCTAGACACTCACTATGTATGTAATTAAGTTTTGTTAAAATGTAACCTTCTGGAGAGTGAGCTGTCAACTTTTTTAAAAATCTTATATTTATTCCTACCTTCTAGCCTCAGCCTACACCTACGGTTTTTTCTCAACTTCTGCACAAGTCGGTCTTGAAGTTAGCGTGGCTCTTGGATCAAGGTTTGTAAGAATGGAAAATTCGTTCCAACTAATTCACTTATAACGCAGTAGAAAATGAAAGACCCCAACTTCAATGTTATAAAAACAGAAGCAACATTTTAACCGATGATAAATACATGGATATAAATAACACACAGATACAGAAATTGTTATAAAGTTGATTTTTTATCAAGATTATCATAAGTTGAACTAGGGCTGGGAAGAAATATGACATCAATTTTACTTTTGAATGTCCAAAATTTATGCCTAAAATCAAACTTATTGAGGCATTAGTTAGAACCTAAAGCTTTGTCATTTTAATAAATATTACTAATTATTTTTCTAATGCTTAGATCTATCACATTCAACATGCTAGATTAGTGAACTACACATCTTGCATATTACTGTTAGATACCGAAGTAGAATTATAGCTTATTCCAATGGTCTCCATTCTTTCTGGATGGAAGGTCCCCTCCAAAGCACACACTTGGGTGGGTGAAGCATGTACAGATCCCGAGATGCCCAGTCTTCAGAATCTCCCTCTTGGCCTTGCTGACGTACTCCAGAGGTAAGCAGTGAGCGATACGTCTTTCATCAGCTTAGCTACCAGAAAAATGTCAAATTAAACCGCCTTCAGGCAGCTCAACTCACTCGTTTGGAATCACTTGTCCTTATCCTAGACTGGTTGCCTTCCTAAGGTTAGAGAACCCAATCTGCCAAGCTATTTTACCCATAGTTTGGGAGGGGCAGAGAGATTCATGCCTTTCCTAAGGGCATTAGTGCAAAATGAATATAAACAGCCCCAACCAGAGTTTAAAGAATTATTAATTCCATTGTGTAAAAGGAGACATGATATAGGTACACAAGATCATGAACAGAAATGACAAAAGGGTTGGTAGCTTCATCAAGAAGTGGAAAGAAAATACACAGAACAGGGAACAGGGGCAACAACAAGAAAATGTATCAATTGAGAGCCAGGCTGGATATACAAAAATATAGTTCCGATATCTGCATGGGAATGTGTGAAATATGTTTTCAAAAACAGACTAGATAAATATAGGGATAAACAGGAGATTCTATACAACTACAAACCACAATAAACATTTGGAAGTCATGTGAAAATCTAAAATGATTACTGGAGTCTGACATAAAACCTGTTCCAGAAAAAAAATCACGAAGCTAAGCTTAATACTGTATCTTGGCTCAGTCTTTGATCTCTTATTCTTAAAAATATCTTCACACAAGGAAGACATTCTGTACCTTTATAATAAACCTCAGTCTATTCATTAAAAATCAAATTGAGTTTTATTTAGCCCTTTCAAGACTAAAGGTTTTAATGCCTGAATTTTTAAAGGGTTAAAAAAAAAATTTTTTAAAAAAGAGGTAATTTTTATTTAATGGTTAAAGAGATCTATTCTTTCATCCATAATTTTCCATGTTTTGAAGAACCAGAATTATGATGGGATACATGTCCCATTAGATGTTAATTGCTTTTCATGTTAATTTTTTGTGACATATACGTCTCAGTACATTTCCAAGAAGAGTTCTCTGTGGTATGTAAATCCAAGCATGACCTTCCACGGGTTACCTAGATAGTAGATCATTTGGGTACCATTCCCAAGTTATGGGATAATCTGATTTGAGTCTTATGCCAGACTTGGTTTAGTCAAACTAAAATCTACATACTTATAAACAGAACATTAAAAATAGATCTACAAAATAGACGTCTCACGAACACATGCTGTGAGCAATGGTATAAATCAAACCCTTTTAACATATTTGTTCACAACTAATTGTTGATGTCGTAGAGAAAATTTAACCAATTAATGGATCTGTTCAATTGTTGAGCAAACACGATAATTAACTCACCAACCAAGAAAAAATACTGGTTTTTAAGAGAGAAATAAAGACAACTGCTACTTGATTTGAGCAGGATTAAAGAAAGAAAAAAAAACACTTGACCTTAAAATGAAGTGATTTCAACTGAAGGATTTACAAAAAGAAAAACCATGTTGCTGGAAATTATACAAGACTAGCACAAAGCAGAGAAATTCCACAGAATATTCCAGCAATTTAAGAAAAGAATAAAACAATTCATGTATTTTAACAGAAAAAAAAAACTTCAATCAACATTTTTTAATAGGATCTTATCTATTTAAAAATAACCGGATGACTAATTTTTCAAAAAATAGAAAAAAAAAAAAATGAAAGGAAATGAAAATTCATCTTTGATGTTTATGAACTTCCAAAGAAGAAAAATAGGTGGTCCGTTCAGTTTATTTTCAATTTCAAGCTGTTTGTTCTGGTACTTGAAAAGTTTATCAACCCAGAACGTTGCAATGAATAGCAAATGGTTTTGACTTTCAATCTCTTTAAGCTTATTAGTAACATTTGCACAAGACCATGCCATATGCAAACTCACTATCAATTGGTTGCATGAGAAACATTCACTGAAATTCAAACCTTTTCCCTAATAGCCCATGACATAAGGGTTTTATGGGGTATCAAATTGCTAATCAAAAACATTATACTTCAAAAAGATAGGTAATTTTATATAGAATCAGAATATAAATGTTAACATGGCTGTACCATTCATGTATCCTTGGAATCAGGGATAATCCAGGAGGTACAGTGTAAATCATTTTCTTCAATCTATATAGGGGTTCGTAATACTAGTACAGTAGCTAAGGTGAAATTTCAAGCCATATTGTTCAAAATATGAAAACTCGCAGGCTGCTGAATATTTTTCATGCACTTTAATATAAAAACAAGACAGCCAGCATCTTGATTTTGATATGATTGCTACAAAGAAATTTAAACAATTTTTTTTAATAAATCTTTTTTTAAATTTAAAAAAAGGTTTTTAAAAAAATGGCAATATAGAAAATTGAAATCAGAGCCAGAATTTTGAAGAACCAAAATTATGATGGGATACATGCCCCATTTGACATATACTGTTTTTCATGTCAATTTTTAGTAACATACATCTCAATAAACGAAACAAGTCTATGGGGCACATATATCCCATCAAAAATGGCAATATAAATGATTGAAATTACAGCTACAATTGTCCAAAATGTGAAAAAAAAAAAAAAAAAAAAAAGAGAGTGTGAAAACTCACATACTGGTAGATTTAACAATATTCTTTCATGTAAAAACAAGACATATCCCATCTGACAAAAATTGCGTCCATCAAAATTTCGAAGTAGCCACCATGAAAAATTTTTTTTCTTCGAATTGCCATATCTATTTGTTGAAATTTCAACCAAATAGCTTAACATATGAAAAATGAAAAAATGGTGAAAATTTACATACTGGTAGGCTCTTACATATAAAAAAAGAACATACGCAACCAGACCAAAACTGCAACTGCCACCTTAATTTCAAAATGGAAGCAATAGAAATACAAAATTTGCAACATGGATTAATTGAAATTTCAGCAAAAATCTTCCAAAATGTGAAAAAGACTAGAAAACTTCTCTACTACCAGTATATTAATTTCCAAGTCTTTTTTACATTTCGATCAATTCTAGTTAAATTTTCAATTAGTCTATATTGTAGATTGTGTTCTTCAATGACGGCCATTTTAAAATCAAGACAGCAGCCACTATTTTTGTCCAACCAGGCGTGTTTTCTTGTATGAAAAGACATTAAAAATTCATCAATATGCAAGGTTTCACCCCCCCCATTTTGAACTCTTCAGCTTGAAATTTCAAGTATTCTATAGTATTATATTGCAATTTCTGTTTCATCTTTTTTCACAGTAGCTATTTTGCAATTCAGATGGTTGCCCAGATCATGCACATCTTGTTTTTACATGGAGGAGCAAACGAAAAATCTACCAGAATGCAAGTTTTCACCATTTTTTAAACAAATTGCTTGAAATTTCAACAAATAAGTATGGCAAATTTCGTTCTTTTATGGTGGCTGCAATTTTCATCAGATGGGGTATGTTTTGTTATCATATAAAAGAATAATGACAAATCTACTGATACTTAAATTTTTTGCTCATTACATTTTGGATAATTCTGGCTGTAATTTCGATTAATCCATATTTCCATTATTGTTTGTTTTATTTTTATGGCGGCCAGATTAAAATCAAGATGTCCACTACAATTTTAGTTATATCATGTGTCTCTTTAAATTATTGAAGAGCATGAAAAAGTCCACCAGTATTCAAGTTTTCACACGTATTCCAAAATCTTATATGAACTGAGGAAAAAAGTTTACACATTACCCCTTAAATTATTCCCAATCCCACAGATAAATGACCAGAAAGGCCTTCATATTCTGATTCAATATAAAATTACCCATCTTCTGTTTTGTTTCGTTTGCTACTTGATACCGGATCTTCAAATTTTGCCTCCTATCTCATGGACTATTATATAAGTAATTCTCATGTCCATCGGTATTTCATAGTACTAAATGTAGGTTTTCAGTAATAACTTATAGATGTTTTGTTTTTTTTTTTTTTATTCAAAAATAAAATTAAGGGAGTACTTTTCTAATGATCCTTATTAAAGTAGTCACTTCAATTAAACCCAAAATGTGATTCAACTAGTTTGCCCAGGGATAACTTCAGACTGGGTTAGAGGAGGACTAAGGAATTATAATCCCTTTGCTTCATTAGCACATCAAGTATGATGGCTTTTTATCTTATTTTGCCAATGAGAATTTTTGTCAATGGTGGAAACATGAATGCTTCTCTACTTTACTGAACAAGCATCTGCCTGCCATTGCGTAGGCTGAGATACTGTTACAAAATTGAAAGAAAGAAAAAAAAGCTCGAAGCAATTTCTGGAGTTGGACACGTTCCAAAGAGAAAAAAAAAGAAATTCACATGTTGCCTATAAGCATGCATGCATTTGTGCGTAGTTAACATTATGAAGAGGACAAAGGATGTGGCCCTGTTCCCACCCACATTCAGAGCAGTAAGCAATAGAAGAAACATCTGCTAATACTGGCTTCCATTGTTAGAGAGAATTGGGAGGGATAGAAGAGGGGAAAATAAAAGGTATTAAAAATGAAATAGGGGGAGGAAAAGAGTAATAAAAAATATAAAATATGGAAGGACAGAGAGTAGAAAAATAAAATATGGAAGGACAGAGAGTAGAAAAATAAAATATGGAAGGACAGAGAGTAGAAAAATAAAATATGGAAGGACAGAGAGTAGAAAAATAAAATATGGAAGGACAGAGAGTAGAAAAATAAAATATGGAAGGACAGAGAGTAGAAAAAATATGGAAGGGCAGAGAGTAGAAAAAATATGGAAGGGCAGAGAGTAGAAAAAATATGGAAGGGCAGAGAGTAGAAAAAATATGGAAGGGCAGAGAGTAGAAAAAATATGGAAGGGCAGAGAGTAGAAAAAATATGGAAGGGCAGAGAGTAGAAAAAATATGGAAGGGCAGAGAGTAGAAAAAATATGGAAGGGCAGAGAGCAGAAAAAATATGGAAGGGCAGAGAGCAGAAAAAATATGGAAGGGCAGAGAGCAGAAAAAATATGGAAAGGCATGGAAGAAAAAAAAAAAGAAGAATATGGAAGGACAGAGAGGGAAAGCCAAAATTTTCCCCATCTCTCTATCTTTCAATTTATTCTCTTCTATATAACTGGTGGCAACTCACAAAGCCAACTTCACGTGATGAGAAAAGAAAAAAATTGCAGGTGCTTCTAACCAATATTTGTTGAATTTACTTGGCATGTTCACAACTAAACCAGTAACTATCCATTACCAGTCGCTGCGATAGCAAAAGCAAAATTTGCTCTGGCATTCAGAGGGTTACAACAAAAGTAAAATTCTGTCCAACAGAGTGGGTGACAGCAAAGACAAAATCTTGTGGGTTTAGAAATGAGAGAATGAATTGAAATTGAGACAATACCCAAATCAATCGATGAAAAAGATACATGAATAAAAGTAAATGTCTCAGATTTCTTGGAAGCAGGTGAAACTAAAAAAATAATGTTAAAAGATGATTTTTTTTTCAAATCGCAGATTGATCCTAGAAATTTCTCAATTACACACAAATGCCAAGCAGAAAAGTTCTTCTATTTTAAATCTGGTTTTGACAAAATTCAATTTTCTTTTTCTTCCTCAAGTTGAGACAGAATTTTTCCTGACATCCACAGCCACCCACGTGAAACAAAATTACTTTGGCTGAAAACTTGGCTAATCTTAGTGGTGTCTTGATAATTTTAAAACTTCACTAGTTTGACTGATATTCCTGAGTGGATTGCAGTATCTATTTTCAAGAATATCGCCTTGTCAATAAAATATTCGGTCTTCAAACTAAAGTCACCTTTCATCCTAATTTCTTTGAATCAATTGGCAAGCCCAAATCAAAGTCAGTCAAGCAATTGAGACTAATATACTCTCTTGCCATTTCAACTGTTGAGAAAATTGGTGTTAATTTCAAAGCTCGTGGCCATAAGAGGCATTACTACATCATGATAAAAGAGTAACTTGCTAAACATCTCCCAACAGCAAGCATTCAAAAGTATTAAAATAATGGAAGATTATGTGGCTAGGTTCTAAATAGTACAGTGAAATGTATCCCTACCAGTCACACAAGAGACAGGGGTTTAATTCTCTGCTGGGGGGGGGGGGAGATCAGTTTAAGACCTCTATTTTCTGTGAGTATGAGTGAGTATTATGAAAAATTAAGATAGTGAAACCTCTTGCATCTTCTTGTTTAAAAGTGATATATGTTGACAGTTGTCAACTGTTGGTGCAATGAATTCATGATACCTCCAAAGTTAATTCTTTTCTGGTTGATGTCTTCAAGCTAAATAAGAAGCTGCTCCATCAACAGAAGCATTGCTGTTCCTAATAGCAGTTTGTAAACCACAAAGAGAAAAGATGAAACCCCGTTCCCTCCTCTTTATTCCGTCCTTATGCTTAAGATATTGTAACATACCTTCAAGAATCCAAGATTTGCATCTTCTTTGGGATTACTGTTTACATGAGCTTGCCCCTTTATTACATTAATTATTTTTCTTGCTCTAACGCAATAATTTTTCTTTTTATTGCTGTATTTACTAATAGAAAGAGGTGTGAATGGTCTAACAGTTATCAGTAAAACTTTCCCCCTTTCGCCTATACTTACTAAAGGTATATCAAATTATAAAATTCCTACGATGTGGCTCAAATTTTTGACTGAATGGATATGCAATTGCTGGAGTATCTAATAATGGAACGATAGTTAAAACAACTAATTTTACCTCAGGACAAGAAGCACGCTGCAAAGAGATTCAGGATTCTAAAATATTCTTAGAACTGGACAAAATCATTTCAAAATCATCTCAATAGAAAATTGCTTTATATGTTTTTAGGTCAAAGTTACGACCTTTCCATATCCAAGGTTGATGGGCACCAATGCCAGTCCCAAACACAAAATTTGGGAGGTAAAAAAAAAAAAAAAAAAAATATGCAGATAAATATACAAAAAATATGAACTTCTGTAATGTTTTTTGTTTAGATTCAGAGTTTCACTTACAGATAAGATTGAATTTCCAATATGAAGTCAAATTCCCCAGGATCTGAACGCAAGGATTAGGTTTCTAAAAAATTAGCAATGATTCGCCTCAATGGAACGGAAAATCCATGTTGCAGTATGGTTATATGCACCCAAGCACACGCATATATTTACATACACACACAATTTTAATAGACCAATCACCCATGTACATTAGAATACATATTCACTAATATATATATATATATATATATATATACACACACACACACACACACATCTACATAGGGTTTAAAAAGACATATACACGAACACACACAAACAAACAGTAATGTATATATAAATTAGTAGTCTAGAACATTTCACACATCAATCATGTAAATCATTTCAGTTTCATTAACCTCAACCCATACACAAAGAGAAACTCGAATACAATATCCACATGGATAAAGCTTTCAAGTCAAGGATAGCACCCAGTAAACAATAAAAAACATTAATTCTCTATCATAATATTTTCTGCCTCTCTCACATTCACACACAGAGTAATCAAGATAACAACCACACAAAAATACCTGTACATATATGCATATATCCCATAATGCAAAGCATACCACTTTCATTTTAAAAATGTATGGCTGTCATTAAATGGCTTCTTGCATACTAAGCTGAACCCAACTGGAAATCGAGGAAATAAGGAGAGACAGAGGGGGAGAAATGATGGTTCTTTCATATGAAAGGAGAAAAGAAAGTCTTAAAACTGATCAGTGAAAACCCAATGCATTTGCATTGACAGATTGTGAACACTCTACAGGGCTGGCAAACACTTGGAAAAGGCTTAAACAAAATTAGTGATGATTCTATTTTAACCCATTCAAGACTCTCAGCACATATAGGTCATTCCATGTCAAGTGGACCAATTTGGGGATAGTGCCCCACTCAACCGTGTCTGATTTTGCTCTTACTGAGATCATAGGCTCTTGATATCTTCACTCTTTCAGTCACTATGGATCGAAGAACAAACACTATCGTTGCGTGATGGTGGCAGAATTTTTTTTTTTCATTTCCAACAAGCCAACATTCAATAACAGGAAGTTCTACTGCACTAAAAATATATTCTCAGGATCAACTTTTTAAGTAGATTATGAAAATGTTATCAGCCTAGCTCTAAAGAATATGAATTTTTTTTGTCAAATACATCTTATAGATTGTTTTTAGAGGTCTACTGGGACATGCATGTCAAAAAATAGATACGAAAAAGACGAGAAAAATAAAATGGAAATGAGATTCACCTGGTTTTCATTACAACTAAAGTAGGTTCTACAGTACAGTATTAATTTATTTATTTCAGATCCCACCTTGTCCCCCCCACATACCTTCCCACCTATCCCCCAGCTACTATAAGCACTCCATGTTACCAAACTAACTAAGCTTAACTGAGCTTGTGGTCAGTCTTTAGAATTTCCTTTGCCAATTGCTATTCATAATTCCAACAACAGAAAGTGTTTACCTGTCGGATATTTCACATCAGGGATTTCTCTCATTTTTTTCTGTTTCTGTTCTGTTTAATTTGTCCATTTTCCAATTTTTCCATTTGTATTTGTTGAACGGAAGTGATTCAATAATAAGTGACCAGGATATGCCGACATAATTTGGCAAGGAGATGAACTAACGATACAATACTCATACATACACACACACTTTTCACAATTGTCCCGGGGATAATGATTTCACAAAAAGCCCTTGTCACTTGTTCATTGGTCTCTGGCATACGGATTTGAAGAACAATAACCATTCGATTACATTGTCCGGGATTATAATAAACAGTTTCCTCTGTATAAGAAGAAAAAAAAAAAGTGATACCCAGAGGACAAATTATACAATGACAACCAGACAAATTAGTATTTTAGACAACATCACCCTATGGGTCACCGTGTGAGGAAATTAAAGCACACATGGCATTGCTTTGATTTTGAAATCCTTCCCCTTTACCAGATCTAGAACAGGAAACAAATTGAAAGAAAAAGAGAGGAGAAGGAGAGGGTTTCATATGCAGAGAAATGATATCAGTGCTTTCTCATATCTATCTGCTCTATGCACCTCCTTGCAGACATCTCTCCAAGGATCCCCCCCTATTCCATTTCTCTTATTACCCAGACAAAAGTAACAAGTCAATATAGGTCAGTTGGAAAAGCATAAGGATAAGGATGAATATCTAAAGTAGCAGAGCTCAATCCTAGGTTTCAGCATCTATAACAATTCATATTTTATTTGAATGATCCAAGGTCTGCCTGGAAAATATCAGGCCAATACTGACAGGAAAAAAAAAGAAAAAGAAAAAAAAAAAAAAAAATGGCCTGCCCAAGGTAATGGCACCCTTCAAAATAATCTCATTAGGACTTCAATCATCCAAGCATCCCAACTATTTTTCAATATACTCGGCTAAGTTTTCTTTCTAGATCACCATCTGCTGCCTTGTCAAGTCTGCCATAATCTCCTTTATGGTCTGATATCTCTTTGAGAAAAAACAGAAGTCGCAGGGAGCCAAACCTGGGTTATACAAAGCTGAGAGACCTAGGTGATATGTTTTGCCAAAAGAACCTACACAAGATGTGTAGAATGACTTGCTCGGTCAATGTGAACGTGATGGTCACACCGTACACAAGCTCACTCAATGGCATCTTACTGAGAACAGAGTAACCACAAGAAAGAGTGTTCACACAGATACAATGAAGATACCTCTAATTTGTTGCCAATTTACATCAAGGCTGTGCAACCCTTTCCGCAGATATTCAAAATGGCATCTCACTGATGACTGAGAAACCACAAGGGAGAGTGTTAACGCATGCACTCTAAAGTTCTCTCTGATTGGTTGCCAAGTTACATCAAGGCTGTGCGACCACTTCTAGAGATATTCAAAATAACTGGATACTTTCTGGGCCGACCTCATATTTCACTATGTTTGTTAATTCATCCAATAGTTGCAAAGCGTTTGGATAAACAATAGTAACTGTTGTCATTAGTTGAAGTACAATAGCTCAATTGAGAAAGCATTATACGGACCTAAAACCTCTACCTCTAAGGTTCAATCCTGGACCACAGTATCAATGAATGATATTTTAGTAGATAATACTGTTGGAAATTTCTTTTCAAAGACAAAGTTATCATCACCTCTTCCATCAAGCTCAAAGTGACCAATCCATGCTGATTGAATTTACCTCAGACAAACAAACAAAAATGGGCTTCATTGCATGAAAGATAATCTGATGCTGCCCAGGATTAAAAAAAAAGAAATTAGTTCCAAGATGATTTCGAACCATTTCGAATACAGGCATCCATTGCTCAATGCCTTTCCGCTCAACATCTGAGATCCCATAAGTTTTAAATGGAGTTAATAAATCTTGATTGGTGGTAAATCAATCAACAGTTTGTAATGGGTGTAAGCAGATGAAGCAGCTTTTAAAAAGTAATCAAAGCGATTGTATAGCCAGACATATACATATAATGGCACTGTATAATCTACTGCGTGTACTGTACATAATACTCCATGACAATATTGAACATGTAGGTTACTGGCTTGTGTATTTACTTTACAGTATTTTTATTGTCATTTTAATATGAATTCTCCTTTCTCACAAATGAAAAGTCTATGGTAGTTTTGTGCTGTATGTCGCAGCATAAGATCCTTCAAAAGAATGCAATGTAATCATTTTTGCCAATGACTCAATGCTGGTTATATGACCTAAGAAATCCAGTACAAGAGTTTATGAATATAAAAAGACAAAAAAAAATTATCTATCTATATATATATATATATATATATATATATATAATGTTCCTATTTTTATGACCTTCTATACCATTTTGCTCACATTATTTTATCGTATTTTTCATTATTACGTACCTGTTACTATCAACTACTGTACAGTTACATCAATCAATTAATATTTTTTAAGAATACTGTTTTATCAAAATGCCACAGTGCCTTTCTTACTACAAGTTTTTTTTTCCTTATAAATTCCTTTATCAATTTCGGGGTTAAGACTAACCCAACACTTGTTTCTTTTCATAAAATAAAATAAACATTGACTCTCCAAGATATAAAAAATAATTGCATTCAGCATTCCAAGACACATGGTATTGAAACATTACATACAAGCCGAAATTCATAACACTTGACAAACGTAAAGTTGAGTCAACATACACTAGCCTATGCTACACTTACAAAAGCACATCTATTGCTTTATGTATGTATGTAACTGTACTGCAATACAGAAATATTCATACAATATTTCCTCATTTCACTTACTACAGTATTTTCTGTTGAAAATGCAGAATGCAGGTTAGCAGTTGTAGATAGCTGCTGTTGGTATGTAGGCAGGCCTAAGCTAGCATTAGTTCAGTAGCAACCGTAATGATGCATGTTCTATTTAAAAGATTCTATTTAAAAAGTGTGCACATTATGTGAAACTATTAGCATTATAGTGCATGATTTGGGCCATTTGGTCAGAACAAGGAGCGTAACTATTGTCCAATATGCCATAGGATGTACTGAATACAATGGTTCGCCTAACATTCAAATTACTCAACGTCCTACTGAACAGAAAGTGAACCAGACGATGAGCAATGCATACCTGTGATGTTATTCAGCCACACTTCCCCTTTTACATACGAACGGAAAAGCATTCAATTTTGACAATAAAAACTAAAGGGGAAATAAAATATTAAAACTCGAAGGGGGAGAACCTTGAATTTACAAATGTTGTGCTACTTCCCTTGAAATTGAAATTCAGCATTTTGTAACTATTCTTTTTTAACTCTTTTTTTTTAACGAATAATGAAAAATATATCTCAATCAAAAAACGAATTCCTGGATCCACACTAAATCTAATCACTTCTTCCATGGTCTATGGCTGTCTCTTCCACAAAATTTAATTGAAATCCATTGAGAACTTTTGGAGATATCGTATGGACGGGCAGACAGACACAAGTGAATACATGTACCTCTGCTAACGAAGTGAAAGAGGTAATTAAGTTGAAAATTAGATATATTCCATTACAAAATTGGTTTCGACAATTGAAGCCTATCTTTGCATACTTGATGTTGCTAACATGTTTCAGCAGATCCATTCTTTAGCCTTTGTCAGATGAAAAATCTGTAAGCAAAGGGGCAAAGTTTTTTCCACTCAAAAAATATACATATGATAAACATACATATATACACACACACATATATATATATATATATAATACAGTCAGAGAAAGGAGGTCACTGACATAACAACCAGATCAATTCATTTCAGCAGCACTAGATACACAGACATAACTATACCTCCACCCAACAATTTGGAATGTTAATGACTCTTCACAAAGTTATACAAAAAAAAAAAAACACACAGATCTACATAGACAAAGTAAGATGAATTTCACATATCAAATAACTGGGTGCATATACATTATTGTTAAACTTCTAGAGAGTTGACTTTTTTTATCGCAATTAGTCAGACATGGAAGAGAGAGAGGGAGAGGGAAAGAAAGAGTGATTCTATGACGTCATGTTGTATCAATTTGTGTTTTACCTTTTCTTCTGCATTCTTCTCAGCCCTAACCGTCCATAGTAGAAACTTGAAACTTAGCGCGCACACGCACACACATACACACACACACACACACACACTCGATGAGATTTTTTTTTTTTAATCCATCTTAGTGGCTGAAATAGTTGGGTTTATGATTATCAAAATCTTATCAGGACAATAGTTTGGGTAATTGTTCCTATAAATAATAAATCAGTCATCAATATTTCATCTGTCATATATAATCAAAGAACTCAATACAAAATATTTGATCAGCCAAAAAGTTTGGGCTTATTAATAAACTTATTGAACATCATTTTCTCCCACAATTGTCAGCCATCTTCCAAGCCACTTTAAAATTCCACCCCCCCACCCCAACTTTTTATCTTTCTCAAAAAAGAACGGCTCTGAGTACTTTTTGCAGGTAAATTGACATTTTTTTCCATCAAGGGATCAATGATATAAATTATTAAGGTGAGCATGAACGCAGACCCCATCCTATAACTATTAAATTGGAAATTGATTCAATTTTCCAAGTTGGAAGCATTTTAAGAATCTTGCACAAACAAAAACCTTGCCCCGATATGCCATTTTTGCTATTTTATGGTGACAAACAAAGAAATCAGATTATTATGATATAGATTCAGTCACAGTTCATTTGGGGGGAAAAAAAAAAAAAAAAAATTTTTATTAATTACAAGTGGCTTATAACGGAAGTGGCCAACAAAACCAAGTCGGTGAAAATGCTTTTCAATCCACGAATTTGATAGCCAAAATACTCCAACTATCTCCCATTATATATCATTGATTATTCTCAAGTGAGATCTTCATTTGGTTGCCATCAACCTCAACTGGTCCATCTGACCGTGGACATTCATTCAGCGAGATAGCATAAAAATACTGCAAGTCACTTTCAACATGTTTGATCATTCGTGGTACTATTTCCCTTAAACTTTATCAATTATATTTTGCATTTAAATCACATTTTCATCTAAAAAATAAAGAAAATAATCCAAAAATGTTGCTTATTTCCTTTATTTTCAGTGTTAGAACCAATAAACAATATCGACAGATTATTTTGAACGTATGCTGATAAGACAGCTGTCACAATACAATCAAAAGTGATCTGTTTGAAAAGAAATTAAAACTACTTGCTTTTCAGATCATCATACAACACAGAACCAACTTTTTGGCCAACCCAATATGAACATCCAACATGATACAATTATCTAAATAGAAAATCCTACATATTTTTTGAGGATGTTAAAAATACACCTTATGTCCGGACAACTAACTCAACATTGTGAGCATCTTGCGTGTAATGAAAATTATTATTTACACCAGGTATGATTATCATTATATGCTTAACCTAAAAATAAATTTGTACGTGTTTCAAGTTAGTATTGACAGAATTAATTCAGCTTTTTTCGATCCTGGTAAATGAAAATTATAAATATTTTTAAACCTTCAAATCATTAGTTAAAAACTGTCATTTAAATCGTCTCTAACAATGATGTTTGCGAAAGGATGTTTAAAAATGTCTTGAATGTGAGAACGCACAGCTGAATATGTGAATCTGAGAGAAGACTGTGTGTGTGATACATACTCACTTGTCATACGAGTAAACAGGCACAAGTTTAGTCAAACTAAACTACTAGAGAAGCAGTGGGGTGTTGCAAATGGTAGAGAACCAACCCCTGCTCCTATCATAATGAATCTAAGTTCTATAAACAAAACAAAAAAAAAAGGGGGGGAAGAAACAGGAAACACAATACATACCAAGGTCATGATTCACATTTGAAGAAGGCTTCCCAAGTTTAAAATTACAACCTAAAACGCTCAGAAGCAGCAATACCATTTTTAACATAACATAAGGTCATCCAACTTTAACTTCCAGGGTCATCATTAACCATCAACGCATTGGTGTTATCATTAGCAAATCCACTTTTAACATTCTTTTTTTGTCAAACTCCTGTCCAAACCCGGAGTTGACTTTGTTTTTCCACCGTAACGAGGACAATCCTCACCAAATTTAGGGGAGTGGAAATTAACCCCCGCCCGTGATTTGAAATCATGAACAACTGATGGGTAGTCAAGTCTCTTAATGACTGAGCTAAATTGACAAGTCTTACATATGTACCGGATTCATGTTGGAAATACACAAGGACTTATTTCATTCAAATGAATAAATACATCTATAAAATAATTTGTTTTTTTAAAAGCATGATTTGAAATCATGAACAGGTGATTTGTAGCCAGCTTTCTCACCGACTGAACTGAAAAGTCTTATATATCTACAAAATTTATCTTACAGATAGAAAAGGGCTTAATTTTTTCTAATAAATAAATACATTTATACTACATTTGTTTCAATATTTTTTTAATTTATTATCTATACAATACAAAAGTTCAAGTAATCATCTTCAGTTAGAATAGGATCACTAGTGTTTGAACCTGCAGTAATCAAACTTGTAAATTTTATTAAGATATAAAAGCAGACAAGCTTTTTTTTTTATATATATAATGACTACTACATGTTCAATACACATTTTTAGGAAATTTCATGGTTAACCCCCCCCCCCAAAAAAAACACAGTTTCCAGCTCAGAAAAAGGCACTGGCAAACAGTTTAAATTGAGGCTGTGTCAACTCATGAATCCAACTGTCCCAGTACTGTCTCATCGCCAGTCATCTTTACCATCACTAGTATATCATAATGGGAATGCAAGAAAAAAGTAGGGAAATGAATACACAGGCAATTCAATCTTCAAAAACTACTCATCATGGTGTAAAGGTTAGCAGGCTAATCTCGCAGATCATTACTACTGAGTAGCAAGTTCAACCGTCACTGGGAGCCCTATGCTTGCAGATGTGCCAAAACCAAGCTAATCATAATAAATAACTACCTGCCTAGACAGTGGCTGCTATAGTCATAGTCAGCCTTGACAGATAGAGTCCACCAACTTCTCATTCAAGCAGATGTTAGGACTTGTCACTAAATGGTTTCAAGTTGCCCCTAAAAGTAAAAAGCAACAGTGAAAAATCTTCTCGGCTGATTTTTTTTGTTATATGTTCTTTTTCAGGTAAAAAAAAAATTATTTTCTACTTTCAATATTTTGTTAAAACAATCGAATCTCTTCTTCCAACCCTTGTCATCATCAACACAACATTTCGCTGATCAATTCTCCAGCCCTCATCAGATGTATAATTCAAGAGACAATCCTTTTTTTTTTTATCCCAGCAAAGAAAAATTGTTGGTAAAGGTAATCCCCAAGTTACGAACACCCAATTTATGAAACACTTGTAATTTTAAACAATATCATGAATCATTTTTTTGTTTGTTACAAACAGTGGTTTATAATCAATACATTGTCCATCTTCAGTGAAAAAATCAAAAAATTTGCGTGTATTAAAGGGCTAAAATTTTCTAATGGATATTCTTATGGTAGCGAGTTCATATTCTTCACACAAATAATGTTCTTATGGGAATTATATATATATATATATATATATATATATATATATATATATATATATATATATATATTTTCTTTTATTTAATTTGAAAACTAATAGGGGATAGGTGAGAATTTTTTTCAGCTAACATGGGCATAAGTTTTGAATATATATATAAAATATCAAATTAAACATCTCTTTATTGTATTTTATTCGTTTTTTTCATGAACCCCCACATCCCCTTTGGTTACATTATTATTATTTTTGCAATAACATTGAAAAAGTCGGTGGACGCTTTTCAAAATTACATTCAATTAATTGCATAGATACAATTTAGTTCCAATTAGTTTAGTTTATCAGTTCATCAGCTCTGACATTTTACCAAATAATGCTTTTCCAATTCAGTTAGCCAGCAGAGCTTTCATCATGCAGACAATATTTTGAAAATGTAATTAATCATAATTTCCAAATTCCATCAAGTTTTTCTGGGATTTGCTAGGAGGAAAAAAGCCCAAATTTTTGTCTAAATGAACAAAAAGAACAGGGTTTAAGATTTGTCTTTTATATTTTATAAACGCAGTTCTCATAGAAGAAAATATTTTTTTTAGGTGCTTTCAATCCATTAGATCCTAGAACATTCAGGAAATTAGTTAGTTTTTAGAAAAACTATTTGCCAACTATAGCATTAGTTAGATTGTAAATAGAATCCCTTACATAAAACCTGAAAAAAACTTTATTCTAAAATCCAATAGATTTCCGTATGGTTCTATAGGGTCTTTGATTTATTGAAAGCATCTGAAATTGAAAGAAAAATTTTTTTAGAACTGCTCATGTGAAGAAAAAAAATACACAAATCTCAACCCTTAGAAATGATGAAAACTATTTCAGCACAAAGATCGAAACAAAGAACGTAATTTGTATATAAAAGTTTCATTTGCTAATTTATCAAGTAATTGTCAATCATCAATTACAGGTCACAGCATATTGATATCTGCCGATAATTTAAAATTTGAGCCCTGTCTGTGAAATGCGCCATTCTACTTAATAATTAAGGAAAAGTTGTTTTTTGTTTCTTTGACAATAATTTGGACTTTTTCTTTCTATCAAAGCCAGGCTAGATTATCATCATTTATGTTTGAGAAATAGAGTGTTGATTGGTAAAAGAAGATCATAGTAAAATTTTTAAAATAGCATAAAATTTACTTTAAATCAATATGTGTTTATTTTTTCAATATGAATTGCTTTTTATCATCATGGCAACAGTGAGTAAACACTATTTACTCCTGATAACGCTGCTCACTTGATCCTACAGAATGACAGTCAGAGTCAAAATTGTAATAGAAAGCTACTAAATTAAATTAAGAGGGTGAAAAACTAGTCAAAATTAATAATAAAGATGTTAGCATAATTACTGTATCATTATTGTTTCTTTAATGTTGCATTCATTCATAGAAAGGTAGTACATGGTAAGACTTCCCAACACTAGATATTCATCGTACAAAACTATTCCAACTTATGAACTGACTTTGAAACAGAACTTGTTCTTGATGCGGGGACTGCCAGTATACAAACCATATCAAACCATTCCAGCAGTGCTAGGTATACATATTTAATGAGTTATCAAGGACGGGAAAAGATTTGATTCTCCAAACAAAAGTTGGAACGTTCACGCCTTGTCTCTGTTATAGACTAATTTCCACAGGTTCTAAAGCACACAAGGGTTATCGGTAGCTTTACAAACAGGCTTCGAACTGTAAAGTAAATCCATAAATGTGTACAGCAAACATCCTGTTACCAAAGTCCAAAATAGATAAGTTCATGAATCATTTACATTCAAAATACCAAAACAATGGTGTCTCCTGTCATGACGAACAATGGATAAAGCCGAAATTTTTCTTGTTATTACCTGGCTAGGACATACTCTTTTATTCATAAATGAGAGACAATTCACTAATTCTTTCTGAGAACAAAGCTAAAAATTTGGACAGGGACTGGGAACCTCAAAACCCAGTTTGAGAGAAGGAAATCAGCTATGGCAGACTGGTCTTCATAAAGTGAAGAGTTGGGAGGGAGACCGAAGTGGACCTGGATAAGATCAGTCAAATGATACAAAGATAGACCAACATGGGCCCAGCTGTAGGGAGTTCCCCAGAACCAAGTCCCAAAGTAAGGTGTGGTTGTAGCCATATGCTCCACAAGAAGTACACAGGAATAAACAAACAAAAACAGTCATTGTCAATAACTTTGAGAAGAGTTATCAACATTCCAACTTCTTTCCTCTTCTTCTTATCTTTGATGTAAACACAAATAAATAAACAGGCCCAAACATGTTAACAACAAAAGAGAAAACACTCATTGTTTGCTATTCTGTAAAACCTTCCTTAAATTCATGGAAGTGATAACGACAACCATGAATAGACATGTACAGAGTTAAAAGCCAATTTAGCAAATCAGGAAATGGAAAATTGAGTTAAAATCTCATAGCAGGAATTTGGGTGGCAAAATAATTATCAATTCAACATTCTCTCTTCACCTCAAACTGAGTATAATTTGTCTAAGAGTTTACAAAACCATTTTGATGGGCAAAAACTAACTTCAAGAGAAGATGTTGACAATAAGTCTTATTAAGGATCAAAATTTAAGAAATTTCACAAATCTGGTTTGGACAAACTTATTGATAAATGAAATAAGATTATTGAAAGTGAAGGGTATATTAATGACTAAGTGTATCTTTCATTACCTAAGTAAATAGGAACACTACATAGAACTGTCATTACAACCTGATAACAACTCAATAAGGTAGCTTAGCTATCTCCTAGGTCACACAAGGGGAACCTTAAACCCATGCTCCAGATATGGTGCACAACAACATTTTTGGCAGCCTGTGGACAATCTTGGCATTTATTTACAATCTTATATAATTTTCTCTCAAAAAGTCAATTTTAAATTTATATTGTAAAATTACTATTGTTTGATTTCACAAATCAATGATATAATTGTAATTCATACCTTTGTCTAAAACAGAGATTAAGTATGCTTTCTGTAAGATCTACATTTTTCAAGTGAATGTGTGGCCCAAATAAAGATGAAAAATGACATATGTGGCCCACTAGATCAGAAAGGTTGCCCATGCCTGAAAATTAAGAGAATCAGCCAACAAATTGAAACCGTATAATAGACCTGTCACCAGAATCATATTAATAGAGGTTCCTCCGCCTATTCAAAATGTAGATCTTTCCTATGAAACCTGGCATAAAGCGAATAAACAATCGACAATAATAGAAAAAATCATTCTAGCATTCCTAGACCAAGAAAATAACCTTCTTCTACGTCTGCCAGTTTTACATCAAGCATAAAACCTTTACAAGTTTGCATAGGCTTTTCTGATTAATTTCAACACATCTTGCTTACAAATCCACAAAGTGAATCGAGATAAAGCACAGAAGCTCACAAACACAGTCCAAAGATATGGCAGGTTGAGGTCTTTTGCAAAAGCTAGATGACGTAATGCAAACTTTTGTAAAGCGGTGGTACACTTACTAGAAGATATAACTCTGTTCACAGAGGTAAATATGGAGTGACAGCTTAGTTGTCTTGTCAGTTGAGATACATGTCTGGTGAATAGACATCACAAATCCCTTTCTGAAATGATGAGTCTGCAGAAACCACATAAAAAAAAGAATGGTTTATGGATCTTAAAGCAACACTCTACAACAAAACAAGGCTACCAGGCACATCATACATCCTAACAACTTCCCTAAAATAAAATGGTTGTTTTTATCTTTAGAAATATTTCATGACCTTTTTGTACATGAGAAAAAAAAAAAGAAATTAAGCTGAGAAACTGTCAATTTTTTTACAAAACATTCCTTGTAACCATTGTGTGGCTATTAGATATCTAGACAAGGATTACATAAGCCAATCAGCAACACACATGCGCAAACCACATGGTATACATTGACCAATAGGCAAGCATAAATGACCTAAACAATACCTTATGTTTCAACATTATCAGAAGTTTATCACTAGACATAACTGATATCAAATAGCATATACAGAGCTATTACATTAACAGAGTTATTACTGGATTCGTGGGTTAAAAGATAAATAGTGCTGACATACTCAGCATTCTTTTGAGAGAAACCATAACATAAGTAGGTACAAACAAGTGTATAAATATAGAGAGATCTGTATTAAAAAATGGACACATGTGGTCCAACGGAATTATTATCAATTGCATTATATCATATAGAAATTTATTTGAGATGATCTATCATTAGACGGTTAGTATATCACTTGCTCTAGACAACATGAATAGAATAAACTGTAATGACATGAAATCATCTCAAATAAGTTTCTTATAGAGAAAATAGAATATGCAGATGCTAAGAATGTAAAAAAAAACAAACTGAATAATGATTTTGATTTGTTAACCAATATCCCCTGGCTCAGTTTTAATTATGTAAACAAAAAAAAATTATGATAATGATAGCTGTTTTAGCCTTCCATACTTCAAAATTCTAGACATTACTTTTGAAAACTAAATGCTGAAAATAGGGGTCCACCAAAACATTTCCTGTACAGTAGGGTTGTTTGAGTTTTCAAAGTTTCGAAACCACTGATCTATATACAATTATCTGTTTGTTTGTATGTCTGACTGTTATACTTCAGGGTTAGAAAGCTGCCCTCATGCCCCAGCATGATAACACAGCTTTACCCCCTCCTGACCATATGCCACCTGCTTGGCTGGCGTCATTTCTTGCTCACAAAACTGCTGCCTGCACTGACATACCACCAAGCCCTGTGCCCATGTCACAGAGCGCCAAGTGAATGTTATTACCCAGTTAAATTTCCCATTTACCAAGTCAAGCAACACATTCCTTGTACATCACCAAAATCGTTAACATGTTTACTCTCAGACATTAAGTTCAATGTTCATACTCTGGGATGCCGGAACTATGGAGGCAGCTGTGTGCACTCTATGAAAAAAGGAAAATGTAAAACATACTGAATCAAATATCCATTTCTAATCACCAACTGGATAAAAAATTTTCTTATAACAGAAAAAAAAAATTTTCACAATAAAAGAAAAAAAATCTTCTGAATAATCTAAATAAGAAATGTATTGCTTATTATGCTTAACTATCTTGAAATTCTCTAGCATGAGCAATTTTAGCATTCATTGCTCTAAACAGAGACAAGTTTGGCTTACTGAAGGAGAGATTTCAGTGGTTGTTTCAGTGTTGACAAGTATGGTTTGTTATTTATACTAACACAAGTTCTCTATACTTTGAAGGGAGGAAAATTACCCCCAACCCAACCAAAAAGAAAAAAAAAAAACTTTACAGCTTAAATCTGTAGAGTAGCAAACATCTGTGTCTCATCGAATTCATGCTTTTTGAACCCTATGTAGTCATCTAGGTCTAACTCAAAAAGATGTTGAGTGAAAAAAATTTTTCCAGATCAAAAGTCTAAATTATAATTAATCGATTAAAACTGAACAAAAATTGCTGAGAAGAAAAATATTTTACTTTATTTTTCTATTTCATTAATTCCCAGTTTGAGCAGTTCCTGAGCACTAAAAAAGGTAAACGTAATCAATATCCCCGGGGATTTATCTGTTGAATGTGTAAAAATCAATGAAAACAGTAATGTATAAATAAGATAAATTTTTTTTTAAATTTGTCCTTTAATGAATAAAAAAAAATATCAAAAATTCTGTTAAAACTGAATAGTATGTTGATTTTTAAATTTACCAGATGTCAATTCTCAGGTGAGATTGCATTCACATTGTTCATACAAAATTATGAACACCTGAATCTATGTCAGTTGAAAGAAAAAAATAATATACATATAACCCTTTTTTGTCAGTAATGCTTGCGTTATAAATATATCAGGTTCAAATGCAGTCAGCACTAAAATACAAAAGATCACAATGATATTTTTTTTTTTTTGTCTATATTACAGTCAGAATTTTCTGTCACAAAATTTATGAAGAGGTGTCCATATTATTTATCTATTTACCCAGCAAAATATACAAAAGTCCCATTACTTCAAATTAACCAAAAGGAAAATGAAGCTGAAGTACATAACTTATCGGTGGTAGTGACATTTCAGCTTTACAGCTTTTTGCAATCTTTTTAGACTGGAAGAATCCTTGTAATATCTTTCATGGTATCTCAAGGAACCCCAGAATGAAATCTAGAAGTAATTATCAGTACATAAACTACAGTGTACAGGGAGTTTTATTTGTTCATTTTGGTGAACATTCGAAGATACTATTTTTTTCCAGTCCCCTCTCACCCAAAAGACTTTTAATACAAAAAAATATATATATAAAATGGAAGTCAGTTCCCTTGGAAAAAAATTGGTAAGCTTAGCTTATCTTTTTCATTAAATTAACGTTTTTCATAAACTTTACTTGTATGAGAAACATAACCCAGAAGGCAATTATATTAAAAAAAAAAGATTATCAAATACCTGTTTTAGTACAAAGAAAAACAGTTTTCTAAGGATAGAGATTTGATCAATGCTTTTTTCATGCATGTAAATAATCTCTCAACCCTCTTGAAAAAGGCTGATTTTGAGCATTGAATTTAGTATATGTACATGCAATAGGTTATTTGCATAGTTATACATTCCCTTTCCTTCAAGAGAATGTTATATTCAGTGTTGAATGCTTAAAAAAAGGTATTGGAGCATTCAAATTTTGGACTAGCGCCTACAGATCTGTCTCCAGGGCAGTACCTCCTCATCACTAAAAGGGGTAGGATGAGGGTTATACCAATGAAACTGAACAATTTTTGCACCAATCCCTGTACAAATGTGCATGGGGTTCCACATTAAAAGAGGTCTCATCCTGAATTCCATCCTCATCAGAGGATGTGTAAGTCTCTACAAGTTGTAGACAATAATATTTAATAAGTACTATGTTATGTATCAATCAATAGGAAATGATAAGATAGAATAAATGGTAAGTTAGTTGAATAAGAAATTCATTCTGTCTTTTCATAATACTAACTCTAATTTAGTTATATGGAAAGACAGAAAGCAAATTTAGTAAGCTATAGAAGAGAGGACTAAAATCGATTACCGATGTAATTAATCAAGACAATGATGGATAGAATTATTAGTATAGATCACCTTATCCAGTGAAGCCATTTGTGGGTTTAGAATCAGAAAGACAGGCTTTGGCCCATTGCAGGAAATATATATAATTGGAAGAGATCTGTAAAATGACTGAATATGAATGAAATGCCAAAACCTAGATAAAAGCAGAGCAATCATCCTTGGAAGGTTATGGTGAGCGTTTGGGTAAAACAGGAGGGTTTTATACATCTCAGTTTCTTTAAATATGGTCAAATGATTGAAATGCATAAATTTATCAACCGAAATAGTGCATTCAAAATTCAAACAGTGCATGATTTGGTCAATAGAAAAGATCCTGCATGATAACACTTGCCCCCATGTTGCAAAAATGACATTATCAAAGGTAGACCAGTTGGCAATTGAGACTTTAGTGGACTCTTCTTGGCACACCTGATCCTATCCTTATGACATAGTATTACATAGTTCAAACATCTCAACTGTCTCCTTACAAATAAAAACTTCTCTGATCAGGATCAAATTGAAGAAGCTGTTAACGAATTTATTGGTTCTTTGAATGAAGAATCATTTGAGGGAATTGATGACTTGTAGTCAAGATGAAATAATTAGACAGAGACTGGTGGAGAGAATACTGTGATTGAATAGTTTTATCACACTAACATCCCCTCTACTAAGTTTTGGCAATCGGATATTCTTCTTGCCAAAAGAGGAGAGTAAGTTGAAGAAATTGTTCACCCATGTGAAAACAATTTGCATCTCAGATCCAGTTCTGTGTTTAATCATGCTTGGCTTCTTACAACAAAAAGGCTGTTCTGCTGTAACCACCAAAAAACTGGCAATCGGTTCTCCATAAACAGGGAAAGAACGGCTAGGAACATGTGGTCAGCCACCGGTTACGGCTTGGAATATGTTATCAGCTATGAATTCACTCCCTCATTTTTGGCAGTTGAACATCCTGACACCAGCCTCGGCCTTTTAGTGTATACGGTATATTGAAAGAGGTTCAATAGTCCCAAAAATTCTTGATTCTTGATAATTCTTGATTGAAGTACCTCCCTGATCTTTCCCTAAAGATTTTACACCTGAAGAAGGCTACAGAATGAGTCATCCGAAATATTATAGTAGCAACATGGCTAACAATAAGATCGAGTTCTATAGTCCAAACAATTTGATTTAATAGATTGGATTTTTAAAAAAAAAAAAGAAAACAAAAAGTGCTCTGAAAAGAGATTTAGTTACTTCTTAACGGCATGAAAAACCCATGGCCTAAATAGTGTGGTCCCTATGACAGAATGAAGTCCCTCTTACTGAGCTAGTAGTATTGTTTTATTTTCGCATCCCATACCCCAATAACTGTGGTCCCGAATTCCAAGCAGTTATTTATTTTGAAATAATTCAAGGCGTAACAATGAAAATGAATTCCAAGCAGTAAATATCAATTTATTCTAAGACGATTCAAGGCATAACATTCCCTTGAGATATGCGCAACAACATATGGTCAAAACATTGCAGACATTCCTGGGAGACCGAGTTAGGGTTAGGGAAGGTAATTCGGGATCAGTCATTGGAATATGAGATGCGAAAATAAAACAATAAGCTCTGCCGCAGGGACCGCACGACTTGACTTGTACCAAATCCATATCTTGAACTATAAAAACAAGGAGCTTTCAGATTTTATTGAATAGAGAGACACAAATCAATTTTACTGCCAATCATTGAAAAACAATTATCCGAATTTTGTTCCGAATATAAGCATTCCATCAAAGCAATATTTAATAATCTCTATCATCCTCCTAACAAATACATTGAAACTAAAAACAGAGCAAGTTTGAGAGAAAAGCTGAATAGTAGTCAAATATTAGAATGAGACTAGTAAAAAGAATCTTGGTACTTTTTTTTACTAGCATCAGTATTACTAAAAAGCCTTACTATTCATCAAACTGTGATGATGATATGTTACTTAACTGAGTCCACTAGCTACTCATTTCATACAATTCCACGAGGAGAGCAGAGTTTCTGAGACATTATTATTTTTAGCAAGATTCCTATCACAACAAAGTGGGGTGGGACAGAGGATTTATTCATTGTTCTCTTTTTTCGGCACAAGTAACATATTCTAAGCGCGAACTACAGTGACATAAACTAAGACTGATTTCATTTTGCACAAAAACTACGAAAATATTTTTCAAAAATAGCAGCAAATATTGGAAGTCCAATGCAAGGTTCTCCTAAACGATAGGGGTACCAGAGTAGAGAAAGCTGACTGACCTATTTTTCATTCTATGGAAGCCCAACAACGATGTAAATTCAACAGCCGGCAATTTCATCTGTCGCAAGAAGTGTTTATCTGTTGATAAAAAGTTGGTGTTGGCTCTAAATTAAGGATGTCTAGTCAAGGTCTAGTGATTATCATATCAAATCAAAAGTTTGAAAAAAATAAATAAATAAAATGGAGGTTCCTACAAGAATTCCGCTCGTTTGGTTGGTGGGAATTCCTACAGATAAGTTGATATTTCTTCACGTTCGGGCTACAGAGAAGATCGAAGTATCAGGTTTTCGGGGGTGGTTAAATGGAAAATAAATGGGTCAGACTTTTTAATGCCGACATCTATCATATTGAACAGGGTTCTTCGAGGTTTTGATAAAAACAAATTTCAAATAAAGAACATGTTCCAGTTTAATTTTATGTCTAATAAGATCCGATCACAAAAACAAAGCTCAAACTAGAAAGAAAGAATAAGTCGGTTTCGTTCAAGGGTATTCAAGAAAAAGAAGAAACAGGCACTCCTCAATTAGGTGGTCCGGGGTTGAGTTGACTACTTGTTACCACCCATAAAAAAGATTCTTAACAGAGAAAGCGATTGGAAAGAAAATTAAGAAAAAAAAAACACTCGATAACTTGAAATCAATTTACTGAAGTCATCCTTGATTGTGGATACTATTGGAGACCATAAGTTTAATCAACTCGAAACTTTTCTCCAAAGACTTTGATCGGAAAACTTAAATAGGGCCTTTTACCTGACAACACGTTCTAATGAGAGGGGTGCAGAGAACCATGGCTTAAAGGAAGGAGGAAGAACAGTTTGGCCTAAATATAGAAAAACACCTAAATTCTTCCCTCGGGGTTCCTCGTTCTTACTTTTCGTATATCAAATTCTTGAATGGTATTTTCTAGTGATAAGATTCACGTTGCATGATTGAATAAAATAATGTAATTCTACCTTGATTATCCTGGATGTTTTCACACAGGTTGAAAGGGAAATTTTGAAAATAGTCTCCACTTCTCGAATGAATTCGGCCGAGTAGAGTTTTGGGCTTGTTTTTTGTTGTTTTTTTTTTAATTTGGAAAAAAAAATCAAAAAATAGAAACGGAAAACTTCTTTGCTCTCAATCAATCCTACCCACCGAAAGTTTTAATTTTGATTTCACACGGGTACATTCACTGGACTAAAGGGAAAAACAATAAAGTAAGAGAAAATTCAAATAAATAATGTAAGAAAGTGAGTTTTTTTTTCAAAACAAGCTAATAGTCTATTCAATAATGCAGAATTAAAATCGGGTCGATTACAGGTCAATATATCGTGATAATACCCAAGTCAATATTTAGTTCCAGTCATATTGTGGATACGCCCTTCATTTGACAATACTGTTGTTTTTTTTACTCAGTAAGTGTACTTACTGCGTGAATCTTTCTGTATATCTTATGAAAACAGTACCTTATTTACAGGAACGAAGTTAAAACAAGAGAAGAAAATATTAATTGAATATGAGAATGATTTAGTTACGATGAACAAGTAAAGTGGTTTTGTTTACTTTATAGAACCAACCAAACTAGAATCTATTTATGGCTGGCTGAATTGGTGTTTTCCAAATTCATTTGGCGTTAAAGTAAATTTTACTTTTATTCGCCTGTAAGAAAACAATCCAAAAGCTGTCAGAAGCATAATCAATAATGACGATTAAATTATCCCCAAGTGCAAATAAACTAGATTAAAGTAGCCAATAATTGGAAAGAAAGGAGAAACAGAGAACCTTTCGACGATCATATTGCGTGTGGAACAGTTACACTAACAGCTGGAAGATTATAATAATGTTCAACCAATACATTTTTTTGCTGGATAAATTAGAGAAAGAATCTAAATGTGGGTTAAAAATTTTAAAAATTCTTTGCTCCGTACTAAGAATCGAAAAAAAAAAAAAAAAAAAAAACATTTTTTAAAAAATGAAGTCCAGCATGAGAATTTTTTTCTCTTTTACAAAGACATTTTCATGATGAAATAAAAAGAGAAACATTGAATAACCTGAACGGCGCTACGTGATCCAATACAGGACAACTTCTGGAACACGGTTACGAGAACCGAATATTCAGTTACATAGCTTAAAAATGGCCCGAATAATGTGTTTTTGATCTTCCTTTACTACTGTGTGTGTTAAGTTCAAGCATTAACTTGTTTGTGTTGTTTATTTTAATTGTTCATCATCGGGAAAAGAAAAAGAATGATTACAACAAAGAAATGATTGAAAATCTAAATCCGATAACAACCCCACCAAAAAACTGAACCAATAAAATAAAAGATAAAAGCACAATTTCTTGTTATGTGTGTCTATAAAGTAAGATTTATGAGGCGGTGTGTTTCTTTTTGTTTCTATTCCGGTCACTCAAGGTACAAACAAGAAAAAAAAATCAATTTGTGTGTGTTTGACTTAGGTGTTAATCGAAACAAACAAATGTTGTTTAATGTTTACTTATTAAATTAATTTGTCAAGCCTCTCATGTGGTTAGAAGTATGCAGGTATTTGTTTCAAAATCAAGAAATATTGAAATATTTTCATTTCAACGCAAACGAATTTTCAAGTCTCTTCACCGAACTGTCACAAAGGTAAAGAGCACTTTACGATGTAAAAATATCCTTAAGGAATGTTTTAAGCATTAATTCAATTTCAAACGATCTCTTTAAATGGTCATAATTCAGAATACATCAGAAAAAAAAGTTGTTGATCATTAATTTATCATTCAGTACTGTTTAAATGTGATTTAAAAAAAAGGTGACAACAACAAAAATGCAACCCCTGATCGGAAAAAATAAACATGTAAAAAGATCTATACGCTAAAAATCAAAATAGCCGAGAAATCTCTAAGCTGAGTAAAAAGACAACAAAATACTGAATAGCAGCTGAGTTGGGGATAGATAAAAAAAAAATATCCGATAAGACAACGGAATTATTCTAATAAGAAAAACTTATATCTCCATGAAAGCGCGCACATGTCCAGTGAAAGTGAATTATTATTATCATATGTTCAAATATAGTCGTTACGTTTACTGAAAATATTTTCCATAGAACACACGATGGTATGTAAAAAATGTAGTAATCAACACTATAAATATTTGATTGGTTTCTTATGGATTTTTTTTAAATCAAAACTTTAAACTATTCAAAATTCACCAAAACAAACCCGTCGATTTAGCTGTGTTACAAAGGTAATGGAATGAATGTTAACAAAAAACTGGATTTAGTGCTACAAGTCAGCAAGTAGTAAACTGTTTATTTGCAGCGTAGTTTGTTGTTGTTCTTTAAACACTTACAACAATCCTGACATTAAGTAGAGAGTGTACACAAGAAGCCTCAACCCAAGCCAAAGATAGGAAAGATAGATATAGGTAGGTTAGGTAAGGTAGGTGAATAATACCTTGTTTCTACATAAACATACATCTATTGGCGTTTCTCACCTGTTAGTTAGAAGTTTCCGTCCTTGGTATAATGGTGTGTTTTAATCTTTTTTTGTTTTTGTTTTTTGTTTTTTTCTGGCGGTAGTAACAAAAAATACTAAGTAGATATGATCCGAGGGTTGGAGAGAAAAATCGTGAAAAATGTCGAGGACTCGTCCAGACTGTTGGAGAGAAAATCTAATCTCTTCTTCATGACTGCTTGTTGTAGGACAGAAGCGAACAGTTCAGGTGGTGGTAGGATTTCAAGAGTGCAAGAAGAAGAAAATAATACAGCTGGCTTGGTTCTATGTATCTATGTGTGCGAACGTGTGGACACAGCGACGATAGAGGGAGCAGGAGGAGAGTTGGCTTCAGAACTAACATCAGAGGAGAGCTCGCGAAGGCAGCACCATGTGGAGAGGCTGGTGCGATTAGAGAGTGAGAGAAGAATTAGAGAAAACGAGGGGGTGATTTGATGATAATTGTATTATTCACACTACTAGGGATTTTAGCAGCATTTTTACGTATTTATTTTAAAAAAAAGAAAGAAAGAAAAACAAGTACAAAATAATGATAACAGAGCGACTTTATCAACGCATCAGACCACACCACAGGGGAAACAAACCTGACATTTTCTCAGTGCCCATAATTTCTCATACTCCAGAATCTCGGATACTATAAAGTTTACCGGTCATTTATTCAAAATGATCATTTTTTTTTTTTTTTTTTTTCATATGAAAATTTCAGATTTAGAAAGTTGCTTTGAATTGGAATTCAAGAGATTTCGGTATAATCGTAATTCTGTGGTCCCCTCTGAGAGGCGGCTTCTGGCTGAGGAGAGATGTAGTATCGGTTCTTATCAACTTAATATCTGATATCTCCCCAATGTTGGGACTTCGATATCAAAATGATCGGCACCGCTATAGTAGACTCGTCTCTAACCTTAACCCCTAAGTGTAAACCCTAACCCTGACCCTTTCTGACAGAAACCATATGAATGCATGTTGGTCCCACATTAAACTTGACGTGTCACATTCCACCCCTTGTGGAGAGGCAAATAAATATTTTAAGTATCCGGAATTTGCTTTTTAAAAGATTAACATGAACAGATTTCTTTTTCTTCACCCTAAAACTATATTTGTCTGTTATTTTGACCCATATCAAATTCATTGCCATTTTAAATCATTTGACAATATTGTTCGAAGAGGATTGATTATAATCTGAGAAACTCATATAACCCTGAGTGAAGATGTCAAAGACTGTGTGTATTTAAATATTTCTGTTTAAAAAATAGATTTCTAGAGAAAAATTGATATGGTTGAAATAATCGCCAATTTCTAAATATAGCATAAATCCTCATATTTCTAAGACTGAATCTAACTCATGAATCAGATTTTAGAAAAGTTTATAGTACCGTCCTCATTCTAGTGGTTCTCAGAGTCTGAGTTCATATCCCCCCTTTCCATCCTAGGTTCCTCAATACCTCCTCCTTTCTGAATTCCATGTAGTGATTTTTTTCACCATTGTACTTGCCATTATATGTTCCTGCCCATATTAAAATTCTTCTCCAATTTCTCCCCTAGCTAAGATTCCTCCCTGGAGAACCAAGTACCTTCCATTTGAGAATCATTGTCTCATTCTTTCTCCAGTTTATCATCCTGGCTTGCTGGTTTAAAAAATCATGGCCAGAATGACTGGCGATTGGACTAGATACCATAAGAGTCATACCTCTCTTAAAAGAACAAGAGCAGAATTGTTGACCTCAACAATCAATCGAACTCAGTTTCATTCTCTGCATTACCACTAAGTTGAAAATTTCATACTTCATTTTATACCGATTTACTCAGAATAATGCCTCCATCTTTATTGTTATTGTCACAACATTTCAGTCATTGTATCCTCCGACCTTCTTCAGGTTTCTACCGTAGTTAATAACCTTCTGGATATTCGAAAAAGGAGAATCGACAGATACTAGATAGCCTCTTGCATGAACAGGAGAATGAAAACAATCTACCCTTTGTTGATTGAATAAAGGGTTCAGTTCAAAATTGCCTGAAGATTACCAACTGCAATAGACACCTGAAGAAGACCAAAGGGTACAACAGCCATAACATTTGTGACTATAACAACCAAAACATGGACACTAGTCCAAGTAAATCAGTTTAAAATAATAAAAATTCCTCATCTCGGAATTCCTCTTACAGATTGATATGAAGGTACAAATTTTCAGTCTTATGGGGACCTCTTATCAGTGGTTCAACTCGAAGAGGAGCAGAGGAACAGTTGTTCCTCCCAAATTCATTTTTTAGGTGTGGTGTCTTTAAACTCTTTAGCTTCTGTGTATGATAAAATTCGAATCTCATTCTTTCTAATTCATTATGCTTTGATTTTATAATAAAAATGACAATTATGTGCTTCCTTATTATTTATATCTTCTGTGTGTTTAAATATGGATCTAAAATTAATAGGTACGTGTCAGGTGCTATCTTTTTTTATTGTTTATTACCCCTTGCATCAGAACTTAGCTATGCCACAGCCACAAATACCATATTCACCATGATAGTTAATCATATAGTTGCCGGCTTCACCTTGAATATAGTCTATATATACATATATAATATATATATATATACATATATAATAAAGTTTCTGACGCAACAGCTTTTATCAGTAAAAATAAAATGTCCGTTATAATCAGGGATATATTATCAATTTTGCACAATATTTAGGGTGTACAAAAATATTGAGGCCCACGAAAAGTATATTTAAAATCATTTAAGAAATTTTAATATCACAAAATTATAAAAGATATATAGAATTGGAAACATTGGTGAGACCGGAATTTTATCAGTGCCTAGGGCCTCCTCACACCTTATTCAAGCCTTAGATATAATCCAATATTAGCAATTTCAAGACAGTCCTATAAAACTGATCTAGCACTGCCTTGTCTACCCTTGGCCAGCCAAAATCTGATGCCTTTTAAACATGACTTATATTGTGAGATTCTTTCCCACACTACCACAGAACTAAGGTAAAATTCTAGTCAACTCCTACACCTTTGCTTATAGTTTAGGGTTACATACTTAATTGAAATGTATGTGAGTGAATCGAATAGTCTATTATAATATTTGATTTATATCATTAATATTTGTTCCTGCATCAAGTGCATTCACAAGGAAAGAGATTATTTTGAAAAATAGATATTGCTATGTACAATAATTGGTTTTTTTTTTATCATTAGGCTATGGACTTATTGATGTTCCAACATAATTTACGTTGGTGGCATGAGTAAATAATTAACCACAGCAAATCATAGCAGTAAAACCGGTTTTGAAATTCCGAAATATAGAACCTTTACATAGCTGTGTTGACAATGGATTCAAAACTGAAGTCTTCAAAACCTTTCTCTTTCTCTCCTTCTCTTCAATTCTTTCAGCTTTTTCTTTAGTTGATCCTCGTACAACACCTCAACATAGAATGAAAACAACCACACACTAACACAAATAGTGAATACAATGAATTGAACCATCCATTACAAGCAAGGACAAACAAAAATGAAAATCCAGGTATTACATATGTATCTTCATTACATTTCAGTAAAGAAGACATGAACTCTAACTTGACCTTTGTTCATTTGTTACACTTGGCTGGCTAAGATACTGAAAAATTCTGGAACAGATACACACATCAGCTGTTTTTACTATAATATTATTGGTGATTACGAGTAGAAAATGTATAAATATTTATCTCTTCCTCTCCTGATCAGTTAGTCTCATGTTTCAATTGTAATTTTAATTTTTCATACTGGATTAGTTCTATATGTTTTTCAAAAAAAACAGCTCTCAGTCTCTCTCAGTAGATCTTGATTAGTGTAATTAATTTATTCCAATATTTTTCAAACAGTTCAAAACCACACTGTTCAAAGTTTTATTTTAATTTAATGCATTTTCTTTCAGCTCATATTGAGTTACATCAATTTGTACAAAAATACCTCAACTGTAATACATTGAAACCCACACTAATCAAAAATGCACAGTTCAATGTATTCCTGTGTGTACACACACACACATATATATATATATAATATATGTATATATATGAATATATATATATATATATATATATATATATATATATATATATATATATATATATATATATATATATATATGTAATGTGTACTGTAGAGAGTGAGACAAACTCGGGAGTAGGGTGTTTAGAGGTAAGGTTTATTAATCCTTATATGTAAATTGTCCAGACATATATATATATATATATATATATATATATACATATATATATATATATATATATATATATATATATATATATATATATATATATATATATATATATATATATATATATATATATATATATATATATATATATATATATGTATATATATGCAGAGATTAAAGAAAAAAAAAGAAATAACATCTTATGTACCCAGGGTGGGTCTGCACATATTGTAAATGGACCCTCACCATAATTACTGAAATCATTCAAGAGAAATTTTACTGTAAGCTTATACAAGAAATGCAAGTATTAACATAAACCCATTTTACAAAATATACAAAGTTATCAAATACCAAATATCAAATAACCTCAAATAAGAGTGGATTTTCCTTACTTTTTACTTCTCTTTTACATTCATTGGACCCTTCTTGTGGAATACTTGTACTCTTCTTTTTATTCATATATATATGTATGTGTGTGTGTGTGTAAAGTTTCCCTTCACTTTTGACCCCTTAAATAGAAAAAAGTTTTCTTTCACTTCTGAACCTTTCAAGGTGAGAAAAGTTTACCTTTACTTTTGACTCCTTGAAGGAGGGGGAAAGTCTCCCTTTTATATTGCCCCATCTTTGAAGGAGAAAGTCTCCTTTCCCTTTTGACCCTTTAAAGGGGGAAAAATTGCCCTACACTTCTGGCCCCTTGAAGGTGGAAAAATCTCCTTCCTCCAAAGTAAAGAGAAACTTTTTTGCTCTTTTAGGGATTAAAAATAGAAAAGGAAACTTTTCTCCTGTTCAGAAAGTCAAAATTCTCCCTTCTTTTAGGGGTCAAATATGAAGGGAAATCTTTTTTGCCTTTGAGTGATCAAAAGTGAGGAAGCTTTTTTCCTTTTTCTACTCTTCAAGTATTTAACCTGGCTTAGACAAGTACTTCAGTTAGTGCATGTATATTGAACAGAAAGTAAGGGTTCTGTTAGCATTATAATCACATTGTAAATAACCGCCCCTCTAAAACCCTTAGAAGAAAAATTTCTCAAAACTTTTCACTTTGAAACCTTCCCCTAGGTCCATCCAGTATGCATGCTAAATTCGGTTGGGCTGCACACGTTTTAAATTGTTTATCATAGCATGAGAGACAAACACACACAAAGATGACGCCTCTTGCTAATATATGAAAATATCAGTAAAGCAATTAAAATCTAACCATGTGGTATTCAGTGTGATGCAATAATAACAATGACTATAAGGCACTAAAAAATCTCAAAAGAATATAAGTCCCCAACAGAAAATGGTTGGATTAGAGTGAGATTTGCAATTAGTTGTTTATAAGGACCATTAACTCCAAGACAAACAGATTCCTTTCATTCAAACTGTAAAATTCCCTAAAAATGTTATATATTTTCAGTACAATAATTAGGTGTCCAAGAACCAATATAACAATTTTCATTCTAATTAGTTCAGCATTTCCCAAGATTCAATATTTTTTGAATGTTGATGTTTGATTATTTACATATAAAATGTAAACAAACAAATGGATCAAGTCAGAGTCACCATTCTTCAGTTCCTGAGATTTTGTCAACATTAGAGCCAAATTCTAGCCGAATCACTCAAAACTTGAGAAATTTTCCCTATTGGAAACAAAAATGTTTTTGCTTGTGAAATGTAAACAATCAGATCGGCTATAATTCACCATCCTCCGGGTAGAAACTCTCTACAAGCCTACATTCAAAATTTGATTGAAATATATTAAGGAATAACAAAGTTATCCTATTAAAAAAAATAGATGAAAACAAGAATAGCAGACACCCAGAATGAATTATAGTCTCAAGCTTTTTTTCCCACTGGGAACAAAAACTTGGTTATTATATCTCAAAGGCTCAAATCCAAACTAACCCTCTTACCAATAGGACAATAAAATAACTGACATGTATACCTTGGGAGCTACGTCACATATGTTGATGATTATATTGTTAGTTGCAATAAGCTTGGAGAGGATAGAGTTTCAGGTAATGTTTTGACAATACACATTTTTAAGAAATGTTTCTTTTTTTCCTTTGGTTTCTGTAGGTTTGGGAGTTTGAAGACACAGGCTTGTTATTCTTAGCAGTGGGTGGAGTTAACCTTGTTCTAAGCTCTGAAGTGTTTGTACTTGGTGCAGTAGTGTTAGTAACACTAACTAATACCACTTCAGCACTGTAGATTCTACAAGAATCTCACATATATTAAATGTCACTTTATCATTGAAGTAATAGTATGGCTGTATAGATAATGAAAAAAATGCATTTGTCGTCATACTGCACCCTTGTTCTGGTTAACATCCTCAGACCAGAAATTTATTCAAGTTTGCTAAATTGTTTATTCTATCCTGAAAGAGTAGAAAACAGTGGTTCCCAAACTATTTTAAATCACGGTGCCATTAGTGTACGAGGATTTTTTTCGCAGTGCACCAAGTTAGGAAATACTGAACAATTGCATTTATGTTCATGAGGTGAGTTAGGTAAGAAAAAACAAAGAATCATGTGATTTAAATACATGAAAAAAAAGTTAGGTATTAGTTTTCCTTTTAAATAATCATAATTACTAATACTGATGGGGGAGCCTATTGTTCACCACATAGTTCTTCTAATCTTGGAATCAAACTGGCAACAACCACCACCATTTCCTGTTCCACATTGTACTTGCTTTTTATCACAACTATGGCCAAAGAAGCAGCTTTACAGAGACAAGTCATCACAAATTTATTCAGGATTTGCAGAGCTCCAGCACTTATCAGAGGATATTAGTATTTTACTGATATCCATAACTCAGATAATCCCATGTTGGCAAATTTTGTTTTAATTGAATTACAACTGCATAGAATGATAAAAATCTCAAACGTTCTGGGGAAGCTAGATGCGGTGTTCCTGGGCGCCATGGCACACACTTTGGGAATCTTTTGCATAGAATTTGTTATGGCCTTTAATCCCAGACTTCAAATTTTATTTTTTCCTTATTGACAAAAATATTTGTATTTTTAGTGCTAAAAATAACTTAAGCAAGTAAGTTAAGCAAGGGAATGGTGGTGTTATGGTAAAGTTAGTGAGTTGCAATGAGAAATTAAAAAATTTGCCAATATATACCTGATTAAAATGCAGTCACCACTAAAATACCCCTACCATTATCGTTTGTCAGTATTTTTTTGACAAAATCTTTTTTTTCATATAGATTCATAGCATCATTATTCAGTTATTGAAGTATCTTGCTTGGCTTCTTATGATCCTGTAATACCTTTCAGCTAAACTGTGTATTTCATCATAAAAGAACAAATCTGGATTTTGATTCCTACCTAGGACAATGGTTCATTAGTCCCCTACAAAGTACTTTCCTTGAGACCTCACACACTTATCGCAGCATCCCTTCAACTTTTCAAGACAATCTGCAAAATCCTCTTTCTGGATTGGTATCAGCTGCTTCATCATATTCTGCTTAATAGTCCATGATCTGAAATCTCTTTGGGGAAAATGCAGGAATCACAGTGAGCCAAATCTAGACTGTAGGGGACTGACAGTCTGGGATGTTGCAATGTTTTACCAAAAAATCCTCTCCAAAGATGAAGAAGGTTTTGTAATAAAAGCAACTAAGATGAAGATTCTAGTCTGAATAATTCATATAATAATTTTTATACCTTTTCTAGGAAATTCAGATAATATTTATCCTCAACTTTATTATTTTTTCCTTTCTTTTTTCATAGTATTTCAGCCAGTTCATTCTCCAGCCTTCTTCAACTGAATTCTGGTGTTGGTCTTATTTTACTTATGATTCAACCTGTGGGCTGTGTCTTATTGTCAGAGTGCTTTTTGTTGACATATTTAGCCGTACGATTTATTTCCTCATATATTTAAACATATATTTTATTCTACTTTATAAGGCAACCTGTGGGCTGTGTCCCATTGTCAGGGGGCTTTTTTGTTGATGTATTCAGTTCCACTGAGCTCTGCCTTATAGTAGCTGTACTGTTTTTGTTGATTTGGGCTCATTTTTTTTCCAGAGTGGCTAAATGTCCGCCATTGTAAGCTCATTTCTGATAGTAGGGGGATGTTTTCTTTCATCTTTTTTTCTCCTTGTGTGAGAGTTGAGTCCTTTTTTTTCACTGTATGCACATTCATAAATATTACATTTCTGGTAAAATAATATGTGGTTTGCACCTAACCTTTTCGTTTGCTAGACGCCTTTTTACTGTCATTTCTTGTGACACAAAAAAGCGAATTTAATGATATTATCGGGAGATTATTTACAATTAGGAGAAAGACAAATCTCTTTGGTGACACAGCCTGACATTTGCACAGCATTAATGTCATTGCATTCACAACTGGTGAGCTAAAAAGACTTTTTAAACTATCTTCTATAATTTAAATGTGGAAGTTTGCAATCTATTCTTTATTGTTTATTTATAGAACTTAAATGAGGCAAATTAGAATCTCTTGAAAATTTTTATGCATTACTAATAAAAAAAAACTAGCTGGGGTACCTGGCATTGCACGTTGAGGTGAAAAAAACTTGAAATATAACAATGCAGAAAAGCAAATGATATTTTATACAAATTTGGTGAAATTAAATCAGGGGTGTGCACATATGAAAATGAATAAATTGATTGTGCACACACTCTGAGGCAGATCTGTACAGGCCCATGTGTAGGGTTGGGTAAGTTCGCGTAGCCTCTTCTAAAACTTTAAAATATTGATTTTTCTCAAAATTGAGAATTCACACGAAAAACATTTTTTTATTGTCAGGTTAGAGTAAGATTCCTTTAAAAAAGTACTACCCAACTGTTGTAAGCACTGAAACAGTAATTTACATCTGCAATTCCTTACGAACGGAAAGTAAAGGTCCAATTTAGCATTTTGGTTACATTGTAAATAAAACCACCCTCTAAGACCTTTTTAATTTTTTTCTTCTTATAACTGACAAATTTCCAGAAGGTCTGATGGGATGATAGATTGAAAGCACATGAAATCAAGAAAAAGATTTTTTAGATTTTCTCGGTTTGAGTTTGAACTCGGTCCGTCAATTTCATTTTCCAAACTTTTATTCCCTTGGCTATTTGTACTTCCACTGATTAATTCAGAAATAAAGGAATCTTCAAATAGAAGTTTACAAAGTATGTTGGAAAAATGAGTTTTGAACCTAAATTGACCTGTAGAGACCTCAGAGGTCAGTGCCACCTATCCTATGTTAATTCTGGGGTCAAGTCAATCATATATACAAATATATGGCGCCCAGGGTGCGGTCATTTGGGTAGCTATACAACTTATACACAATAACAAAAAAATAAACAAACCAGTGGCTTGCTGGCTTTATATTAATATCGTAAATAGATCCCCTCCTAAAACTTCATATATAAATTTTTCCAAAGCTGACAAATTTAGTATTATAATTTAGCGTTGTAAAAAATTTCAGTGGGCTGTTCGCCCTCTGAAATTTTGGGGAAAGTTTATTCTCAAAGCTGACTAATTTTCGAAAAGTTTGAAGGCCTGATAGATTGAAAGCGCATAAAATTGAAAGATTTTTATTTTATACATTGGAGTTTGAACTCAGTCCACTGATTCCATTTTCAATAACTTTAACCACTGGACTATTATTGTTACCAATGATTTCTTTTAGAAATGAATGAACTTATAACTTGGGGTGTAAAAGTAGTTTCAAGCCTAAATTGACCTCTAGTGACCTCACATGTCAGCACCACCTATCCTATGTTAATCCTATGGCCAAGTTACCACTATAGACAAATTTGCTGCCCCTTAGGTGCAGCCATTTAAGAGTCTATAAATCAAGATAGCAAACAAACATTGGTTATTTTTATAGCATTTTATATATATATATATATATATATATATATATATATATATATATATATATATATATGGGGATGGGATGATGATCTTCTGCATGTCTTTCTTGCTATAATTAAAAGAGATAATACAGAAAAAGGAGAGGGAAAGTTTCTAGCAAGTTGTGTATTCAGTCTCTGGTTTTAAAAACTAATATATATATATATATATATATATATATATATATATATATATAAATATATACATATATGAGGTGGTACCTAAATATTCGGGAAATTTAAACAGATTGATCAAGCTGTATATCCATCAAGTTACCTTGTGTTTCCCTTGTCTTACAGGATATTTCACACATTACTTGAAATCACTCCACCATACAATAAGGAACTTCAATTTTTATCAATTTTTTTCCATTTCTCTGAGGAAAACATTTTACAACCCAAGTCCTCCAAACTTTTAAATTGCCCCATGTATATATATATATATATATATATATATATATATATATATATATATATATATATAAAATATATTTTTCAAGACAATGGTCTTATTACTACTATTTCATTCTTTGAAATTACCTTCACCTGAAAGAAACATGACTAAGAAGTGAGATTAATATTCGTTTTCCTTTTGAAGTTCCTGAAAGGAAACCAAAGAGAGCAAACATCTGAAGAAGGCCACATTGTGCAGTATCGAAACGTTATAATAAAGCCAACAAAGCTAAGAAACTAGTCCTGTGGTAGACAATGGGGCAATCAATAAAAGAAAAGAAGAGAAGGAAAAAATCATCATCAAAGCCAGCGCCAATATCATGAAAGGGAAATGAGTACCCCAGCAAAAAAGCACCCTGACAATTGGACACAGCCCTCAGGTTAGATTATCATTAAAAAAATAGTAGAGTCTAATGCACAGGAAACTATTTATTATAATCACGGATAATATTATCAAATAGTTAATGTCATCAAAATCAATCGAACCCCCCAATTTTTTTTTTTGATTGATTTAAGATCATAATAAAATATTTATACTAATCACATTTTTTTTTTAATTGTTTATAACAATGAATTTTATAACATAAGGAATTCAAATTTATAAAAATGAATGTAAATTTTTCCAATTACAATGTACATTGCTTAATGTTATCAACCGTTTACTGTTATATAAAAGACCCCATCCCAAAGTGTTCACAATAAGCCTCTTCCGCTGAATTTCACAAATTGGAAGATCATGAAAATCTTTAAATGCCACAGTCAAAGGTCATATTTTAATTTTCTGCTTGAACTTTTAATTCTTACATCAGCTATGCAACAAGTTGAGAGATCATGGGAATTACAAATATGCGAATCATCAATTCAATTTTAAAGTTATATATACAAGTTTTGAAATAGAACCCTACTTTCTGACACCCAATATGTAGGCAAGTGCCTACACAGATGTGGGATGATTTCATATCATGATACAGAAGTCACAAATCTGAACTTTGTAACTTGACTCACTCTGATGCAAGGCAGACACTCCATAGATGTCTAGGCCACAAATTTAATCCACTCTGAAACAAGAGACTTCAAATAGAAATAATTTGATTACCAGCAAAAAATATACCTATGCAAATATTTGCATATAGAGACGAGAAAATTGGCTTGGAAGGAAGCAATTCAAACTTTTGCTTTCTTAAACCGAGTTCAAATTCCAGTCATTGCTGCCAATATCACTTTTGAGAAAATGCTTTTGGAAAACCAAGAAACTGATCCTCATTGCATCCCATACTAGTGTCAGTCATCACATATCTCGTCATTGCACCTGTGTGGAATTTTAAAAGATAATTTGAAGGTTTGATGACTGAAATGTAAAATTACTATAATTTCATTAAATCTATTAAAAATCATTGGGCCACAGAATATTTAAAATTTTACCTCTAAATGAAGAAATTGGAGAGCTCCAACTGCAACGGCTCCAGCTGAGAGCCCAAGCATAACTGAAAGCCAACAACTTATTTATGGTTTTCGGATATGCTCTGCTTGCTTCAGGAGCAATGAGTTGATCATTGTTTCATTTTCTCTCTCTAGAGTATTCCCGAAGAAGTAAAGTTAATCAAGAAGCATATTACATAGTCATTTTGTAATGATAATATTCACATCATCGCTTTGAAATTTGTCTCCAATTTATCACTCCCTTATTATGCCGTTCCTTCATAACTAACCCAATTGTTACACGTAAAATGTCTTCTTTTTATTTCACATCGTAGAGAATGACATTAAATGTGGAAGAATTTCAAATGAAATTGCATGTTTTTTTAAATCTTCAGATTCAATGTAAATAGAAATATAATTAGTTATTATTGGAGGATTTTGAGCCATTAACAGCAATGGTATCTACCCAAGGAGTTGGTCAATATTCGAACATGATTTTAAATAAAGATATAATGCTGCTCCAATACTGCTGAGAACTTCAATTTAGTGATTTAAAAATGACCATCTCTAACCTTAATCAACTGCCTCTGGTCATTATATGTCTAATTTTTCAATTCAGTGTTAAAAGAAATACAATTAGTTATATTTGTAGTTTTTTTGTGTCCTTAACTGCAATGGTCTTTACCTACCAAAGAAGTTGGAGTAAATTTCAAGTACAAACAGAAATTAGGACATAGTGTAGCTGATAATGTCTACTAAGTCTTTGGAGTGAACACTACTACTGTGTAAATGGTTCAGCATTGGTTCAATAGGTTTAGATCTAGGAATATGGATGCCAATGATAAACCTCGAAGGAGGCCCATACCTGAAGAAGAATCATCAACAGCATTTTCCAATGACCCAGAAACAATGGTTCAAGCATTTTCAGACTTCAACAGTGACCATAATATACCATCTCAAGGCAATAAGAAAGGTTTGAAAGTTGGAAAAATGGATCCCACTTGAACTGAACGAGATGCTCCATGGTGTCAAAAGGTTCAATAATTAGGTAGAGATGACTTGAGCTTTTACTGAATTCATGACCAGTAAACCTAAAGAATCTTATAGAGGATCCTTGGAAAAAAGTTATTGCTTCAAATCGGTTATGATTTGATTAAATATTTACTATTGTTTATATCAGAATTCATCTTACTATTCTAAAAAAAATTCAACTTGATAATCATAAGCAGAAAAAGGCCTCCATCATAGAAAAGATGAACACATGATTGATTAAACTATTTTACTGTTAGTTTTGACATTATAGATGTTTTACTTATAAAAATTACACGTATTGATATCTCAGAATTTCTTTATTTAAGATTTTAATTTCATACAAACATTAGATAAATTCTGGTTAGTTGTTATAGTTAAAACCCTACGAGCCTTCTTTAAGAGCCTGTAATATTCAGTAATCATAATGTCCATCAATGTCTGTATTTCACTTGCAACTTGCCCTATTGTAGCCATAATGGAAGCTTCCAGACAGAGCCTCGTTTCTGATACCGGATATGACTAGACAAGGCCTTGTTCTACGTAAGCTGGAGTTGCTCTCTTGATCAATGGCCGGGCAACCTAAACCCACATTTCTGTTCACCTCCTCATTTTCTATCACTACTAATACAGTTAAAACAAATATCACTTAGTCTATAGCAAAACTAATCAAAAAACAAAACAATGACCTTACAGTAACCTTCAGGAATTTCCAGTTACACCAGTTTGACCAAAAAAACACTCAGAAAGTGCATACCTCTGCAGAAACAATTGCCAGGGGGAGTAATTGCATATGGATCTGCCCCAAAATGTAATTAGTTCTCCCATAGCCTATTGTCTACATGAACTGAATGGAACGTTCCATGGTGCCAAAAGGTTCAATAATTGGGAAGGGATAACTTGTGCTTTTATTGAATATGTGACCATTAAACCTAAAGAATTTTACAAAAATATCATTTAGATTCATCGAGAACTTCTGGAGATATCATGTGGACAAACATGAAATTGTGGTGTACTATATGGTTTTAGATATACAATTATTAAGAAGGGGAGATAATTGTAGATGGATTTGCACTACAGATTAATCAGTTGAGAATTACCCGAAATTTTCACTGCCTCTTTCTTACTCCATTGTCCATCCTGCCACATAATTTAATTGAAATCCATTCATTATTCATGGAGATACCATCTGGATAAATGAAAGAACAGGTGCATCCAAATACTTATACCTTTTTTCAACTTGAGTATATAATAAAATTTGTAGTTCCATTGATATTTTCACACCATAAAAAACTTGTTCTTTTTCTATCTTGTAAAACCAATGTTCTACCAATTAATCAATTAGAAGCTTTCTTTAACCATGTGTGGACAAAGTTGCTGTGTACAGGGCCACTGCTAGACAAACACACACACACACACACACACACACACACACACACAGGGCATCATGTGCCGGAAGAGGCACTGAACATATTTTCTTTAAATCATGATTCATATTACAGTAGGCACCATTAGACAATTATAAGCAAGGTATTACAAGATAGATATAATTTCTCAATGTGATAAAATGAATTTTGGTAAACCTTCACCTCTCATCATAAACCCAGTGCCCTGTATTTTACCCACAGTAGGTGACTGGAATGAAGCAACAATTTATGGAAAATGGCCTCGAAAAACGTAACAGGAATCAAGGACGGAGAAAAGAAATGAGAAAAAAAAAACAGTTTGATGACACTTGTGCAATGCTTGTATGTATGCTGATGTTAATTTTGAAAATATTGGGAGGAAAGTTGCTTTTAAATTTGATTCAAGTTAAGAAACACAAGCATAGATTAGGGATTGTAAAATTTTTCTTAAAATTTTACTTTTATTTTTACTTGCACTTCAGTAACACAAGCTTTGTAGCCCAGTACCAGTTCACAGCCCGTTGGTTAGGGACAAGTTGTCTAAACTACTATGATAAGTACTACATCTGATTTTGTGTGAAAAAAGTAAAATAAAAACAAAAAAGAAGCAAAATTTCAATTGCTTTTTCAATAAACATAGCCGATATTTTCTCTGGGAACTTGACATTCAAATTCTTTTTAAAAAGCCTCAAATTTGCAGAGAAGATTAGTTTGAATTTAAAATTTTTTTTGTTATTATGAAGAGGAAAGATTAGAAAAACTTCTGATATAACCTTTCTATGAGAAAAATCTTTCTATGTTGGAGATTTTTCGGAAATTCAACTGTGACATTCCTACATGAGAACTGACTTCAATACCTCGACCCAAACTTCTGGATCGCTCTGAAGATTGCAATAACTACCCCAGTTACAGTTGCCTCTGGCTCAAAACTCCTCAAAACATACTTGCGTTCATCCATAACAGAGAAACATTTGAGCAGTCTTGCTATCATAAGCATCAGTGCAAAACTCACTCAGAAGCTATCATATGATGATCGAATTAATGATTCTGCAGCCAGGAAATGCTGATATGTGCCTTTGAAGTCTGTACACAGAGCATGAAAGCTATTTAATTTTCTGTTCTAATCACCCACTGAGTGATGCTCTTTCTTTGGAGATTCCTCTTATACATTGGTTTCTAGAAGTAGATACAGCAGTATGATTTGTATAAACAGATGAAAAACTGGGTAATTAGCATGAGTATTGATATTCACCAAGACTAAACTGGCACAGAAAAGTGTACCACCTACAGACACTAGAAGTGCATCAACAGAAAATGAGAAACAACAAAAGGAATGATGGTTTGACACCAAAGGTGTTGTGAAAACCCCCAAAACAAAACAAAAAAGACCCTGATTTTGCAAGTATCACCTTTTTTTTTGTCTTCAGTAGCTGCTTCTTAAACTGATCATCTACTTTTCCTCTTCTAATGCTCAACTCGTATTGCCAAATTTGCTGGAACTCTATTCACTGAGCGTTGTTAAAGGCTGAGGCTGTTGGAGGACTTAGCCGCTAATTGTCTCTGTATAATAACTGTGTGCTGATATGTTTACACCTTTGTTGTGCTGCTTATTTTGTGTAGCACATTGTTAAAAAAAAGTGCTATCATTTTTTTTCATTATTTTTATCCCAATGAGAGCTAAAGCCTCAATTTCTTGTCTCAGCTGTACTATTTTTGTTAAACAGCTCAATAAATTAATTACAGGTTTAAGGATGAGATAGCCTGCTAAAGAAGCTCCGTTGGGCATTCCACAACTGCTGAGAAATGCCTGTATACTTTGTTTGTAAGTAAAGTTTCACAACTTCTTTTCTGTTTTTGTGTGATTAATTATATATTTATGTTTTCTTATTTCGATACCTCTATTTTACTTTATATCTATTTTTGATAATATATTTTTCTTTGATTTATTTTATTGAATTATTTCATAGTCTTTGCAAAATTTGTAAAAGTAGTTATGCATCCAAATGGCTTCCACGGGGCCAAGTCTGCATGTATAATTATTATATAATCATATTATTGGGGACTCCCTACGTAGATAGAAAATTGGAGTATGATTATATAATTATGTATAATTATAGCATTTACCAGCATGTAAAATCGAATCTCCAGAGTTCAATGCTGTTTACATTCACAGTGAACTAATTCCCTTGAGAAAGGCATGAATCTAATTCTTCCCTTAGCTATGGGTAAATAGCAGAACATTAGGAACCCTTTAGGCTTTAAAGCAGTCCCTCTGAGAGAAGGTTACTCTGACAGAGAAGAGCCCAAAGCTTGGCAGTCACCATATCTGGCTCCAGGTGAAAGAAGAGGGCTGGGTGCATAGAAATTTGCCACGAAAACTTACTGGCTATTGAAACCATTACAGAGTGATTGCAGCTCTAGTAGCCAACAGGAATAAACACTATGATTATAAAATTATTAGATACACAAAATCAATTCGGATCATTAAATATTTTATTGAACTTGAAATTTATTTGCTCAAAAAGGAACAATGAAATATCAAGGATTATATTCGTTTTCTACCAGAATAAAAATGAGCATGGTGAATTCAAAATGCGAGTCACTTAAAAAAAAACCACAATGGTATTAATCTATACTAATATTGGAGGCTTCTACTGGTGTGTTTGTTTGTACCACTATCATGCTAAAACTACAAAGCCCATTGACCTAATATTTGGCATGAAGACTCACTAGACATCAAGACTATGTGAGATTGACCTTGGAGGTCATTCAAGGTCACTAAAAGGTAAAAATTTCTAGTAAAATGAAGTGAGATGTTGAGTTTACCATGAAGTACAAAAACGTTTTGGACCTCACAAATGGTTTGGTGGATTAAATCAATTTGAATAGGATAAATGGTGCTGACTACCAAGGTCATTGAATTTAAGATTAAAGTTGCATTTTTTCTACCTGATGAAAGAAACAGGCTATGACAAATTTGACCTTTTCTATTTTGTTTGTAAGATGTGCAACACTGAAAAATGTTTTCAGAGAAAAATTCTCAAAACAGCTTTCTCATATAGACACCAAGTTGGATAATCTTTGATTTTATTAATGTGTACCCAGAAGCCCTGTTTTTTACTACAGGGCTACAATGCATCATTTTCATTCATTTTGTAGCAGAATATTTTTTCAGTAACAATTACTTTTTCATATGTAAAGAATCTACTTTTTATTTGTTGTGCTGTGTAAGAAGAAATATGTGTAAAAATATATTTTTTCATGAGTTATTATTTTTGAAGATATTTTTCCATTAGCACCGTCGGGTATTCCATTTCTGCTCGTTGATGAATTGAAAGCAATTTTATATCCGGTAATTTTTCCGTCGACACCGTTTGCGCAAGGGAAATAACTCTTTTAAACGACAAGAAAAGACACAGAGGTCAAAGAAATGGCGTCGAGCAGAGCTCTCCTTTTCGGCAGACATGTCAAGGAATTGCGGCTACACCTATGCCAGAATTCAAAAACAAGCCAGGGTGTGCGGGATTTCATCGAGAATCACTACGTTTTCCTCAAGAAGGACAATCCGAAACTTCCAATTCTGATTCGTGAATGCAGCGGCATCCAACCCAGACTCTATGCCCGATATGAATTGGGGAAAGAATCTAATCTAAGTTTGTCTGATTTTACAGCCGAACAAGTGATGGAAGCAATGGAAGCTATGGCCACAGGCCATTAACAATGGACGAGGAAATAGACAAAATTTAGATGATTTCATTAACTGTATACCTATCTTTCGTCAGCCATTTAGCTGGGCTGGTTGAAACGAAGAAAAATTTCTTTCAAGATAATCAACAAAGCCAAGAGTATGACCCAAGGTTTTTAGAGCTTAGAGAATGTCCTTTGGTGTCCTCTGCTTGAATTGATTTTGGTCGGAAAATGAGACACAAAACGGGATCTGAGGATTTTTCTCTCTTGGGGAAAGTTGAACTGTTAAGATATTTGTTCAATCGATATTCCCGTTCACTACACATCAACAACAACAGTGAATGACCAGCTGCCTACCACCAAATGTTTTTATTGAAAAACTTTGAGCACTAGCAAAAAATCCCGCAGATTTTGCTTAGTTGTTGATGTAAATATAATATGTGAGTCTCTATTAAACCTTTTTTCTGCTTTTGAGTGTCATTATAGTTTTATTCATTTTAATACTTTGTGTTTTGTTTTTTTTTTTTTAGCTTTTGTGGGCTGGAGGTAAAAAAAAACAACTCTTTTTCATTTAGTTGGTAAATTTGAGAACTAAGGGAAGCTATTCCCACAAATTGAAATATATGTATGTATGTGTAAATGTTTTTTAATTATCACTTCTCTTTGTTGTGTTATTCCATTATATAAGCAAAGATGAATCGTTCTAAAATCTGCAATTTTTGGTACTAGTTAACTTCTGCACCCTTGGAGTAAACGAGGGAGACAACTCTCAAAACAACAAAGGGAGATAATTGCTATTTTTCTTGTTTTTACGCTAATTCATAATTTGCTGAAATTGTCATATAGATATATTTATAAACATCGTTTAAAAAGAATGCTCTCTTTTTAAAATTAAATTGGGAGAACCTCTAATGACTCTGTATAATCTTCCGTGAGATCATAGACATTGTGTGAATGTTGCTGTCTATCTTGTATATGAATTTCATTTATTGAAATTGACACTATTATGCGCTGCAATCAATTTATTGTTCGTAAATTCATTTTTGTGATTTGTTACTTAATTTTAATTCTGAGAACTTATCATTACTTCGTCTGATAAATGTTTGTTATCTGTTCGTAAATTCAATATCTAAGGGGGATAAACAATTACGTTGGTTTATGTCTGCTACTATTCCTTCTGATATTGAATAAAAAGACCAATAACAAACTTCATCTCTTTATCTTTTGGAATTATTGATGGACAATGTAGACGGCAAGCAAACTGCTGTGATTCTCCTAGTGGGAGTAGCTTCTCCTTTATTTTTTTTAATTGACTGACATGAACGAAAGACTGCTAAAAAGTTATAACTTTGTCGGCTCATATGGACGGATAATATTACCCCTGATCTTATTAGTGTAGTGCACCCACGTACTACTCGGCCACATGATGGGTTGTCCTGAAATTGTTCAGGTCACTCTGCTATTGCTGCAGTTATCAGGGTGTGCCCATCTTAGTATAACAGAGAACAGCTGTCTGAGAGACTTTCTGGCCATGAAAACAAGAAATGAAGCCAGTAAGACCTCATCACTGTTCTAAATGTTATGCTATTGAAGAAAAAAAAAGTACCCACATGAAAATAGTAAATGTAGCTTAATTGAATTAAACATAAACTTATTCAAGACACTTTTCATATTTTGAGCAATGCATAATTTTATTTCATAAATTAGTAAATTAAAAAAACCCTTCTTCAATTCTCATCCCTAACCATAATTGAAGGTTGCCAGTCAGTATCCATTTGATTTTCTCAATAAGTCAAAATGCATGTGTGATCAAGCAGCAAAAATGATTTGAGATTATGTAAACAGACTTTTCTTTTCATTTGAAAAAAAAAAAAAGGCCTGTACAAGGAGTTTGAGACGCTTATATGTATTAGGTTATTACATATGAAATGTTTTCTTTCCTTTCTTTCTTTCCTCTTTTTTTTCACATTATTGAGTATAATGCTAAAAGTAAAAAAGATTCACTAATGTACTCAATCTTTGGCAGATTCAATGTAAATAGAGATGTAATTATTGTTGTAAGTTTTTGAACCCTTAACCATGATATTGACTACCTCAAAAGCTAGACTTATTTTCAAACATGATCTCAAATAAGGACATAATATTGTCAATAATTCCTTTTTTAAATTAAGTACTTATGATAATAATGACATTAGAGTAGATATTTAGTATTATCAAGTTAGGTTAGTATAAGTACTAATAGTCTATGGCATCTGGATAAACGTCAGCTTACTAGATATCTCAATTTTGCATGTAAGACCAGGGTGATTTCTTCTTCTTCTAGTAGGTCTTTATGGTATTTTATAAAATGAATTTCCTCATTCCTTCTGGGCTAAGATACAGCAGTCGCCTTACAATTAGAGGAAGAAGAAAAAACGAATGTTGTCAATGGATTAGTTCATTCCAGTTCTCTAGGAAAAGAAAACCAGAATTTCAGGCTATCCTATTAGCAAATTTGGGTGAGAATTTAAAAAATTCCAAGTTTATTTCTATTACACCTGATCTGAAATTATTACTTGAACTTAACAGAACTATATAAAACCATGTAATTTAAAAATAGTGAGGAAAGGATAAAGAGGACAAAACAGTGAGATCCTGTTATCTGGAAAAGAACGAACCATTTTGAATATCTTGAGAACCAGTTGCACAGCCTTGATATAACTTGGCAACCAATAAGAGGGGACATTCACATGCATTAATAGACCCTTTCCCATAGGGTTACTCAGTTGGCAGTAAGATACCATTGAGTGTGTTATGAGACCATCATATTCATAATGACTGAGTCATCCTTCAAGTTTTGTGCAGGTTTTTTTTTTTTTTTTTTTCAGCAAAACATATCACCCAGATCTGTCAGTCACCTGCAGTCCAGATTTTGCTCAATGTGACTTCTGACTTTTTCCTAAGCTAAAATTGCTGTTGTTAGAGATTTCAGATGGGGGATGAGATTAAGGAGAATGTGATTAGGCAGCTAACGGTATCCTGAAAAAGTATCTTGCAGACTGTTTTGAAAAGTGGAGGGGATGCTGGGATAAGTATATGTGATCCCAAGTCAAGTACTTTGAAGATAACTCAGGTGCCATTGCCCTAAGAAGGCTTTTTTTTTTTTTTTTTCTTTTTTTTTTAATTTGAAATGGCTGCATAGATTCTAGACAGACTTCGTACATGTATTTATCAAAAGTAACTGCGAACTAAACTGGCAAAATTTTCACCTTACTGATGAAGGAAGCTACCATTTTGAGTACACTGAGAATAAAAAGTGTATGTTATAAAATTATGGCTTAGTAAAATTTATTAGTGAATATAAAACTACTAAAAAAACTTTTGAAAGTTTATGGTTTTTAATGAAGTTCTCAACATTTTCAAGTTGATGATGCAACATGCATTCGTTTATTCTCTCATCAATATGTGCAGTAGAAAAGCTTGTAAAATCTGCCTTTTGAAGGAAAACTACTATCACACAGCTGAACCAAAAACTACTTTCATTATGTTGTTAAAGATTTCTTTATATCTTGGAGAATAATATTTAAAGTGAAAGAATTACCAATGTAATTGCTTTTTTTTTTTTTTTTCATGTAAATATTGACAGAATTCGTTCATTTTAAAGTACAATTTTAAATCAAGACGTAATACTTTTCATGTTGCTGACAACATCAGTTTAGTGAAAAGCAATGGAAATAAGATGAAAGAAATATTAGTTAGAAATTAATAATTGACAATCCTTCATCTAATAATAAATTCAAAGTAATATCACCACTAATATTAACAGTGTAGACAAATATTAAAACAAAGATGGTAGCGTATCAGGTGTGAGGTGAAAACGAAAAATGAAAACTATATGATTAGATTTGAGCTTCTGTAACTGCTGGTCTTTGTGGTCTAATTGGTTAGACAGCTGCCCTAAACAGCCAGTCTTCCTGGGGGATGGGGATGTGATTTAAAATCTCAATGAAGGCTTATTCTTTATTTCCAGTCAGTGCTGCTTTCTAACAACTAGAATTATGGTGTGAAACTTGCAATAAAAAGCAACTGAAATAATATAAAAGAAATATTGGTCAAAAATCGAGTAAATGTGATTCTGTAATAACTTCTGTAAATCTCAACCAATTTTAATGAATTTATGTCATTTTTTAGAGACCTTCCATATTATTCCAACTCGCGTAAATTGCTCTGGAAAAAAATGAGAGAAAGATTTTCGGGGAATTTTTACTTCAAATCTGATATAATGCAATGCACACGTACAGTATAGAGGTGAATTACACCGAACTTTCCGTAGGTATACACTTAGTTTTGACCCTGCAATTTCATTTGGGGGGGGGGGTATGGATTCTCTAATTTGTAAACATGAGCTTTAGTATTGGAAATGAGAAAGATTTTGAAAGTCAGGCACAAATGATTTATATTTGAAATAAATTATATCTTGTACACTCCACTGTGGCACAGTTGGTTTGTGTTTTCATTTTGTAATCGAGAGATTGGTGGTTCAAATCCAACTTAAAATTACTTGGGGGAAAAAAAGAAAAAAAATAGTTACAGTTGAGGACATCATGAGTCAATATTAATAAAATGTGAAAAGAAAAAAAAGACCAAGAAGAAAAATGAGTTTCTGCACAACGTTATTATAATTGAAAAAACTTGAAAAACAGTGTACCAGAATATTTTGCAGTGGCAAAATTGAATGACAATATTTTATGAATCTTAGTTACAAGTGGGTACATGACACTGAAACAGCTATTTTGGGACACAACATTAAATTTTGTCTATTCAGAAAACTTTAACATAAAATAGATAAAAATATATTACTGTAGTGGCATAAGTCAGCATGTAAAATAAGATAGCTTCATTTTGCAATATTTTGTCATCTATTTTATGTTAAGATATTCTTCCCCAATGTTTTTTAAGTTTTTACAATCATGTAAACACATTGTGCAGGAACGCATTTTTCTTACAGGTTAGATTTAATTGACAATGCTTGATCTAATAATAATTTGAAAATAATATCACTACAAATACTACTCATGACATCATTCGTTGGATTTAGTAAGCTTTGTTCACAACTGTGGCTCCCCCAGTTAATGTAACAGGATAAGGTGTCTTATTGAATGATGATGCTTGAGACTTTGTTGTAGCCTATAAATGGGAAGCCAAAATTAAGACTGACAGGACAAAGAAAAGGGGAACGCTATTCATTAAGGTTGATCTGCCTAGAGATGCAAGAAGAGATACAGAGGATGACAGAATCCAACCTATCCAGAGCTAAGCTTGTAATTCCATGTGCCTTCTTCTGTTCATTCCGGGTATTGTTTTGTGTTTTAAAACTAAAGGATCTCACTCTTGGTAGACATAATAAATGAACATGATATTGTACATAATATTTGCCTTGATGTTCCAGCAGGAGTATGAGAAAAGTTACATAAGCAGTATCACAAAATATATTTTTGTCCTCAGCCCATTTCCTTGGCTGTACCTGAATCTGTAGGAGCTGCTTTCTGATCCAGCTAATTCAATGACATAACATAAAAAACAAACTCACAAGCTATGAGTGCTGTTTGTGATATATCCAGAATGGTTCAAATTTTGAACCCCACCTAATTAGCTTCCTGTATTGACTGTCTACAAATGACCTCACTAGAAATAACATCATTATGTAAGGAAATAGAATGTTTTTCAGAAATTTAGTTAATTCAGCTAAATGAAAATACTGAGTGATCTAGTCAATCCTTCTGATCTAATCATATTTAATGGTATATAAGAGGGCTTCTCAGACTTTTTTCAATTTCTTATTTCTTTTGATGAGATGAAATTTTCTGCCACCCTTCATACACTTATAAAAAGCAATAGGTACTAAGACTATATTTAATTAGTCTTTAGCTGTAATTTAACAGTAACTAAACATAGAAACAAATAAGTACCAAAATATTGTCCAAAATTATGTATTTAATCTATCTTAAGTTTTACAGTATTTATCAGGATAAAAAAATTATTTTTTTAATAATAAAATGTAACAAAAATGAAATTCATTTTTTTTTAAATTACTGAATAGCATTGAGCCTTTTTTTTTTACAGTAAGCACCAGGAATACATTTTTGTATAAAGATTAAAAAAACACTACATAATGATTCTTTAAAAAAGCTTTTCAAATATTTCTGTGACCCCAACAATTTCTATGGACTGACCTTTCATACGTATCTTTTCTTCATTCAGGAACAAAAAAAAAATGGTGCTGCAGCAATGATTATAGAATCTAACTTTTGGCGGGATAGCAGTATTACACAACTAAATCAAAAACTGTATCTTTAAGTTGTTACACATGGAATGTTAGTTTTTTTCTTGTCATAGAGAATAATGCTAAAAGGGAAAAAGATTTACGAATGTAATTGCATTTTTTTGAAGATTCCATGTAAATACGGATGTAATCAATAATTTTTTTTAGGGGAGGTGAGATGTTGATTAATGGTGTCTACTCGAGAAGTTGGACAATTTTCAACTATAATTTCGAATGGGGATATAATGCTGCTCAAGCTGCTGATAACCTCAACAAAGCATTTGGAGTGTACACTGCTACACAGCAGACTGTTCAGCATCGGTTCAATAAGTTTAGGTCTGGAAATATGAATACCAATAATAAACCTCAAGGGAAGCCCAAACCTATTTTTAATGATGAAGAATTATCCAGGGCCGTGGCCAATGGGTCATAGTTTGAGCACTTTCCGGAGACTTTGAGATTTCAACAGCAACCATATCACACCATCTCAAGGCAACTGGAAAGTTGGAAAAAAATGAACTGAATGAAATACTTCGTGACAGTACCAGACCACACACCGCTCAGCTGACTGTCTAATCTTAGAAATATGAAGTCTTGCAGCATCCTCCATATTTACCTGACGTTTCTCCAACAGATTATCATCTTATAGGCATTTGGAACTTCATATCTGTAGTAATAAAGCCATAATTTGTCCTACTGTATTTATGACCAGTAAACCTGAAGAATTTTATAGAAATAGCAATATTCAGAGGATCATTGGAGAAAGATTATTGCCTAGAATGGGTTATATCTTGATTAATATTTAGTTTTTTATAGTCAATATCATCCTTGATTTTACTTTAAAAAAAAAAAAGAAAAAAAAAAAAAGTCATTTCACATGTATCAACTTAATTGCCAGTAGCCTCAGATATTTAAGTGAATGGAAATTAATCTTTCTGAGAAAATGATTTAAAAATTGTATTGTTACAACAAGCTATAAAATGACCTTTGGTGAGTTAAAGGAAGAAAGAAGCCATGCTAAAACAAAAAAAAAGTAAAAACATTTGGTTTATTCTTTTTTATGTGTGGAAAAACAACAAACAAACAAACAATTTAAAAGAAAATAATAATCATGAATTTTCTTTTCTTGGTAAATTATCCACAAGTGGATGCCTTTTTTGAAGTGCTAGTCCCATGGTTGGTTTGATAGGGAAACATATTGTACAGGTTGTCTCAAATCAAAGAGCAAGAAAGAAGAAAAAAATACTTTGAATGAGTTAGGAAAAAATAATTTGAAAAAAAAAATACAAGGTTCAGCAAAAGAAAAGATAGAAGTTCATCAATTGATTTTTTTTTTTTTAAATTGTCCTTCACGTAAAACGCAAACCTTGGTAAATATTCATACCCTTAGGGTAGTATTGTTTTACAAGTATTTACAGATTATATATATATATATATATATATACACACACATAAATATATATATATTTTTTGTTCAGTTCAAATCTCAAATGGTGGAGAAAAAAATGTAAAACATTCACTCCTTCCTCTTTCTGCTAAAGAGGCTTAAAAGAAAGGAAAAAACAAATCAAGTTTGGAGATTTTGTCTCCAAGTGTCCATGGTTTTTGTTTGATTTTTAAAAAGTTTTTCCTTCCTTGTAGTTCCAGGGGTATTGGAAAGAAAGTTTCAAGCACAGCTAATGCTCTTCTTTGGGAAAGTCTTGATATCGTATAAAGGCTCCTTTTTTTCCCTTCTTTAAATATTGTCCTCCAGTGCAGTCATCACACTCCCCAGACCCCTTATGTCACATTTGATTTTTCTTCTTTCTGAAGTTTGTATCACAACAGACTGATAAGAGTAGACATGTTGGGTCTACTGTACACAAGCTTTTTTATTTTTTCTGCTCCTATTAGTCATGGGACATACCATATATGCCAGTATATAAGACGGATATTTAATTTTTAAAACAGGGTGCAAATATTACACTGCGTCCAATGCTTTGGTATATTGACTAGGGGCAGTCTACCAGATATGGACATTTATTTGGATTCGATGAGCTGCTGAGAGCAGTAGTCCTCTGAATACCTTCCTAAACTATTCGTCTTATAGTCTGACTTATATAGTACAGGGAAAAAAAAATTCAATTTTCAACATCAATCGGGGGAAAAAAATTGCCTTACAAAATGTCTGGCTTTTGAAAAATACAAAAATCATCTTTCTCTTATTAAATTAACAAAGATATTGAATGATCAGAAGAATGAAAGAGAAGGTCAGAAAAGGTGGAATGAAAAGCTCAGGAATTTTGTTACAAGTATAAAATTATGATTGGAACAGTTGAAAAAAAAAATCTAAGTAAGAGATATCAGATATAATTTCTCTTGTAAAAGATAATGTTTTTGAAAGAAGAATTCTTGCTTCAAAGAGATTGTTAATGCATTATCAGAGAATTAAAAAAAATAGTGGTATAAAAATAAAAAACAGAATATTTTTTTTAAAAATGTGGAAAATTATGATAAGTCATTGCAAGAGAGAGATAAAAGCAATTTTTTTTTAGAAATCAAAAATGCCCAATATATGCCGGGATCTAAAACAGACATTTAATTTAAGGAAAAAAAAAGAAAAAGAAAACTCTGCAAATAGTACACAGCATCCAATGCACTGGTATTATGACTAGGGGTCCCATCTACCGAAGCTCAATATGGACAGTTATGGGTCTTGAGTGAGTTGCAGTGAGCAGTAGCCCTCCGAATACCCTTGTAAACCATTCGGCTCATAGTCCAGCATATACGGTAATTAATCTGAATAAATACCTAGACATTGGGGGTGTAGAAAGAAAAGAAGAAAGTGTAATTGTTCCCTCAGAAAATAAACGCAAATTTTGGCAAGTGGAAGAGACGAATTGATAAATTGATTGCTTGCCAAAGTTCAGTTAACATTGGTTGTAGTAGCCATGGAAGGAGTAAGCTCTCTCTCTTTCTTTATGTACACAACATTCAACCATGGCTTCCAGAGGTAGAAGTTGATAAACCCTGGATTCATAGAATTCAGAAAAATGAACATGCTGCCTGATAGGTAAGAAGTTTGCTGCAAGTGGGGATTCATTTTTGGTTAAGTTTTTGTTTTTTTTTTTGTTTTAAATTAAGAAATTTTAATCATTTAAAAAAAAAAAAAAAAAAAAATGTTAAAAAGGGGACTATAGTTTTCAAAGCACCCGAATTAAGCTAATTTCTTAAAAAATAGAAAATTCATCTTATAAGAAGAGGGATGGGGACAGGCAGTGAGATTTTCCAAAAGAAAAAAAAAGAAAAACAAGAAAACAACAAAAAACAAAAAAAAACACAAACACACCCACCCAACCTTGAATTGAAATAAAACATTTTAAAAGTATAAACACGAGGAAATTTATCTGCCGATAATTTTTTGTTTGGTTGTTGCTTCTTTTTTTTTTTCAAAATTTTTTTTTACAAATTAAACAAAAAGCAGATTGAACAAAATTTTAAATCTTGTAAAAATCACACTCACATTCAATCACACATTAATTCTTTATATATATATATGTGTGTGCGTATGTATATATATATATATATATATATATATATATATATATATAATTTATATCTGTTTATATACATATGTATCTGTCTATTTACACAAATCCACACACAGCAAAGAATATATAAATCCCTGAATGTAATAACCTCACTCCACAATCAACTTGAAATTATTTGGCCTCTTTATACCAAGAGATATTTTCCTAGTCATTTTCTCAAAGATTACAAACTTCACTTGAAACTCTTTCCATGCCTTCCATATTCACATGAGGGAAAGAATTCTCTTCTGTATTGCTAACCCTTTATAGATTGGAGATGTGATTTCATCTGAATGTGTACAGGATAACAGAGGTAGACTCTTCACTAGATTTTTTTTTTTTTGTTGTTGTTGTCCCAGGGAAAACCGAAACTATTTTTTTTGGCGATGATACTATTGGTTTAACAGACCAAATTCCATTCTGAGGAAGTAACAAATGCAGAAGCATTGGAAGAGTTAAATACACTAGTTATTCAATCAATTTTTCAGGAAACGAAGGCTATTGAATTGAGAAATAATTTCACAAATGTAACGAATAGAAGCATTGCAAGGATTCTATTCCTATTGGTTTCACAGTCTTTGCAGCATCGTGGATTAAATTTCATCCCACTTTTGAAGTGTCAGTATCTTTGGGTCGGGTCATTTTCAATACCACCTTTTTATCTTATCTCTAAGGGCATAGAGATTTATACTCTGTGTCACTATTCTGTTCGTTACCCAGGCTGATTCAACAGATGGTACATTAGTTCAAAGAGGAAGAAAGAGAAATATGCCTTGGTCATCTTTTTTTCGAATTCTTTCTAGTTTATTGTCAAGTAGCAGGAGGTGAAAACCTAGGGGCAATTTGCAATTTAATTTCCATTCAAGAGTTTAACTGCACAAACTTTTTCTGCATAGGTTTATGAGAAATCAACAAATAAAATAAGATCAATGAATAAACTAGGAAATCCAAGACATCCATTTCTCTTATTGGAGCCCTTTAGCCCTGTAAGGTAGTTCATCTTTGGTATTGGGCTTGCATCTCAGTCCCGCAAGAACCCACAATCGCTGTATGAATCACTTGAGAGAAGGAGACTAAGTCATCGCCTCCTGTGTCACGGAAAGCAACTTTTCTTTCAAGTGTGAATGACTATCTGATCGTCTGGTTATGGAAGCAAGCTAATTCTATGATGGGGATGTAGCTTTTAGTTTGTTCCCATTTCTTGTGATCCTAACACCCAAGCACACATATACACACACATGCATAATTATGTGCACATTCACATACACACTCACACAGCAAATTTACTTAACCTCAAAATTCTCTGAGACAACTACCCAAAATCAATCATAAGAAAGAAAATCTCACAGAATTTCAATTGGTTATTCTCTAACCTTAATCAAATTGCCTGAATTTTGTTAGAGTGTTTTAATTATTGTTAGGGGTTTAGGTCAGACTAATCTTGTTTTTTTTTTTCAACTGTATACCTCCTGACTTTCCTCAGACATCTGTAGTGTTCTGGAATGTACGAGAAATCTTATTCCTAAGGAGCCTGATGAGAGGGGATGTACATGCCCCCCCAGAACAAGATTCAATACATATTCTAGAGCACACCAGACATACAAGGAAGGCCCCAACAGTATGCAGCTGAAACATCAAAAAGCAAAAAAAAACCAAGATGAAGAAAATAGTCAGAACAAACCACATATAATGATCCTTATAAGCTTATTTGGTGGGGATTCAGGTAGAGTTTTACAAGCACACACTTGATACCACCTAATATTTCCTACCATTCACTTACATCTCTTCAATACATTTACAAAAAAAAAAATTCAAAAAAATTCACATGACTAGAAACAGAGGAAATGTACATACATAATCACACACGTGAAACATCAATGTCTTATATACATGAATAAATTGAAATAAATGACAAATTACAAATCGGAAATTTCATAAACTTCAAGACTCTTGCATAAGTTTCAGAACTATTTAGTTTAAATTTCTACTGTGGGAATCGGTTTACTTAGTTCAGATATTCATCATACAAAATCCTGTCATTGAGAAATCTCTCTTTATACACATACATTGAGATACACATTCGTACTTATTTCATAAGAAAAAAAGATCTATGAAAGATAAAAGCATTAATTGCAGAAGTGACCGGTAAAGAAGTATTGAATAAAACAGAAAAAATAAGGCAAAAAGAAAACGTGGATATAAATATGTGGGAGAAAAAAAAGGAAGAAAATATGTAAGGAGCGAGAGATAAGTTTCATTATAAGGATAATTCTAGCAAGTATTTCAGTTATCAAAGTACTGTGGGACAATTGTACAATTCTATGTTCCCAGTAAGCTTTATCTCATAAGTCCTGAGTAGCGAACACAGGCATACAATCTCTTATCTGAATTTTTTTAACTAAAAAGATCTGTGAACTTGACATTTTTTCCACTGAAAAATGTCCATTTTTCTGAGCTTTGTTTTCTTCTTCAAGTGAATGAAAGCACCAACATATTTTCTTTTAGTGCTTAAGAATATAAAGTATGCCAGTAATTTTATGGTCTATCTTTATCTCATTCCATTTACCACTGTAATACTATTTAGGGTCTTAATTCACCCAAATCAGTGCGAATACTCTCAGGGTTAACTGCAGAGACACTCCCATTCCCAAACAATTGCCTTGTTTACCCTATATACAAGTGACTGCAAAGCAGTCACATGCTGCAGGTTTTTAGGTGATATTTTGGAAAAGAAAACAAAAAAAAACTTGAAACATCTTTTTTAAGTATATTCTGAAATTTCAAGTTATTTTCTATCAAACTGTTAGTTTTATAAACCTATTAAAAGATAGGCCACTTATCTAAAAGTATTTACCTAAAACTACATGTAAGTGACACTCTGATAGCAATATTTTCAATAAAATCAAAATTTTGACACACCGTGCTGAAAATGTTCGCCATCACTGCTATATACACTACTATTCCTAAATTCGAAAAAAGGTCCAAGGGTTTCAGATCAGAGATTGCGTACCTATAATTGGAACCAGGGTTTCATGTGAATAAACTACAGTTTGGGACTTGAAACATATCACAAGATCACAAGTCATTAATCAAGCTGAAACACCACCCAGTTGCACTATCATGTACCTAATTCTAAATTATATACATTACTTTTTTCTAGACTGTTACCAAGTCTCAAATGAAATAGTTATAATCAACTCAGGGACTTTTCTTGTTTCAATCTTATATAAAAATCGAAAGTTAGTTAACAATTTGTTATAGTTTAGTGAGGAGAAAAAGGCCCCTTGAATCTTGAGGAAAGATTAAGTTCAATGTGGGCATTTCATAGCTGTCTGACTGAAGCAGTAATTGCTGCTATGGCTTGAGAATTACAGGAACCAAATAAACAAGATACCAGAATGGTACACAGTCCTAATATACATAATCCCATAAATGCATGAATATAATTGGAATTTTATGGCTATGTATCGACCAATAGCCAATATCTTCCCTGGGCTGACTCTAGCTGCTTTTTTTTCTGTGTCTTAATATTCAATGAGTCATCCATTTAAAAAGGATGAAAGACTGATTAGCGCATCACAGCAAATAATCCTTTTGTTTTATACACACTAATATACATCATACATACATACATACATATATATATATATATATATATATATATATATATATATATATATATATATATATATATATATAATTAATATCAATAATACTACTTTATTTGGAAATAATTTTGATAAAAAAAGTAGTGCAGTTGAAGTAATCCACAACTGTTGATAAGGTGTTTTTTCTCCCAGATCTTGAGTGTGTATATATACATATATATATATATGTGTGTTTATATAAACAGATGAATATACAGTATTCCCATAAATGAGTATACCCCACATCACTTTTTAAAAAAATAGAAAGTCAGTTTTTGTCTATACAAAACATAACAGGATTTTACTGCTTCGAGTGAAACATCACACAATCAATACAAATATTATCAAGTATTATTTATGACCCAACTCTACAGCATTGAGACTCTGTTGCAATAAATATGAATATGTTGCCATCCAAAAATGAGTACACACCTACAAAAAAGTTAATTTTATTCTATTAAGTATATTTTTAAACAATTAATGATTTTTTCTCCAATGAAGGACCTAAATAAATTCAAATATAAATAGAGTACACAGTGTTGAAAATATTTTTCATAAAGTCAGTTTTCAAAGTACAGGTAATGGAAAGAATGTGTTATTTTTCCCTACGAACAGAACATCTACAAAAAAAAAAAAAAAAAAATAGCAACAAGACTGAGGTTGAGCAAAAACACTGTCGCCAAAATTGTGCAAAATTACCGAAAAAGTGGAAGCTACCAGGTCGTTCAAGCAAGCTGACACAAAGTACCAATTGTTTCATTAGGAGATCAGTGGACGAAAACCCAAGAAAATTGGCTGTGGATGTTACTAATGAGAACAGAAAAAGATTTGCCGAGAAAGTTACTTCAACTACAATCAATCATCTCCTGAACGTGACCAGCTTATACGTCCAACAATCACATGGGAAACTATGTACTGTGTGGTCAAATGAAACAAAATTCAACCAATTTGGGTTCAACAAGTTTGGTGTTATCACTGTGAAGCATACAGGGAAAAGTGTTTGGTTACAACAGTTAAGCAAGGAGATGGAAATGTCATGTTGCTGGATTTGAATCCAGTTGAGCACTCGTGGAATGTATTGAAATGAAAGGTAGAAGAACAACGACCATCTAACAATGTAGACTTTAAATAATACATAAAATAAGAGTGAGAAAATATTTCAGTGACAATACAAATCTAGTGAATTCAATGTTGTTGAGACTACTAGTAGTAACAGAAATTAAAGGCAGTTAGGCCTAATTATGATTTTAAATAAACTTTCTTCATAGAGATCTCCTCGTTTTTGGATGGAAACATATTCATATTTTTTGCAATAGAGTTTCAATGCTGAAATAAAATCCTGCTATGTTTGGCTGAGAAGAAAATAAAACTTATATAAAAAAAAAATGGTAGGGATGCACTCATTTGTAGGCGATATTGTATATATGAATACACATAATATAAATACATATACAGGTCTGTTTAGTCACTGAATAGAAACTCTGACCAATGTCTTTTGGCAGCACTACATGTTGAGGGGATCAATTAGAAAATTGGAAGAGAAGGTGATCAATCCTCTTTTTATTCAGCAATGATCACTGAAATAATTTGAATTCTTAAAAGACAAGCATGGAAACTGGAGACAAACTAAAGGACCATTTCAGCACGATTTATGTTGCAAATTGAATGCCCTACAAAAATCAACGGGTGGGGGGGGGTCTAGACATAATGAGTAAATGTTTGACTTTTCAGCCTTCTGGCTCCATTGGTGCAGCCTATATGCATGATAAATTGCCAACATTTTAGGAAGGCTATACCCACTTGGAAACTGAAAGAACTTATACTGACGGTTCTTGTTAATAATTTCTGATAAATATACATTCATATAAATATTTATCGCATGGTTGTCTTCACTAACTGAATTGCAATCAAATAATTGAGAATCCTATGATGAAGGCTTAATCGGATTTTTAAAAAGAATTAAAAAAACGCAAATTAAGGTATTTAGTCTCCACTGGACAATTTCAAATTTAAGAAGTACATAAATGTTTTGACTATCGATGGTTTGCAAAGAAAGATTTATCCAATATCAATATAGTCATTTCTTGTCTTCAACCCAACTATCTTGAGAGGAAGCAATTGGAAAACAAGAGCTCTCCCTATGAAAATTCTAGCCTAGTGGACAGTAGAGACCTTGAAAAATCTTTCAAGTATCTGAAGGGGTTATGATAGTCAGTATTGAGTAGAAAGGAAGACTTGTCCAGGGTTGAGTGGTCAAATTCCGAGATCAGATCAGATCATTACAAGTAGCAGTTTTGAAGAACAGTCAGATCTACCAAGTGAGTAGTACAATCACTCCCTTATCATTTATTGTTATTTCAGTAATTGTAGTTTAATATTTTTTTTTTTAAATGTTCTACTAAGCAGAGAAAAAGAGAAATTTAAGGAAAATTTTCCCTAAAAAGCAGACAAAAAAAAAATAAAACCTTGTTTAAGCTGTTCACTGCCATGGACAAGATAACTTAGTCTTGGCAAATTGTCAGTCTAGTGCCGCAAACGAGATAATTTCACGATAGTGTATCCAATGCACATCAGTGGAAAGTCGGTGGTACTGAACTGCCAACTTGCGAAGACGAGTTATCTCGTCCATGGCAGTGAATAGTTTAAACATATAATGAAGACTTGCTATTTTCATCAATTTTTTTTTTCTGTCGGAGAAAAAAACCGAGCACACGAGTTACAACACCAAAAAATCCATTCAGCAGTGAAGAGATTAAAAGAAGGAGGATAGAAATCACAACCATTTGTTACTTGTAAGTATTCTTACTAGCTAAAGAAAACCCTAGATAAGACCTTTTTGTCAAGTGGTATCATATAAGACTTACCAGATAGAGCATAGTGGAATTATAAAATGAAAAATTAAAAAGTAAACTTGAAGATAGAGCAATAAACAAGAATGCACACTGTATGTAGACTTCAAGTATCAAAAGTATTTCAAATTTCAGAAATGAGGAATTAAGATTATTATACATTATTCTATTTTAACTGATGTCCTCATTTTGGTTGTTATAATCACATTTTGAATATTGTATTGGCCAGCCTTCACCCGGCATCTGTCATATTTGATAAGGATGGGGAATTTCAAACCAAATCCTTTATTCAATTGAGGGGGATAGATTGTTTCATTCCACAATCCATGCTATGAAATACCTTGAATTACCTCATTCTTCCTAGTTAATTCATACTTGTGATGTCAATTTTTTACCTTTTCTCATTGAACCAGAGAATATGACACAGACTGCCTGACCTTGGTCAGTGGAAAAAGCAAAAGCAGTATCACAAGGGCGAATCAATTGATACAAGATATCTCCTGACATGGTCATCAAAATGAGGACAATCAACTCTTATGGATTGAATAAAAACTCTTGTTTGAAATTCCCAAAATGTTACCAAATATGATAGAAACCTGAAGAAAGCCAAAGGTTATAAATTGAAATGTTGTGAAATAACGAAGATGAGGAGACTAGTCTGATTAAATTTGTGTACAACAAAGTAATTTCAACATCTAAATTTTTATATAACAGCGAATTCTATGAGAAGACAAGAAATCTAACAATTCAGCTAATCAGTAACCAACAATCAGGTAGATATTAAACAAAGCTATAACAACAGAAAGAAAATATCTTTATATACTACATGAAAGAAAAAGGATAAAGAGAAAGAAAGGAAGGAAACAGGAAGAAAGTAGAAAAAGTGAAGGAAATGGGGGGGGGGAAGAGGCAGAAGAGAAAAAAGAGAAAGATAAAGGAGAAACAGAAAAGAAGAGAAGAAAAAAGATAAAGAAAAAGGAGAAAAAAGATAAAGAAAAAGGAGAAAAAAAGAAGGAAATAAGAAAATAGCAGAAAAAGAGAAAGAAATGGGGGGAGAGAAAAAAGAGAGAGAAGAGAAAAAAGGTAGAGAAAAAAGATGAAAAAAGAGAAAAAGATAAAGAAAAAGGAGAAAAAGAGAAAAAAAAGAATCAGTAGTGAGAAAAGTCCATAAAGAGCATCAAAGACAACCACCATTTTAAATGCTTGACAGCTGTGCAGGCATAGAAAGATAAAAATTCTAATGCCTATCTAGAAACATGGTTATTGTAGATAACTTTCTCATATCTTCCAGTATACCTTCATGCCAAAAGTCCCAAGTGTAAACCAAGAGCTCCACATCTCAACGTGGCAGCTTGATGTGACACATATCTAACAAGGAGAAAGAACATTGATTTAACCAATTTACAAGTAATGCCCTCCCAACAAATTAGCTTGTAAAACATTCTTCTGATACTTTTATTGTCAATGATAAACTTGAAAATAGATTAAAGAAAAATCATTTGTTTAAAAAAAAAAAAAAATGGATTATTGATGATCACAACTTAAAAGTACATTATACTTGGTCCATAGTGAGAATTTTTTGTTATAGTTCTTGCATAGAGGCCGCTAACAAATCATTCGTTTTGTCACTTCCTTTTTACAGAAAAGAGCTTTGAGAATTTTAGAATAAGTAATGCATTTGTTAAATATGGCTGGCAACAATATCCACTGGAGATGAGTACTTTGGACTATCCCCTGTCATTCTTAGACCCTCAAGATTAAAACATGACACAAAATTAACAATTCCTAAGGTTTTCAGATAATGTATTAACATCAGCCTATACATTATTTAGACTAATATCCTCATCTTTGAAGTTCTGATCTCTATATTTTGGCACTCTCCAACCTTCCTCAAATGTACATATCACATCTAGTAAGTTTTGAGTCAGGAGGTGTGGAGTGGTGAATTGATTACCGGTATTGAAAGCGGAAATGGCGAACCAAATTTGAGTTTTGAGCCGAGGCTGCTTACACACAAAGGCCTTTGGATAGCAGGGCAGTTGAAACTCTTTAGTCCTCTAGAACTGTCCATCTTGGACATGGTGTTAGCAAATTCGCAACACAAAGTAGAAAAGATTCATGCTACAATTATACTAAAACCATAAAAGAATTATAAATGCAGCCTGAATCTTTGTTACCCTGATCTGAATTATTCTAAGTTTGATTAACAAAAAGAAGAAAGAAAGAAAAGAAAAAGAAATTAAAACATTAAGGACAAGAGCCGATGATTATCAGATAAAATGTGGATAACTCATCAGCTGAAATGTAGCATTAAAGAAAAAAAAAACTCCAAAAAACAAAAAACAAAGATGGGGATACTAGCCTGAACATTTCAAAGATTTCTAATCTATATTTACCATGATAATATTAGGAGACGCGGGTAGCCTAATGGTTAAAAGCACAGAGAATGGAATTGATGAACCAAGTTCAAACTTTAGCTGGGATAGTTTGCGTTCACTTTGCACTGATGCTCTTGGGAGAAGGCATGAATCCACTGGATAGAAGGGCAGTTAGAGTCTTTTAGCTCTGCAGAGCAGTCCATTTTGAGCATTGTGCTAGCCACCCCCCTCTACCAGTAAAAAGCCACTATTGCTACAGAGACAATGATTTGGTCTACATAGATCTATCAAGAAATAGCAACAAAACCATTGCCTTATATGTCACAGAATATGGGGAGCATCTGAGTCTGATAACTATAATTCAGTTTTTACAAGAGAGAAATACTTACAAGGTACACAAGGGGCATAAAAGACTTGCCCAAAGTCTAGATGCTTATTCGAGTCATGACTTGCTGAATAACTGTTTTCTTTTTGGTGAAGGTAAACAGTAACATCAACCACAACCCTGAAAACATTATTCTATGAAAGCTGGAAGAAAATCAGTTGAATTTCTGTTTTTTTTTTTAGCAAAGTTTTTAAAAAGCTTGAAGGATAAGTAGATGCAGTTTGGCCTAAAACTAGCAGCAGACACGATTGATAAGCCATACTGTGACTGTTCTGGTAAAGCAATGTTGAGGTTTATAACATTTCAGCTGCTGACTATCTGGTTCCATTCTGCTGATCAACATAAGATTATAACTCATGACATAGTCCACTTAGACACCCAGCCTATTTTGAAAAATATCTTTCACGAATACTCCCCCATCTGGTCACTAATGCATCTCATTATACACAGAGTTCCCACTAGTCAATGAATGTATCTTTGGAACACCTTATCTCAAGCTGTCTCAAGAGTATCATCCAAACATCTAAGAAAGAGCTAAAAGGCTGCTTACTTGCAAAGATATAAATAAGAATGTTATCTCTGAGCATGTAATAATGTTTCATTATCATTACTTCTTGTAAATGTGTCTTTCACATCCCAAAAGATGCACAAAAATCAAATTCAATGCATTATTAGATGTTTCTATCTGAGCAAAAATGTTCATTTGTTAGCGTTCATATTGAATAAGGACAATATCTACTAATGAATGCTCAGTTTGAAATGCACACAGATTTGCATAAATTTTAGTTTCTGGAGAGAGGGGAATTTATAATTTTCATTGAGGGAAGGATTTTCTTCTTCTTTCCAGTCTACAGATTCTGTTTTTTTCCTCAATATTTCAAACAACAGGGCAAACACTTAGAGTTAATTCTCACCACTATTTGAAATGTTTACTTCAAGTCATTAGAAAATCAAAAATAATTTTGGTAAATATATGATTGGTCTTTTCTTTCTGTGCGTGTTTGTTTACAGGAGACCAGAAAATACAGAATATCTTTATTTCCAATTTAACGGACTTATTTAGATATTTGTTTAGAAATGGCTAATTTATAATTTCATTTCGATGTTTCAGAGTTTTGAAATTTGCCCTATTTTGAACCGTGTATGAAAACCATAAGAAGAAGAGTCAGACAAAACATCTCTCATCACACTTTGAAAGAAAGAAAAGATGATCTACAAAAGTTAATGACAACTTTAGAAGCTATTTTAACCAAGGCATCATTCGGTAACCTTGCTGACTTTCCGATATGGTCCATTCTAGCACAAACCACAAGATCAAGATGTTCGAAATAAAAACTAATCAAGTCACTGACTGACATATGATAGAAAATTAAGATAGTCTTAATCTTGTACATTTTCTTTGGTATTTTTCAGTTCAAGTTTTAGGGAGATATCAGGTGGAATGATGCTGATGTCTCCACTTTAGCTCACACACAAATTATACTAACCAAAGGTCATGGGAGAGGATAAGAGGAAAAATACTTGTACATAATTAGGAAGAAAAAAAGGGCCCCCTTCCCCTTGTTCCAAAAAATTAAATCAGTATCACTACTTGATGGTAGCAGATTTCAGTTATTATTTCACATATATCATGAGAAGATTGTAATTGATAAATCTTTAATCATGGATTATATTTTCACTTTTAAAAGAGACATTGATATTTACATTAAAAATATATACCAATTATTCACAGCAAAAAATATTTGTATTTCTTATTTCAGAGATCATATGTATGCATGTGCATACACACACATTTATATATCAATACATCTAAATGCATATTTCAAAAATGAAAAAAAAATTACCTTTGCCTTAATGATAACAAGTATTCTTAATATGAATTAAATTCTAACTTCAACATTGTTACATTATTAGTCAAGTGCTATTCTTTAGCAAAGTTAGACTATTGTAACTTTTTTAAAGAAATTTTAAACAATTCTAATTTTGCTATCCTTTAAGAATGACCCCTCACTTTGAGCCCTTTCAATTATTAATAACTATATTTTTTCTATATCAGCAGAGGCACCTTGAATAGATGTTATTAGATCAACATTTTTATTTATTTATCTACTTCTTTTATACAGACACAGGTCTGATTACCCACTTTATGACCTTGTTTATAAACTAGTAACATTTATAGTTTGTTTTATAAATAAATTCAGGTGTTGGAACAAGAGGAAGCATAAATAAAAATTTTTTTAAAAATCCAGTCAGGTCTTGGTATTGTGAAAACAGGCATTGAGAAACATGCAGCAGCTGGGTTTATGTTTATATATTAAGCCTTTTGTGACTTCTGGGATATTTATATATCACAAGCTTTGTATGACTGCTAGGATACAAATGTCCGGTAGATCTCTTTGAGAAATATATGTAGATATTTCAATTCAGGCATTAAGTACCTCAATAGTCTTGAAGAATTAGAAAATAAAACCTGGGTTTTTGCCCTTTTTGATTAAACCCCCTTTTGGCAGTGCAAAAACAGCTACATATTAAATCAAGAAGGAAAATTAGTAAAAACTAAGAACAGAAGATAACTTAGGCTTGAAGAAAAAAAAACATTGTGCTGATTTACTTCTGAATGTTTTGGTCTGGTTTTTTAATACATTCTTCAATCCTCCCCATATTTTTTTTTATATATAACGCTGGTTTATGAAAGAAAGACAAAATGCAAAATTAGAAAAATAAATTTTGCATCATTAGGACTTGAGGTTTTGTTAGAATCACATCATGGGACTAAGTCTTTACAAAAAATAAAACCATTTAATCAAAGAAAAAAGAAATTAAATAAAATCAAAACAAAAGAAAAAAAATCTTGCCTCACAAACTCTTTTAACACAGTTTTTGTGTAATCATTGTTGGACAGTTTTGTCAGCTATTTGTATTATTTAATAAGAAAAAAAAGCCCCTCTTCCAGTTTATCTCACTTTACAAAAAGGCCTGTTTTACTTTCTGATTGTATTCATTGTGTATTTAGCAGCACAGGAGAAAAAGATCAACTTCCGATTTGATACCTGAAAATTTGAATTTTACTTTCAATCTGTAATCATAAAGCTAAATGAATAGCAAAAGAGGGAGGTCAATTTTGGCCAAGATCAGCCAATTCTACCAGGTACCATTTTTTTTCAACAAATCAAAAGCTACCTGATACCAACCCAGTGTTACAAATCTCCGGTCTGTAAAACTTTATTACAATTTATGGTGAAAATATATCTAACTTTTCAAGATTAAATTCATTTGTAGCTATTTCAGAATTGAAATCAAAAAGGTACAGAAAATTACCAAACAAAAATGATAGCCTTTTTGCAATGTAAAATATTGAGAAAATCTGGTACTTTTTTCTTTTACTATGTATCATATGGCAAATTAAAAGTAAACAATAATCTATCAACATTCTTATCTGGTAATAGTATCAAATAATAAGAGTTAAAAACACACTTTTTACAAACATATATATATATATATATATATATATATATATATATATATATATATATATATATATATTTATATATATATATATATATATATATACCCAAATATGGGATGAGATAAAAAAATTTATTTTTGACAATTTACTAAAGGTTTATAGTCTGTTTTTTTCTTTTTAACAATTCAGAAAACTTTTAAAAATCTGTTTTCCACAATTTAAAAACAGAAATCTGAATTTTCTCAAAAGTTCTAGATAGAATTAAATTTGCAACATGACACATGGTGAAATAAAACAAAAATAGTTGACCAACCAAAGCAAGGAGGAAAAACTGTCTACTTTTTGCTGAGGTACTTAGTCATCAACAAGTAAGGCAGGAAAGAATCAATGCACACATGCATGCATTCAACCCCCCACCCATCCCCGCTATGTGTGATGGCGGCAAAATGAGCATGAGGTCTGGTAAAAAAAAAAAAAACATGAGAAAATGAGTCAAGTGAATGAATTTGATTGGTTGACTGCATCCAAACTTAGCAGGAGAAGGAAGAGGAGGACTAGATGAATTTATATCACAGATAGAGTGAGGTCTCTCCTCTTCAGCCCCAGTCAGGATTGGTCCACAGCCATCACTTCCATAGTTGTTACACCCGAAGAATCTACATGCCCAATTGACGACAGGTGATTGTCATTCAACGTCTGGTGTGACGTCAGTTCACCGTTATGGTGATGTTGGTTTACTGAAGCAACGCGATAATTTCCCTGATTATTGATGTCTGTGGTCTTAAACGTGGTAATGTTATGGAACATGGAGACAGGGAAAGAGACAAGACCTGCAGAAGAAAGAAAAGAAAAAAAAAAAGAATTAGGATTCATTCAATGAAAACAGTCAAAGCAAAATGAGGTATTTTTATCACCTCATTTATATTGAGGCTTCAACGGTGATTTTATGGGGAGAAGATCCAGAGATCAATTTCTGACTTCCTGTTATTGTCAATCTCAAAAACTCTTTTACATAATACAATAAAGTCATATTTTTCTTTATACTTTTAGTCCCATTGCCTGTCACCTTCACTATGGTCTGGTCACTGCTATAGGGATGAGAGAATACACAAATCGTCCTCATTATGATTCTGTACACAGACAAACTTCAAACCCCACCCAGATATAAAAATGATGTTCATGATCAAAAAAGTCATAATCAAATAATATTTCTGAACCAAATCAACCATTATTGAGTTACTCTGACTCAAACAACTCTCCTCATCTGAACGTGGGCGCTACTCCAAGTAAATCAGTGTATGATAATGACAATTCCTAATCTTAGAAATTCTGACAAAAACTATCAGATCGGTACTAATGGTAAATTAAATTAAATTATATCATAAATTAAACTAATAAAAATCATAAAAACTCCACTGAAGACTGGCATGAAAAAAAAAAAAAATTTTTTTAAATTAAAAAATGGGAGATCAAATTTGGAACACTAGTCAGAGCAAATAATCATATGATAATGATGATTTTCTTATTTCAGAAATTCTGATAAAGATCAACTCAAGTATTGTTTCCATATGAATATTTACTTTGAATTTATGGATTTGAGAAAGCAATAAGATCCCCAAACTAATGTTTTGGAGTTTGGAGAACATTGCAGTACTTTTCCAGCAGCTGATAATTAGTTTTCTAGTCTTGCAAGCAATTGACAGTGACTTTATTATTCCCATTGGGTGCTCCATGAAAGAAGCCTCACGTCGAAATTGGCATAATCGAAAAACAAAGCGATTTTTCATGTTTATTTTGCAAGTGATTGCTTGTGAGTTCATCTCTCACGGAGTGCTCTATGAAGGTGGTGATATACCAAAGTTGGTTTTGTCCCACGACATCTGCATTTGTGGATTATATGACTGAATTGTTCAACATCAGAAACAGAAAAAAAAAAGAACAGAATTAAGGATTCTTTTTTCAACATTTGCATCTGTGAAAATGTATATTTTGAAATTTGGAAAAAATCTTGCAAAAAGTTTCATAGTGCAGAGAGGCCCAAAAGTGTAAAAATGAATTCGGAATAGTATGTAATAAAAAAAAAAAAACTTCATCTGTAAAGAAAAAAAAAATTATTTTTTCACATCAAAGGGGGCCCTTAAATTACTTTCAAATGACCCGGTAGCACATTTTTTTATTACTAATTTTGACTAGTTTCTACATCTTGTTTCTAGAGCATTTTATCACATTTGACTTTTCAGCCGATTTGATTTAACCATTGGTTAACAATACAGCGTCGATTAAAGTCAGGAGAAAAATATCAGAGGCAGAATGACTAGAGATAAGAAACCTAATCTCATCATTGATAGCTTTGCTAGCCTAATTGATCAAGGCATTGAGCAGGAAAGAAAATTTCCCAGTTTAATTTTATTAAAAAAAACAAAGCAAAAAAAAAAAACAGACAAAAAAATTGTGATAAAAGGCAATAAAAAGATGAAAAGTAGTCCAAATTAATGATAGAAAATGTGTAATAATGAAAATACTTCATTCACAATCACAAAGCGACTTAAATGAATAATATTTTTTTTACAAAAAAAAAATTCTGAAGCTGAAAAAAGAAAAAGTCAACCTTCAAATGTTTTTATACAGCAAAAATATGATATTTCACAAACATTTTCATGCAACAGAGGGAAAAAAAGTACGTATTAAACAGGAGTAATGAATCAAAACTTGGCCCTAATTCTCTATAATGTCACAAATTTTTCACTACAGGTACACAATCTCTTATCCAAAATTCTGGAAACTAAAAAGCTACAAAGCCAAATGTCTTTTTTTTCATAGCACCAAATGACTCAATGTGATGACTGCTCAACCAAAGTCATCTCGATTACCTTCACAGCTCTCTATCATGCCTTGTACAGCACAGTGGAAGTTATTTTACAATCCCCTATGCTCGACCCACAACATTCAATTGTGTCTAAGTGCTTCTCCTAGTTAGACGTAACTCTGCTGCTCACAGGTATCTGGACTTTTTTTGAAGACCGTAGAAATGTTGAAAAGAGCTGCAGATTTCCCTATCGATAGCAGTGTGAAGTAGAAAAGGAAGTATCAGACATCACCAAAATGGTACCATTCCAATATCCACAAAATGTCTGGTCCCAGAGATTTTGTTTAAAAGATTGTGTACTTGTATCAATAAGACTGTAACCCATGTACATGTTAGATGTTAATATTTAGTATATAAAAAAAAAAAGAAAAAGAAAAGTCAGAAGCTCATTTCAAAGTCTTTTTGTAACATGAAAGTGAATGAAAAATAAATAAAATAACCATGAATGTTGGGAGTTGTGTCTCTAGATGAACAATCTCTAATCTTTGTGCAAGAAGACTGTCCTAAGTGTGCTGCAAAATAAATGCAAGTATTGTTATAACAGCTACATTATGAAGTTCTGTGTTCATTAGTTAGAGAATACTGACAATACACAGACATGAAGCAACAGGCAGAATCGATACATATACACACAGAGTTTATATTCATCCACATTACTATGCTTAAATGACATCAGGAATCATACTCAGCACCTTTCATAAGACAGTAAAAGCTTTCATCCATTACAACATGAACGGAAGATTGTTTGATAATGTTTTCCATGAAGGAAGAGGAGTTTCTCCTTTGATGTATGAATGATTTCACACCTTTCTCTCCCACACAGACACGTACTCAAATACGTAGAAAAAAAAACAATAACAAAACTATAGCACAGGAGATAACAGAATTTACTTTACTAGTTAGATGACAGCAGGTATAGGGTTCAATTTCCAGTGTTGGAAATCTTCATATCATGACAACGCTGGCAATACACATACACAATACCAGCAATTATATAGAGTAGGTCTAAATTACTGCAAATAATGCATCCGGCAAAACTCTCCTATTCATAATATTTGAAATTAGGTGGAGTATGGCAATTAGTTTTATTCTGTTGAAAATGTCTATAGAAATCTATTTAAAAAGAAGTTTCAATATATTGTACATAAATTTGTAGTAAACATACTACAGCAAAAAGGAACTCTATACTGTGTATATATATTATATATATATATATATATATATATATATATATACCATTAGATTTGACAGTATATGTCCAACAGAATGTGATAATTATAGAGACGTTATGTCAGGAAACATTTTCCATCCAGCACCAGAATGAACTGAGTAGCTAATTGAACAGCAGAACATGAACATGAATGGAGAAATAAGTGCCGTGCGGTACTCAAAGAGCGTCCACAAGGAAACAGTCTTGATGTGACACTGCTCTACTGACTGAGCTAACAGCACTCCTGGTGAGCAAGACTTCAAAAAAGCCCATTTAAACAACCCATCTCACTATTCAGTGATTATATATATATATTATATATATATATATATATATATATATATTCCAATTTTGCCAACAGTATATATATCATTAGATTGGAGAGTTTATGTCCAACAGAATGTGACAATTGTGGAGACACATTATCATTCCAATCTTATATATGAAGGATTCAACTCTTGGTATGAATGAGTATGGAAAACTCTTCATCAATACGAATTTCTCCATGCACTCAGCAGCTAATTGAGTACACTCCAAGCTATGTGATTAGAGTGGAGGTATCCTTTCAGTGGATTTGCTTATACTATAATTATTCATATACACACAATGTAGACAAATATGATGGAAGTGAATAGACATGTTCATTTTACCAAGATTTGACATTTTATAAAGATATACTCATTGAAAATTGTTCAATCTACTATAAAAATGCAGGAGAAATAACTGCATAATCAATTCACAATGTCCACTGGTCCAGGACAAAAAAGATTTTCAAATGAAGACACAGTGCGGGTCAGTTGAGAGATGGAATAAGCCAGTATCAAACAGGATCAAAATTAGGAATTCAACTTTCAACTGAACTCTAAGTGAGTGATGCTGCTTTGGGCTTATAGTCTCCAAGTTTATTTTTAGATACTGTAACCTTTCATTTAAACCAGCTACTATGAATGGTGAGCAAAGAAAAAATACATATGAATCGCCTCCCTTTTCAAAACATGGACTTGACAAGTGTTATTGATGTGCTATAAATTATTTTGCTGATAGAAGGGCAGAATTTTGTAAAATAAATACACTTAAAAAATGATTAATTTATACATATTTTCATACAAGTTGAATTTTCAAGACAGAATTTGGGGGGATAAAATTGTGATTTGGCCTCTACATAGTGACAGTTTTGCAAACGTTGAAACTTTCAACTGTAAAGATGAAAATATTGACCACTTACAAAAAACATATTGTATTATAATATTATTCAATCCTAATTGTACACACTGGCAAAATTTAAAGATTTTGTGAACTAAGAAAATTTATCTTCACTTAACAACAGATTTTGTGGACTCTTGAGTACTTTCACAATATCCAAGTTGATTTTTAGAATATAGTCAGTTCATTGCTACATTTGCTGTTAGAGAATCAAAGAAAATGAGTGTCACTTTCGAAGTCATAAGAAAATAATGGTTTTGAACTTATTCAATCAAAAAGTCTTTCCATATGCTGCTACTTTGATGATGGGAGGGCTTTATGTAAGCTATAATTAAGCTCCGGGTAGGTTTAACCAATCTGGGACTGTTATAAGGGAGAGGTCAGATGGGATGCAGCACCTACTCCTCCAGATTGCGGGGTGGGCTAAAAACTCCATCCCACAAAAACAGCATCTGACTGGAACTGCAACAATAACACCTTCTGCTCATTGGAAGAATACTTAAAATTGCTAGAGATGGACACCAGAAAAAGAGGCAGCCCAGAGACTACCTGACAAAGGACAATGATGCCGGAACTGGAAGTGATGGTTCTCGTGGGGCAGAGCATGGGCCTAAGAGCAAGGGATTGACAGTGCAGCATGATTGTGGCCTCAAGTTCCAGCCAGCACGATGAGGATCGAATAAAAACTATAATGTCACAATGCATTCCTTTTAGAGTATCCTAGATTTTTCTCGTCCATAAAGGTCTCGAATAGGAAATATGTTTTGTATTTGATTATATGCACACACACACACACACACACATATATATATTATATATATGAAGATGAAAATGACTATTGAAAGGCGAAGAGAAAAACTCAAGAGATAAGTGTTACATCTCAAAATTTCTTATTCTGTGGGCATAGTTCAATGCATTTTGACAGGGGCCGGACATCTTTTTTAGAGAAAAAATATTTGCAGCAGTTCAGAAAGAAAAATTTTGAGATGTAACACCTATCTCTTGAGTTATTCTCTTCACCTTCCAATTGTCATTTCCATCTACATTCTTTCAGATCACTTCACATCCACGATACAAACTTACATATTATATATAACAAAATAATTATATATCCATTAAACATAATTTTATATGATTATATACAGATGTGTATACTTCCATGGGAAAATAATTTTGAGGCTTAATTTCCAAATTGCTCTTATAATTCGGAACTTAATAATGGTAGATCCATTCGATAAGTAGCATCCAAATTATTTTTGCAAGATCAACCACTGAACAATTTTCACTTCACATTTAGGAATGGTAGAATAAACTTCTTCATTCTCCATTGTCACCAGTTAATTTACATCTTTGTAACCATCAACAAAGACAGAATCAATATTTACTTACATATATACATACAGCTACAAGCACATAATATATGTAATTGTCATATTGTCATATATATATATATATATATATTATTCAGATTAAGGGAAAGGAAATACACACCTTAGAATTCAGTAAAAATAAATAATTCAATAAATGAAATCAATCAATCTCATTTTTAAATGGTACAGATGAAAATATGTTGGACAGAGAATTGTGTTTTTTTTTTCCCCCCGAATATTTAACCATTTTTCAACCAACTCTCCTCAACTGCTGTTACTCTCCTCAGCCTGATTAGAATATTAATTGATAATATTATCTTAATTCATTTTTTATTAGATGAAGCATTGTTAAACATTATTCATTTCTAGGTTAGTTCCTTTTTCATTGCAACTACACTGACCGTCAGTCTAAAGAAGTGGGTAAATAGCAATGAAAAGTAACTACAATTAAGACGAAAGGGATACTAGTCAAAAATGATTCATTGAATAAAAAATAAACCAAGGTAATATTCCTACTACAACTAGCGTAAGTAAAAACAATAAGTATGGTGCTGAGCAATTGGAGAAAAATGAAGGCTAAGTTTAAGGGTATGATATGATCTTCTGACAAACTATAAAAGCTCTGGTAGTTCAAGTGGTAGAGCAGTTGCCGTAAATGAGTAGGCTTCCCAAGGTGAAAAGGATGCATGGTAAAGTCTTGCCCAGAGGTTTAATTTCTTTCTAAACTGTGCTGTTTTCTAATGGCCATAAACTGACAGTTGTTATGATTAAATCAAGATGAAAGAAACACAAGTCAAAAATTGATAATGGTAGAATATGAATCATTCAGACAATAATGTTTTTTTTACAGACATAAAACATATCAGGTGATTTTAGAGTTGAAAATAAATTTAAAAAAGATAATTTTAGTTGGATATTATGAGTAGTGCCAATGAAATGAAAAGAATAAAGCAAATTTTTTTTTCATTGTTATTACTAATATCTATCATTTGTTTTATTCTTGAAATCAGGTCTACTTATCACTCAAAATTACGGGTGCAAGGTAATGATATCCAAGGGAGTGAACTCTATGTTATCTGGCGTTTGTAGGATTGAAAAACATACGTTTCAATATGTGATGTAAAGTATTTTGAATGTTAAGTACGAACTGTTTTGTGCTGACTTATAAATAAGCATTATATATATATATATATATATATACATATATATATATATATATATATATACGTGTGTGTGTATGTTTATGAAAATATTTTATACATAATGCATTTGAATCAGATCATGTTATTTAAACTACATTTCATAAAACTAAAATGGTACTGTAAAAGGTTTTAGAATATAATTAGTTTGAGTGATAAAACCAAATAGAAATTAGAAAAAAAGCAATATTATTAGGATCTTATGTAAGTAAACATATGTAAAATTTACTTAAACAACATTGGATTGTCTTTTTGGATAATTCCAACCAAGAAAATATAGTTTCAAAATTTTATGCATCAACCCTTTCCAGACTGAATTCATTTCTAAGTTTTACCAATTTTAAGGTAATCCATTTAAATTTAAATTCAATTCGTGAGCTATAAATAAGTTGACCCCTCTATACCATATATATTCTGGCGGGATTATGCTCAAGCGATATGATAAAAGGATATTTATTCATGAATATCTGATTTTGGTTGTTTTCATGGAAACTGAATGCAATAAAATTGCTGAAACTGAGAATATAACTGTAACAGATGAAGTTGTGATAAATTGTAACAATTATGAATCTGAATCATATGTAACAGTAAGTGTAATGAATTCTAATAAAACAATAATTTCCTCACATTAAAACTCTGAGTTAAGAATGGTCTGCAAGGCTTCCTGAGCATTCGTGAATCTATGCCTGGTGGTCATGGGATTGAAATTCAACCATATCACTAATTTTAAAGCACGCCTCTGCTACATAGAGGCCACCATATTGCTAGAGCAGATCTAATACCCTATACCCCTCTGTGACAGATTGGTATTATTAAATTTGGTCGTAAAACAAACGCACAACCAGAACTGGCCAGTCTGGAAAGGGTTGACTATAAATTCAAATAAAAGTAATAAAATTGCACAGTTTCCTTTTTTGTTATTTTAGAGTTAGAAGTTACAAATTGTTCCAAATTTGATATTTACCTGTTGATTATGCATTAAAATTTATCATAGATATTTTAGTATCTGCAGCTTTTTGTTTTTGTAGTTATTATTATTATCATTATTATTATTATTATTATTATGAAAAATTACCTGCAGTCTGAAATTCTTCATTATTTCTGAATGTAATATAGGCAAAATTTGTTTTTTTCTGAGGAATCAGCAATTGGAAGACCAATGTCTTTGTGACATAACTGGGCCATTGTAATCGGTTCCTCTTTCACAATGGTTTCTGATTTTATCACACCCTTATCAGCTCGCATAATTTCTGGCACCGAATTATCAGCCCAGTCCACCGACTGCACTATCCACTTGCCATCAGTTAAATCGACCAGGCACTTTCCTACAACAGTAAAATTAGGCTTTGTTCAGAGAGACAGTTGAAGAGAGATGAATAGTGATGGACAGAGACAAAGAGAGATGGGATATGGTGACCAATAATAACAGAAGAAGAAAAAAAGAAGCGGTAAGCACTAAATAGGAGCATAAAGATAGTAATAGGTAGCCTTTTTTATTTATCCATTTCCTCTCTAGGCTGAAGTCTGGAATATTCAACAGCATTACCAATCTTTGTACGAAGTTCTGAGATGTACAATTATCATTATTATACACAGATTTACTCGGACAATGAAATCTACCTCCATGGATTGAATAGAGAGTTTAGTTTATAATTCTCAGCAGAAAAGCAACAACAAACAACAGCGGATACCTGAAAAGGCCCGAGGAAACAATGGCAAAAAAATGGTGACAATAACAACCAAGATGAAGACACTATTCTGAGTAAATCAGTGTGTAATAAGCATTAGCAATCTTTTCAAAATAATGTATCAAAAATAAAAAAACAAAAATAAATTTTTTATAAAAATTAATATGTTGAAATCTTTTTATACAAGTCATTAGTGATCTTTGACAATCTGGATCGAAGCTGTAATTGCTTGAACAATCTTATAAAATTGAAATGAAAAGTAGTGACTATTGTTATCTTTTTTACTATTTTCACTTGAATCAAAATTACCCTTTTTTCTTCATTCAGATTAGTTTTTTTTTATCCTTCAAAAAAAGAAAGCTGATGAAGGTTTTGAACAGTAAAATATCTAAGTTTGAAAATGAAATCATTAAGACGAATAAAAATGATCAAGATTCTATATTCATTTGACACAACACTGCAATCCACCAATTAATTGGGACTAGAATTTTTATCACAACATTGAGACTGAAACATTCTTCAATGGATGCAAATGCAAATATACACCAAACTGACCAGCACATAAAGAGACAGCAGACCTAAATTTCTTTCAACATTCACATCATACACGGGATAATCTCTTTTAGTCATCTCCTATCCAACATAAATAATAGTAAAAAGCATCTTGTGTCTTTTCTTGAAATTGTACCTTACACAGTGTAGACTGCTAGCTGTAGGGACTGAATTCTTTTCTTCTTACTTAAAATGCTTCAGGAGATGAACTGACACTTGCAGACCTCAAAATCCTTAAACCTCTATTCTATTACTAAAACACTGAACACAAACAAATCCAGAAAAAATCAAAAATTTTGTGGATGAAGTAGGGACTTCATTTTAGAAAGTATCAACTAAACTGGCACCAAAACTATCAACATAGGTTTCTTCAGTTTTCAAGTGAGTCTGGCCAGATAGCTATATATTCATTGCGTATACAAGCCGTACTGATGGTGCTAGAGAGCTGGAAATTCAAACATTTATTTCTTATTATGTGAAGAAAAATATTTTATTTTTTGAAAATCCCCATACTAAAATTATTCCAACATTTACTCAAATATAAGACAGGGATCTGATTGTGATATGAACCTACTGGTACAATTAATAATAACTATTTTAGAAAAATGAAATTGATTTTCTACATCATTGTTTTTTGCAAAGGTAAAAATTGTTCATTTATTAATGTATTCAATTAGGCAAAAAAAGTAACTCTGGACTGATAAACTCCAGTAGGAGAGGAGGAGAATAAGCAGAAGGAGCAGTAAATTGGGTTGTGATTCATTGCTCGTAACGTCATTTGATTCAAACTTCAAAATATCCATCAATAACTATATGCAGTGACTCAGCATATATCAATTGGTTTTTATGAGGGAGATAAATATCAATGCAAAGCATTTTTGTCATTCAGTAATTTTCTTTATGTAGTATTTCATTCTTTAAATAACTCTGCAGAATGTAAGTATCACTTTTGTCTTTAGTCTTCCAAAGAGCACAGAGATGCATGAATAGTTTAAAAGAGTTCAATACAAAATATAGCTAAAATGTTATGAAATTGATGAAAATGAAGACAGTAGTCCAAACAAATTACTAGCACTTACAATAGTGTGACTTTGTTACCCTGACTGTAACTTCTTCTAGAGCACACGCATACTACACTTTGGATCCTAAGAAGAGGACTGGGGAGCAACACTTTGATCCCAGGCAAAGCACACATACTCTTATGCTAGCCAGAAGAATAAATCCATGCATAAATTAACCCATCGTTTATAAGGAGTACTATGCTAATTGGCAAATAATTCAGACGTAGATAGCATTTTTTTTATTAATGATTTCATAACATTTACTCAGCATACAATCTTTAGAATGTATTAAGTTGAAACTTTGGCTTGTAACATTTATATATTGTTTGATGTAGCTGGAAAAATCCAAAAATGAACCATGACTTTCTACAGAAGGGAATGAGAGATGAAAGCCAGAGACATGAAAGTTTAAATGATATGAAATGCTTTCAGCATCGTTTGCAATATAGTGCCATTTTAAATAGTCTGATCACTTGACTGTAAACCTTTTTTTATTAGAGCTTCTACGCTAAAATCTCACAATTGTGAAGTACGGAGAATTTGTAAAGTGCATCCTACTAGGAAATACTTTCAGAAAATGAGGATTTGATAAAAGAGTAGAATTTTAAATAAAAAATGATAATTGTTATATCAATACCATCTCCAGAAACAATTTTATTAGTAAAAAAACATTGCAAATAAAAAGGATTACAATTAGAGAAGATATAAGATATTGAACAAAAGAATCATTTTAAAGTAAAGGCAACATGGTTAAGTTTGAAATTGACATTAGAAGTTTCATTTGAGTTTATTTTGCTGGAAATTAGTTAAACTTTTCCTTTCATTCTTAAATTTGTCTTAATCTTTTATAATTATGTTCAATATTCTACACATTTGATTCTGAAGAAATTATCAGTATACCAAATCATGTCAGCTAAATACCATATTTTATGGCATATAAGACCCATCCATACACCTTTATTTCAGCAGGGAATATCAAGAAAGAAAAGAAAAAAAATCACATCTCCCTGAGTTCCAACTATTTATCATCCACTCTAGTTCTGGCCAATGTAAAGCTGGACAACGGAGGTTATCTTAACATTTTTTAGCCAATTTTTTTTGGGGAAAAACAGGAGGTCTTATATGCAGTTATATATGGTATGTTACGTATTATATTTTGAAATTTCTGAAAAATTTCTCAAATCAGGTAGGATAAGCACAAAGCAAATTTTCCGTATATACATATATATATATATATATATATATATATATATATATATATATACACACACACACACATGAATTATAAATTGCATTATATTATATAGAAACTTATCTGAAATGATTTCCTGTCATTACACGCTTAATATATCATTCAATTTAGACAACATGAACAGAATGAACAATTGAAGAAAATGGGACTGCTGCAGGAATCAAACCTACTACCGATATGTAGGCGAGAATAAATGAGATGAGAATTTGGGTCGAAAGCAGTTAATCAGCCTTTGCCTTATCAGTGGAATGTTTAGCACAATGACAAGTACATTGTGACATTGAAGCAGCTACATATCGGTAGCAGGTTCAATTCCTGCAGCAGCCGCAATTTATAATTCATTTTGTTGGACCAAAGTATCCATTTCTTAAAAACATATACATATATTTTATTTAAATGAAAATCATTTGAAACCTCTTATAAAAAGGTACCTCACTCCTTTCAACCACCAGATGAGGTTTTTTTTGTAAATAAACCTATTTGCAGAGTTGAGCAACATTTCATCTTACATATTTATCATTAAAACAGTTTACACACAATGAGTTCACTATAAAATGCCGACCCAACTGTTGTCTTCTCAAAACCTACAGCTAAATAAAGAAGTGCATTCTTTTCTCAATTCCTAACAGTAACTTCCAAGTTGAATGGTATTCAAAATTAGGCTAAGCATCATTTTGTTACAAATGATATGTATTTTTTTTACATCATAGAGAACAATGCTAATAAAAAAGATTTAGTAATGTAACTGCATTTATAAGAGAATTTCGAACTCTCAACTACTCGCAACATCAACCAAGCATTACGGGAAAACTGTTCAGCATTGGTTCAATAAGTTTAGATCATGAAATATAGAAACCAATAATAAATCTTCAGGGAGGCCCAAACTTGTTTTTAATAAATTATCAACAACAGTGTTTAAGCTTAGAGGATTAGGATGTGAAGTCTTGCAGCATCCTCCATATTCACCAGACATTTCTCCTACAGATTAAGATATATTTTCATAATTCGTGCTCATGGTTCATATTTTGATTGAATACATACTATTTTATGAAAGAAATGGATACATTACACTTTATCTTACTATAGAAATTAAAAAAAAACAAACATTTCATATGTAATAAACTAATAGTTACAGCAGTTCAGAGTTTGAAATTCAAACAATGTCGCTGACTGTCACTAGTACAGTAGTAGTTCAATCTTAACCTCAGTTTTTGACATTGCTTGCAAGACATTACCGTTGGGAAAGATACTAATATACTTTCTTAATCTTTTCCTGTGTCATACACCCAAAATGTGGATAATTAAAGTTTAATCAAATAAGAGAACTATAGTAATTACCATATTTGATAGCATATAAGACACACATTTGAATAAATAAAAAACATCACAGTTTATCAAATGCACTAGTATTATGACTAGAGGGCCATTAACTGAAGCTCAAAATGAACAGATATGGAGCTTTAATAATTTACAGTGGGCAGTAGTTCCCCAAATCATGTGTTTTATAGGCTGGCAAATATGGCAATCACTAACCTCCTCTCAAAATTCTGTTAATTCTCTCACAAAAGCTATTAGAGAAGAATGATTCAACTAATAAGTTACTGATTATTTTTCTGATAATCCAAGTTGATATACAATTTACATTTTTACATCACAGCCTATTTAATTCTATTGAAAAGAAACTACCACAGAATATTCCTAACTTGAGAAGTTAATGAACAATAATACAAATACTGCATTAAGGGCTATATTGAGGTGCAAGTGGCCAAGCCTTCCTCACCTATAGGTAAACAGCACAGTAGTCCAGTCTCCTCAGCTTTATTTGGCAACTATTCTGGGAGACAGAAAACTCTGAATTCAAACTATTAGCTAGTTCTATACCCAAGTAAAGCAAAAGGGTTGGGCGTGGGACTCCTACTCGTAAAACCTATTTGCTACAGTAACTGTAGCAGCATCACCCCAAAAAGCGTAGTGTGTTTACAGCTCCATGTTCCACATTAGGGGCTATATAATATCGAATAGATCTGAAACAAACAAACATTACTCATTCAATATTGTTGAATGAAAAATAGAAAAGCAGTAAGAATATTGCTAATGAAATGAGATTTCCCTATGCATATCAACTGAAAGTCTAGTAACATAACAAACACTGCAGACACTTCTGGGCCTATGGTTTGTTTTGTGGTTTCATCTGCTGAAACTGCCAAATCTACCAAGAATCCAGTAAATATAGTAGATACAATGTAACAATGATTAAGGGAAGGATTAGACAACACAACACATTAATAAATCAGATGCAAACAAATGATCAGCACAATTTTATCACAAACATGCATTCACATAAAATACCTTTGAAGCTGAGAACACACAATACCAAGATGTTCATTATTGAATCCTTGTCAAGTAACTGCTAAGAACATTTCTGATAGTGTGAGAATTAGGTTTTATAAAAAAAAATCTTTTCATTAGAGCTGAAAATATCAATGAAGTAAAATTAAGTTACTGAAAATGAAGATGGACATCTGCTTCAAGTGCTTTGCACAAAGCTGATATCAAAACTAGATGATTAATATGGTTTGATAAGATTTCATAGAGAACTTTCTATCACACTGACATCTCCATAGGTTTCTTAGTGCTGAACACCATTTCTATTAGTACTGACCATTCTTTTTCTTCTATTGAAGAATAGATAGAAAATAAAATCATTTTTCCATCATCTCTTAGGATATTGATATCAATATTGAACTGTGTAACCTCAATTTTTTTTTATTTCTTAAGATGAATAGATTATGGCAAGCAAGACTAGTTTTTGTTGCCACTCAAAAAGATGAATCCTTTTGGCAACTGGATCTGGAAATTTTTCAATTGATTTGAATTGAAACAAAAAATATTTACATTGTGAATACTTCAGTAGACACAGATGACTGAACTGTGAGTAATAAGGATAACCACATTAGCTTTAAGCAAACAGACAAATACTGAGATCTTAGACAAGACTTTCAATCATAGATCTTGGGTATATTAGTGATATGGTTTTGTTATAGGAAAGACAAAGAATACCAAAATGTCATAAAAGAAACGCTATTCATACTTATTATTATCTATTATCTATTCAAACGATAACCAATCAAGAATGACAGAATTTTGGCGATTAAGTCTCACAGCTATTTCAAGTGGAAAAGTTACCAATGGTTAATGAATCTAAATTGAATTTGATAAATCTGATATCCTGTAAGCTCTTAAATTCCTAGATTTTGCTTTCACACCAAATAGTATCAGGATAGCACTGCAAATGAAAAGAAATGTAGCCTGAATTTTTAAAATGCATTTATATAGGTATGATCCAATTTCAGGTTATAGCAAATGTAAAATAAGTAGTGAACAGTGAGAATTCAGAGCAAAGAAGTAACTTAACACTGCATTCCCTTTATCCTAGAACAGAGAAAATTCCAAGGATAATCATACCGAGAGAAACAGACTAATAATCAATAGAACAAATGATCTACAAAGGTATGAAACTATTGCTCATGAAAAAGTGAATATCGTGACAGACAACACAAACACACAACTATCTACTTACCACCTAAAGTTGTAGGATCTCCTGTTAATATAATCTGACCATCTTGATTTACAGTAGCTTCAGCTAATGTTGCAACTGCGTGTGCATCAGAGTCTGAATTCATTTCAACGCGCACAGGCGTAGGCTGTCCAGTACCTGTCGTTTCCATATGTGTCGCAGCATCGGCCAAAGTCTGTACTGCTTGTGTCGCTTCTTGCTGATGGTTTTCGGGCACCTTTTAATAAAACAAACCAAAATAAGAACATGGTAATTCGGTTGTAGTTGGCAAGGAACTGGGGAGGATCAGGCTAGCAGTTACAAACAGGAAAAATTACTGTTTTCATTTCTATAGACGGACTAACCACTTGGAACCAGTTGACAAGTTTGTTTTTTTTCCAGATTTAACTGCACATATCAATTTTTGACTAGTATTCTCTTTCATCTTTAGTTGCTTTTTATCTCAACTTACAAGTGAAAAATTGTTCAAAATAATAGTTAACAACACTTCATCTAATGAAAAATGAATAAAGATAATATTACCGCTACTAATACTACTAGTGTAAAACCAATATCAAATACGGAACCAAGAGAGATAAGGAAAGAATCAACGATACATTTGAAGATTATGATTTTGTTGCTCAGTCAATAAGAGCAGCTGGTACAATTAAACAAGCTTCTCTGAGGCAAAATGATGAGCGTAAGTTTCAATGAGAGCTTTTCCTTTACTTCTGATTTGTGCTGTTTACTCACAGCTGTAGACTGACAGCCTGAAAAAGTTGCAAGACATTTCTTTGTCCTCGGGCAGCTGACAAGATATGTCTTGAGAAATTTATTTTGTCCAAGAGTGGCTGACAAGATATTTCACTGATGTAGTTGCACATTGATATTGATAGTATATGAAAAGCTGGAGGGGAGGGGAAATTCATGCTTTTTTGAAGGGTATTAGCGCAATGTAATCACATACTATCCTAGCCAGAGTTTGAAAGTAACCACTACCAAAATTTTTTAAAAGATTTATGGCAATAAGACAATGTTTGTATATCTCAGAATTTTTGAGATGAGGTATTATTATTATTTCCATTAATATTCGGACCATCCTCATCTTTGTTGTTTTTCATACAACGTTTCGGCCGTTGCACTCTACGGTCTTCATCAGGTAACATCTGGGAGATTTTTGGGAAGTAACGAACCGAACCCTTTATTTATCCGACGGGGGTATATCGACCGTACTCCCCTCTTTTAGCGTTAGTAGTATTGTTATACTGCCTCACACTAGGATCGAACCTAGTACCATCAGATTACTTAACAGTAATTTGTCTGATGCTGTAACCACTGCGCTATGTAGAGTGCAACGGCCGAAACGTTGTATGAAAAACAACAAAGATGAGGATGGTCCGAATATTAATGGCAATAAGACAATGTTTGTCGGTCGGTCATAAAATACGAATCCACCAATGGATGACAACAATTACTTACAGCATGAACCACAGTCGCTTGTGTCCCATCAGCTAAAGTAACCACAGAAGTATTACCAGGTGTCCCTGTATCAATCTGAATGATAGATACTGTCCCATCAGGATTATTGATGGTCTGGACCATGGTGCCTGAGTATTGATGAGGAGGAGATGCGTGATTCTCTTCTGTGAATTCTGGCAACATGTCTTCACGTCCATGATGCTTATAACAGTTTTTGACTATCTGCCTCAAGGCATGCGTCCACGATACCTGAAGAGGAAATAGCAAGGAATTACTTTATAAAAATGTTGGTGTATAAAGATACTTGAGAAATTTTATTCAATCAATTTTTTCTTGGGTGCGAATTATGCTTTAATCTTCAATTGAATTCTTCCGACAATGAGCAAGCTCATATACCAAGAATTGAGCTTTTACGCAAAAGTAATTTTTTTTTCACGACAAACATTATACTATTTTATTGTAATAAGAACCAAAATTAGATATTTGAAATATTTCAATACATCTTGAAACTTAAAAAAAAGTCAATGATGATACCAGCTTGTCACATGAAGTTATTAAAACAATACAGAATTTAAAATCACTTGCTCAACTTTCTATCTAGGGTAAGACAATACACAACCATGGGTGCCCTGCTATGAGGAAATGGCTAGCAAGCTGGTTTTGCAGACCATTACTACTGAGTAGTGAGTTCAATCATTACAGGGTGCCCCATACTTGTGGCCTTGTGCCAAAACTAAGCTAAACTCACGAAATAACTAAGATTCAAAACCAAATGCACTACTGAATACGTTCAAACACTGTTGCTGTGTTTTTCAAAAATGATAAGGCTACTTCGAAGATTACCAGTCATAATAAACACCCGAGGAAGGCTAAAAAACATAAGGCAAAATGTAAGGCATAAAACAACCATGATTAAGATACTCATGTGAATAATGTACGGAATGAATAAAGTTACTTTGATTGACCTATATTTCAAAAAAACTATACAAGACATTTTCAATTCTCAGCATCAGCCATAAGAATTCTAGAATAGGAGATATTTAGCAAACTTACTTTTCGTTTTTCTTCTTCTGATCTTGCATCACTTCGAACATTGGCCCAGGGCACATCGTCAGGCCACCATACTGGTCGATATTCAGCTTTACCCCAGCCTGGCTTACTCCGACCTGTTGAATATTTTAACATTTCTGGGATGAATGCACGAAGTTGGGCCTGCAAAAACAGATAAAAAAATCATTGTCAGTTATTGAACAGGTAACTGTACTTCTGAGTTTGGGATAATAGAGGTATCCCCAGGTTTTCAATGTTTTCTTTTTACCACTTTTTGGTGAAGAGTGAAAATAGTGCTCAGGATTTGTTTTGCAGTGATCCTTTGTAGAGGCAGTGCACACCTCCTTCCTCACTCCATTCTGCTGTACCTACTACCTTGCCTACCTTTGACGGCTCAGCCTAACGTACAATCATCACCTGGGGGAGGGGTCAAGGAATGCTTGAAAAATTTTTCCGTAACAAATTATTGGTCAAATTGCTTCTTTGCTTTATGCCATTTCTTCTCATGACAAATTTTTATAAGAACGCAATATTTTTGGAAAGTGGGGGGTATCTACAAAAGTTACAAGACAGGACAAATTAGTCATGATCGAAAATTGGAAAGAACAAGAACGAAAATATGAAAAAAAAGTTAGCTATGCTCATATCCTCGAATAAACAGATCTGTCTTGATCTCACTAAAGCTGTTGCAATGTGAATCATCGATATCATAAACACAGCAGGACAGAATATTAGGTCACGTAAGCAAAGTGTGTATAGTTAAATCTTCTAAGCTTTCTGAGAAATTCTCCTTCATCATGAAAATTTGTGTTCTTTTATTATCAGATTGTGCCCCACCTAACCACAAAAAAATGAAATCATCAAATATATGAGTTCAAGTAAAATGTGATCAGTGTAGAACGTAGTTTAATTGAGTCTTTTCAAAAACCATAATGAAATATCTGTTTTGTGTTACGATAGTGCTTTTACTGAAACAGTAAGCATCCTCAAGTGGGTGGTTTTCCTTCTAAGAAATATATATAAAACATTCCAAGTTACAAGACGGAAAAAAAATCGAATCCATAGCTGCATAGCTATGATTAGAGGCTGAACTCAAAATTTTCATACATAAATTATTGGGTGGGCTAAAAAGTTTGTTCTGCTTCAATCATTAGCTGACATTAAAAGTAATTAGTTTTAACTGATTTAGATAAAAAGATAACTTTTGATTTGCATTGTGACAGCTGTCATATGAGTTTGCATTTCTTCAAAAATTCTGTCAAAATTGGCATATTTTTGTGTATTGAAGATGGCAAAACATAAGCGACATTTTTTGCCTGTTATGCTTTTTTTATTTTAAGAAAGGTTAGAAATGAGACTCAAATGCTTAACAAAACAACATTTGTGCAGTTTATAGACAAAGAAATGTAAATGAATGAACATGTCAAAAGTGGTTTGCGATATTTCACGCATGAACCAGTTGGGGTTGATAGCTATCTACTCAAAATATAATCGATATTATACAACCAGCTTGGTTGTTAGTTGCTTTGTTGTGACTTGCACATAAGATGGAAAAAAAAAAAAAAAAAAAAAAGCTCCACTGGACCATATTGAAATGTTTTGTTTTTTCTAAACAAATTGTGACAGGCAATGAGGAATGGATACTTTACAACATAGAATGCAAGAGATTGTGGAGCAACTGAAATTAATTACTATTAACCATACCAAAAGTTGGTCTTTATTCCCAAAAGATGATGCTGTGTATAAGGTGGGATTGGAAGAGAGTCCACAACTGTGAGTCCATTCCACAGAGCCAAATGACTGATTTCAATCAGTGATGCTTCCAATTAGACATATTGAAAGGAACAATTAATGAATGCATCCAGACTTAGTTAAGAGAAAAGTCATAATATTTAATCAGGTAGAATTAGACCGCATGTTTCTTTGATGATCAGGCAAGTAATTTTTTTATGCACTAGTATACTTTCAAACCACCTTAAAGACATTAATTATATTAAAGGTTCATGTTTATTCTTGGAGGGGGAAGAATTAAAAGAAATTTTCAATGATCAGCATCCCAGACACAATAACAATAGCATAATTAACTGATGCCTGCCTTCAATCTTGACTCAAAATGAGAAGTATGCTTGTGAAGAGAAATGTGGGCACAAATGTCTGAACAATCAATGACATTGTATGAAAATGTCCATAAAGGACCTGTGGGATAATTCATAACATGAAGAAAGGTCCCAAGGGTTAGGGTTATATTTTTAATAAATTTCATACACATTGAAGGTAGAGGCACAGAACTGTACAAGTGCTAATTTTTAAACTCTTGCTGATTACCCTAACAAACATAGCCTTCTTTTTCAAATCCCACATTGGCCAAAAGATGAAGAAGAGCTTTAAAACTAGGCATTAAATGAGAGGAAATCAGGGAAATACATTTATTTGTTTTCAAATATTCTCTGCTGAAATAAAAGGGGAGGGGGTACATGCCATCAAATACAGTAGTTAATCGATAGAAATTAAAACGGACAGCCACTCACCTGAGTCATTTTGTCAACAGGTGTTGGGATGCCATCAATAACAAGGCGGGGAAGTTTGTGCAAATTAGGGTCTTCCTGTTGGGATGGTGGTGCTTGTTGGGCAAGTGCCGATTCCAAATCCTGCATGATGATACCTTTTGAATTCCTCACCTGGTCACAAAACAGAAAAAAATAAAAATTAAAAATTGAAATTAGTCTTATGTTACAAAGACAATCCAAGAATAATCTGACTAAATAAATTAGATGTTTCCGGCTTGAATTTTTTGCTTAGTCTTCCTCATGCTAAAGTTTTATATTCTTCAGTTTGGGAAAGTTACCAGATGCCAGAGGCTATATGATAATTTCTATTTTACTTGACATTTTCATAGTTATATACAAGTATATATAATATATTATATATATTAGAAATAGTCAACCAAAACTGTCAAAATAGGTTTTTTCAGTTTTCCAGTTGGTCTAGCTGGCTATATATCATGCAAACAGACTGCATAGATGGAGCTAAAGGGACAAAATCTTCAACATTTACTCTTTATTATGTCTAGAAAAAAAAAGTCTTCATTTTTTAAAAAAATCCCACCAATATGTTTTCAAAGGGGGCTTCAATTTACAATGAAAGTTCATGCCAAATTGATCCCTTAGTCTATGTCCAGCGTTCACATTTGTTTTTTTGAAAATTCAGACTTTTTTTAGTGATCACTGCCCAAGAGAAGTGTGGTGAATCCTGGGGAAGGTTTATGTCCAATGACAGACGATTAAAGATTGATGATGATGATGATGATGCCCAACAAAAGGTGAGAGAAGTAACTTATCTATTGATCACCTCTTTTTCCAATTTTTTAAATAATCATAACGTACCACTAAAAGACGCTGGTCATGTAATGGTTTCTACTGAGTGACTAACCAGATCTGTATCTATTATGGTTGCTTGGTTGCACGCGTCTTATAAATGGCCAAACAGTTGGACCCTGAGGGCTGAAAATTGGTCTATAATGACTTGCGGATGAACATAGTATTGGTGGGACTGACCTCTAAAATCACTAGAGATCACCACAGGTCAATTTAAAGTCAAAACTGCTGAAAGGGACATATTTTTACAAGACACAACATCAAGTGGAAGTGCCTTGATAGTAGGCATATGTCTATTGTATGTAAACATTTATTTATTTCTGAAAAATATCAGGGGCCGAGCAGTTAGCAGCACAGAAGATGGAATCTACAAACAAAGTTAAAACTCAAAGATAATCTGCATTCAGTTTTTACTAATGCCCAAGGGAAAAGTATGAATAAGAATAAATGATGTAAATGACATTGAAAAAAATCTTAGATTAAAAAGACTTCTCATACAGTAATTAGACAAATAAGTACAGAGGTCGTCAAGTCAAGAACATCTGACTCTCTGAAAACTCGTAATATGAACAGACTGCTATAAAGTAAGGTTGCCAACTTGGCCAGTTTCTGATAAAATCTGATGGATTTTTCCTCCAATTTAACTGATAAAAATTTTGACATTAAAATCTAGCATATTTTAGCTATTTTTCAGTACTGTTTTAATCATAAATAAAAAGCTATTTTTTCAAAAATCATGTTGCAGACAACAGTTTGTAATAATGAATGGTGCACTACTTTGAAACAAACATCAAAACATTGAGCGTTCTTCAGAGGTTCCTAGGCTCAAGGGATAACTACACTGTTAGCATTTTCCCCTCGTGATCACAACTCAAAAAATAATTTTGATGCAAGTGATGGTGATATGAAAAACAGTCATGTTAGAATGCTCATTTGACATAGATAATCCGAACAGCATGGAAATAAAGCTACTTGTACATAATGATATTACAAATGTAAGATATTCACCATACGGCACTATTCCAACTCACATACAAATCCAACTTACAATAGGCCTAGGAACAGAACTCATTCTTATCCTGGGAACTTCTTGTGAAATATTTAAAAAAAAAAAACGAAGATATTTTTTGCAGTTGATTTTTAAAAATTCCAAGCCCTTTAGTTATTTATTTATGTTTACATTTCTGTGGATTTACATGAAGGTCAAAAAGAACTATTTTATCAATTGATTGGAAGCAACAATTCTGATAAAATCAATATTTCCAAATCAACTGAAGATTGTCAGCACCTTTTAAAGCAATTGATAAAAACTATAGTGACTCATGTGATTTAATTCCTTTTAGATATTTAGAAACCCAGGCAAGGCAAGTTACTTCAGCTAGTGCATACAGCTGTACCTTGGAAGGGGTTACTGCTGAGTTAAAGACCAGAATTTGAAATGCTGACTTTCAAGGTAAGCATGGCATCCCCGTTCATTACCCCAATCTCCCCAGTAAATGTACAAATATACATCTAAGTTTTGATATTAAAGGCATGGAAAAAATATATACAAACAGAATAGGTCATTGACATTAAGGGATGCACAGTGTAATGGCACAAATAAATGACAAATAAGAACCGTAAAGATAGCAGAAGATTGTAAACATACGACAGTTTCTAAAGGCTGTGATCCAAACACTTTGAAAGACTGGTAATGCTGATTAGGTTTCCCTGGAGTGCAGCATAGGACCACAGCTTGCTGACCAACACGGGTTGAATATTCTTCAATAATAGCACGCAACTTTCTACAAAGAAAAGAAATAAACAAAAGAAAGTCAAGTTAATCCTGACCAAAACATTTTGAAAACAAATTCAAATCCTCAAAGTAAAATAAGCTTCCAAAACAATGAGAGAAAAATCAAAAAAGTTTATGAACCCATCATCTGCAAATAATGGGAATATCCATTTTATCGATGGCAACTCAGTTCTACCTGTGAGTCTTTTATCTTGCAATGGATAACTATTACTCTTCGCCACCGGCCGCAGTTAATGGGTTAATCTACTTACCTGAGAAGTCTCGTCTGTTGTCGTCGTCGTATGGATGGATTGGTTTCAAAACTGTGCATCCGTCGTCTTTTCCTACTCGTTGCGATAGCAGCTGCAGCAGCCACACCAACTGGACCTTCAATTGGAGAAACACAAATCATAATTAGATAACTCAATAGACCATAAAGTGTAAACATGTTCTTTAATTATTTCAGTTGTATATTTCACACATCAAATGTTACCATGTGTTTGGAGAAGAGAGGGGGAAAAGTGGTTAAAACAATCTAGCTTTGAGTCAAACTTCTTAACATGATAATACAACACAATCAGTCTTCCCTGATGTCTTCAAAAATTAGAAGGGTTCATGCCAGTTTTGTTGTGAAAATAAAACCAAAGCAGCATTTAGCCCTACTTTCTGTAGCAAAGTAATATCTCTGTAAAATAGTTAAATATTGCAAGTATCTTTTAATCGATTTGTTTTTTTTTAAAATATTTTTTCCACACTAAAAAGTTGAAAGTTTGGGGGAATTGTTCAATTCTTTCTTCAATTTTAATGCCTTTTGAGAAAATGGTATTTCTTGTAAAGATACCTTCAGTATTTGAGATGAGCCATGATCATTCTAAGAGTCTTGGAAAAGCATCTATTAAAAATATTCCTTAAATGCATTCGTGCTAGGAACAAAACTAACATCAACAGATACGGCAGCAGACAAATTTATATGCAATAATGACAATCAGCGACACTAAAGGGTTGAACACATTTGTTTTGAAGGTCAAGAAATTGAGACAAGAGAAAAAGGATTTTAGCCAAGGTTATATGGAATATTAAAAATGAATGGTACTTTGTTATCTGTATGCCACTCATTGCATTCTGCCATTTCACCAATTCTCATAATCAATCTGCATTTTGTGTGTTAACTCATCTCAGCCAGGAGTGCACATAGGCACTCTTGAAATTTTGTGACACACATGAATGAAATGCCTGAATATAGCAACCATTTTGAATATAAAATGAAGTCACATGACACATCTGTATAATTTTGCCTTAAATAAAATCCATATCTTATAACCTTCAAAATAATATACGACTTCTGATCAGGTTATGTCCTTGTCACCCCCCAAAAAAAAAACTAGGCCTGAACGAGTTAACTTCTGAAGCTGCTATTCATTACTATTGAACTGTAGAAATGCTTCCAAATGCTATCAAGGAGTCACTGGAGGATCCACTGTTTACTCAGATTATTGACAGGATTACTCCATCTAAGAATTGAATGCAGCAGGTTTTCATGAACCACACATATAATTTTATTGAAAATACAAAAAGCGGAACAGAAGTGGGGATTGTCAAAATAGAAGAACAAAATACACAGAGTACCACCAAATAGATAAATAAATAGAAAGAATGCTAAGATTTTGTGACTGGCTGAATTAAAAAAAGGGGTGGGCGAAAAGAAGATAACTGACCAGCTGCAGCAAGTTGGGCCGTGACGTCATCGTTCATCGGACTGGTGAGTAAATCAGATTCATCAAAATGGGCACTCTCTTGCGAACTGGATTCGCTTATGTCATCGCTCAGCATACAGGAGCTCATGGGGGATGTGCTAATGGTTGTCATTCCACTCACTGCTGCTCCTACTCCTCCTCGCACTCCCACCGCGGAAGATGGTCCTGAACTGTTCATTGGATCTCTGTAAGGCTGTCAGGACAAGGAAACAATACATGAAAAGAATTATTAAAAATCAATACAAAAACCATTGTCTCAAAATTAGAGTACCTAATATCTTTTTGTTTTTGTTGTCACGTATGAATGAAAAGAAATATTGTCTAGTGAATATCCTATCAAATTCTGCCAAGATTTCATTTTGAGTCATCTTGATGATCCCTAGGCTGGGTGAAGGAAGAAGGTTGAGCAAGGGGCCAGAAACTCCATCCCTTAAAATCTACTGGCTACTGAAACCAAAAGAGCATCACCCCAGTGAGAGGCTGGCAGGGAAGATTCCTTTTCAGAAAGGCTCATGATGCATGCTGGTGAAAGTCTACAGAAAGCCATTGAGCTAAATGACTTTCTACAGACTGAGACAAAACCAGTACAGGGACCTGGGACATCAGAACCGTATTTGAGAGCAGATCAGTTCAAGTGTCAAGTAAAATGAGGAGGTGCAACATATGTTAAACAAGAGGCAAAGGCGGCTAAACTGACATGGGCTCAGCTGAGGAGAGTTACCTAGAACTGAGTCTATTGATGGCCCTCTGCTTTATACAGAGTCTAAGAGAATAAACAATATTCTATACAGGTTTTATTAGAATTATCAATGCTGATCATGAAGAATTATAGCTAAAATATTGCATACAAATGGTTTTGTCCCTAAATACGGAGTCTGATTCGGTTAATTTTGTGGGATTTGAATATAATTCTGTTGATATTTCTATGAAATTCATCATAAATGACATTTTTTTAAAATTTTTGTAGTTGGATTATTAGTTTTTACTTTATTCTTCATATATTGTTCATTGGTTCATCAACAGACCCAACATTGATATCAAACAAATCATTCTACCTGTAGAAAACCAGAGAATAAACTGACTAAATTGTTGTGAACAAAAATAAGGAAAGAGTTAAAAAGAAATCTATTAGATGTCATTACTTAAAAAAAAAAAAAAAAAAAAAAAAGAATATGGAACGTCAGAGAGGTGGGTATTTTGGCTGTATCATATCTGTGTATGAACAAGCTTACACTGTCATGAAGTTTCTGAAAATCTTGACTCAAAACCACATCTGAGCAACATTCTGGAAATATCTCTTAACGAACTTTGTAGCATTCACACGAAAACTCGACCCACATGGCAATATCTTGTTGCTCTAAGAAATACCTGTTTTGCAAGTCGTGCTTATTTTCAGAATAAATACCTACTTTTATTCCATAAGTCTGTTGCCTTTGAGTTTTTCATTTGATTTTTTTTGTGTTTTCATTTCTCATTCTCACATATTTCGTGTTAAGGGAAGTAACCACAAATAGACACCACCCCTCAATCACGATGAAGAAAGATTTCTCTCTAAAGTAACTAATTTCCGAAGGAAACGAAAGATTTTATGGGTTGAAAAAATAAAAAAGAGGATTCAAATTTTCGTAGGGTAGAAAACAATTTCATATAGGATTAACCGTTAGGAATTATTCGAATCCCAACCCTGAAATTCAATAATTCAAAAGTTTCAAGCATCAGAAGTAGGTTATTTGTGGCGTGAGTAAAAAAAAAAGAAAAGGATATTGTTTGTTTACAGAAGATGTTTTTGTGACAACAAATTTTTACGCATTGGATGACACATTTTTCGAGTTTTTATAGTTTTTAGCTGTTTAACCACACATAATTACCCAACTAACAAAAGTTTTCCGGACTCGGATTTGTGAAAAAGGAGAAAATAAAGATTTAATGCAGTGAAATTGTCAGGGGAAAAAAACGAATGATAAGGCTGGAAACACTAGCTACTTCTTTTAAAATGAGGGTAAATGAAATACAACCAAGGGAAAATGAAGAAATAGAGAAATTTCATTTCGCTTCCAAATTAGAATCAATAAATAAAATAATAATGAAATGAGTGATAAACTTATTTATTTTAAATAATTTCCAATTAATTTGTCATGTTCTGTGCGTACGCAGATTTTTAAAAATGAAGTTCTTCAGCCTGCTGAATAATAATGTTACGTTAAAAATATGTAAGAAAACAGATGTCAATAAGTAAAACGAAAGACTTATATCCAAACTTTTTAAAATCATATCTTTTTTCGTAAAACAAAACAATTTTTCACTTCTTGTTTACAATCCGTAATTAACGAGAAAAATGAAGAATCGGACCCCTCCTCCCAAAAAAAGGAGCGTTATATGTGATGTGCGCACGTAACACAAGAGGAAGATATGAAACGATCAAAGAGTCAGATAAATTTAATAATGTTGGAGTGTTTAGAAAAAGTGATCATCTAAAAAGCATTATTGTTGATATTTTGTGGCTTGGTTGTAGTCTCGGGAATGTTTGGCCGGTCGAGTGGGAGTGGTGGTCGCGTGTCGGTGAGGTCGAGTCGTGGGGTTTTTTGCCTTCGTTTTGCGACTGCGCTTGGGCACGCGCAAAATGAATTTAAACAGTTAAGAGTGACACGGCACACACGAACATGTTGCTGCTCTTTTCTCCAGACACAAAACCCCAGGAACATGTAAAGCAACCACCAAAAAGGATATTTTTTCAATACACTAAAAACCTGGCTTCATCCTTGAGCGCTAATAATAATCCAGCCATGTCTCTTATGTTGTTGATCTTGTTCAACGTCCGAAAAATCCATCGCCTCGTATCTGCGAATAATTATAAGAGGTTAGCACGTATTTTTTTTTTTCTATTTTCAAATAACTTTTGTGGTATTTTTTTTTTCAATTTCAGTTTGTTATTCATCCTATTCTTGGTGCTTTTTTTATATCCTAGTTTGATACTTTTTTTTTCAAAAAAAAAAAAAAGAAACTATAAATTCTAACTCTTCATAGAGGAAGCAATAATAGCCTCATGATGGAGGTCTAGCAGGAGAGTAGGACACTCGTAGTTGACACGCATTTATTCTTAACAAAACGACTTCGTGAGACTACGAACTTACAAAAAGCACATCAAAGATCTTGAAGAAAGCAAATGAGTTCCCCTGAACTGTCAAAATAAATACAACTACTCCAAGTACGAAGATATTTCTTTTTAGTCACTGCACTTCTGTACTTGAATATTTTTTTTCGATTAGAAACTCTGGAAGAAATACATTATTTTGAAACGTATTTTCAAACCGCGCCATCTCTTCATTCCTACCGAATCGAAGTAGAACACCGTTTAGAAATATATACATAATTAAAAATCATTTCTACAACCAAGTAACAATAACTTCGTTGGCCTTTTTCTGTAGACTTTTTTATGATTGAAGAGGCAAAAGTTAGTGAATAGACTTACAATCGATCACTACCCAAGCCGACCCTATCCTTAAAGTTTCATGTTTTCTAAGTTTAGTCATTGTCCTAGGCTCTCCGAAACAGTATCGATAGCCTTATGAGTGTATGCATTTTCTGCTAGTATCGGACTTTTAGCTTACCTTTCGGGTATAGAATAATAATTGCACCCGTTTTTATCTTCTTCTCGGCGTCACATGCGTTGAAATAGTTTCAAAATGGATGTCGTTCTTCTCTGCCACCTAGAGGACAAGGGAGGTGATTCCGCGCTAATGGAAGGGGTCTCTGCCTCATCGACGCTAGATTAGGTTTGACCGTGATACCTCCCTTCAGCTTCATGCTAAGCTAGTGTATTTATTTTCGTACCAATAATTTGGTATTTATCAAAATAATAGAAAAAGTCGTTCAATTAAATGCAACGCTAAATTTATGTATATATTCATTACTATTAATATTTTTCAAGTATTTTACATGTATTCCGGTCTATTTGCAAGGACTTGGAATTTGACGATTATTTTGATAAACGTCTCTGGATGAAATCAAGGAAATGGTCCCCTGCCACTGGCTTATTTTTATAGCGCACTGAATATAAGTCACTGAATCAAACTAGCTGTTATTTTGATATTAAATAACGCCTTAATTTTAAATAAAAACTTGCTATTTTAAAAATATTTTGGTATTTTTATTTTTATGTAGCGTGGTAACCAATATTTTTAGTTGTACAAGAGGGTTCTGCCTTTCAAGCTTTTTAAAGCCATGTTTTTTAGTCTTGAAAATATGTAAGCTCAACTTGATTTGATAGTCATTTGATTACTCACTCACCTCTTCAAGAAAGAATACATTTTTTTCTTTTTTTACCTTGCTCTATTACTTTCGAGTTTGTACCGTGTCTCAGAATGAATACTAATGATGTACTAAACTTTTAGTAACAACGTAAGCTGATATCTATATGGAAGTAACCACAGAAAAAATGTTTTTGTGAGGTAATTTTCATCGTGGGTGTTAGAATCATTTAGAAAAATGAATAGATTCGTTTTTTTTCCCTCGGCAAGTTGTTAAAGTGTTTAATAGAAAAAAAATGTAAATAATTGATTTGATGAGATATTTCTTTCCTCTAATCCTAGTGTTTTGCCTTCTATGTTCCATGGTCATTCATTAAAGACTAGACTGAATACTCGGCCTGATAGGCTGGATAAATTGCTGAAAAAAAAAAAATTACAATACCTGGAAATCAGATAATTTGTTTACTCTTGCTTATCTGGAGCCGAGAAAAACGTTAGCTATGGAAAAAAAATGGCTACTTCCGTTTAACTTCAGCAATATAGCTACTTCGGTTTGAGTTTTACGATTGTGGTTATGACATTATCGTTAAAGTATTACCTGCGGCTACGGTCTAAGTTTTTGTTGTTTTTATTACAAAAGATAGAATTTTAAGCAAGACAAAACAACAATCGTTGCATAACGAAAAAAAAAGTTGAAGAAACAATTCATTTTCTCTCAGTTGCAAAGCCAAAGGGCCACTCAAGATAGAGTTGATGTAATTTCAGCTTCACAAGATATTTGTTGACCTTGGATTTGAAAAGATGGATATCATATCTAGCAGGAAGGCACTCTCGGGGAAGTTTGTTCCACAAAACAACCATTTGTGGGGAAAAAAGCTGTTAGAGTGGAAATTGCAATGGGTATGTGGAGTGGTCAGAAAGTGTGGATGAACTTCACTAGAGAGCAAATTTTGTTCTGACTTGAAAATCTTTTACTGATGGAAGCAGGTGATGGAGCTCTTCTGAACATACTCCATGAAACTAGTGATAGAGAAGTGCCAGGCTTGCTGCATCATGTTGATAAAAGAATGGTTGGAGAGAATAGGTCATCACTTACTAGTTCATGCACTTGAATCTGCACCCTATCGAGGCTAGATATAGCCTCAGTGGAGCCTGTCCGGATGTGTGTGCAGTATTTGATATTGGGTCATTTCTGACTGGCAGCAGGTTGGGTCGGATATTTTCTGGAGTGGTATTTTCACCCAGTCTGGGGCAACAGAAGAGACATGGGGGTTCCATTTCAAGTCTGGTGTGAAGTTAAGGCCAAGAAGTTTATCAAAGCGTGGGGCCTCCTTGAGAGTGGTTCCATCCATATGGATTTGGGGGAATTGAGGGGTGTTACGATGATGGAAAGACAAGCCTGGTTTTAGTTTTGTCAAATGACCTAAGCCACTTTTTTTTTTCCTAATTGACTGCCATGTCCTGGTGGTTAAAGCCCCCTGATAATTATGTAAACAAAAAGATGGTTCTAAAAAAAAAAAACTATTAATCAAAGTTGAAATAAAATTAATTTTTTGTGCCGGTAAATTCATCTGGGTATGGAAACAACTATTGTTGAAGTTGGATGGTTGTAGCTATATTGCTGAAGTTGGCCATTTTATAGCTAAGGTTTTCTCAGCTCCTGGTGAGCAAGGACATCCTAATTATTATTATTATTATTACTATTCTTTTTTACATGGTCTCGGAAAAAAGTTAAATGTACATACCTATTGCATAACAGAAAATGAATAGTCCCTCTCTATGAGCGATACCAAAGAATCCACTGTTAGTGAGGTATCTCACTCTCCCCTCCTCTCTGTGAATGATACAAAGTCCCAATTTGCTCTGCAGTCGAGCAGTTTTTTATCCTCAATCAGTGGATTCAGCTGGAAAAGCAGGAGCAAAAATGTGTTCATATTAGCATGAATTTACATTGTAACCCCTCCATTTTGTTTGGTGATTACGAGAACTAACTTGCTAAAAACCTATTTGTATATTGTACCTGTCAAAAATGTCAGGATTTTTTGTTATGTACGGATAGATGAAGATTTTAGAATATTATTTTTCAGGACATTTTTTTTTAAAAATGTCAGTTGTCTATTTTGCAAACGATGTTATGAAAACCAAGCTGGGGTGGGGTAAATGATGCACGTTGTTTTAGAAAGCACCAGCAATAATAACTAAATTCCTGAACATTAATTTTAATGTTTTGTATTTGTAGCCAGTTGTGAGCTTTCAATACATCCATAATTGTGTTTGGCAATTGTCTCCCTGTGAATAAATTTAGCATTTTTCTTGGACCCCCCCCCCAAACTCCCAATCCAAATATATCCATGAATTTCTTTCATTTGTATTTATGAATACATCCTGTGAAGATGAAAAGATATAGATCAGGGTGCACATCATGTAGCAATGATCAGCAAGCCAAACCTGCTGGCTGTAAGTAAAGTGGGTTTGATCCCCCATTGGATTTACCTCTATTGTTGTTCTTATACAAATCTGTTATGTTCACATACTTATACAGTGAACAGTGTGAACTTTTGCTTTTCAGTCCATAATGCTGGACTTTTCCATTCAGATTGAATTTTGCTGATGAAAATACCTCTTACTCACCCATATTTAAAATTGTTTTAAAGTTATGGATGGAGGTGGTCATTTTGAAAACCTACAATCTGCCATTGGTATTTTAAATGGGTGACAATTGTAGCTCTGACAAGAAAATGTTTTGATGGTCAGACTAGAAGAATTTTGCTCCACACATAACTAGTCATTAGAATGTGCTAATTACGACTTCAATGTCGTGGCAGTATAAAGGATTGCTACATATAAGACAAAAAAAAAAGTAGTTCTTGTCTCCCAAATAAGTGGGCATTTGGTTGCACAATCAAACACTACAGTGTAGTGATACCAGAGTTGTATTATTTGAGACTTTGAATATCTAGGGAAGTGTCTTGTAGCAGAAATAGTTATTTTCTTCCAGTCTGTGACTGAGGTGAGAAGAGCAAAGGTTTTGAAAGCTGATTTTCAAGTCACAGACCTACTTGTTTGGGAAATTGGGGCCACACAATCTTTCTCCCTTTTTTGACCTTGTGCTATACTAAGCAAATATTATGAAGTATTTAAAGGCATTCAAGTTTTGAAACAAAAATGGTTGACAAAAGTCGATACACACTAGTGTGAATTTAAGTCTGTCTGTGTATGCTCCAAGTAGAAGGCCACTGTTTTGTACACTGGAAGCTGAAATCTGAGATAGGGGTACATCTTTTTGAGATGGCGGTGACCACTAAAACACATTGAGAATTTATTTAGCCGGCTACATAAACACAACCTTAAGCTGAAATTGTCTAAGTCAGTTTAATAATGAAGTATATTACTGAAGGGTTTACTATAGAGAAGGCATTTAGCCAGAAAAAGATAAGGTTGAAGCTATTTGTTCCATTGCCATGTCTAAATCTGTCTGAGATGTATGTAGTTTCATTGGCATGTGCTCCTCCTATTAGCAGTGCTTCATCACAAATTTCTCTACAATAGCAGAACCCCTCGATACAACTAACCTGTAAATATGCCAGATTTAAATGAACAGAAAGCTGTCAACAAGCCTTCGGTCTTTTAAAAGATAGTCTGACTCAAGTTTCTGTGCTAGCCTACCCCAACCTAGATAAACCATATAATTTATAAACACTCATCAGGATTGGCGGGGGGGGGGGTGCATGCCTTAGTCCAGTTTGACCTAGCCGGGGGGAGAAAGAAATTGGTTTTCTGATGTATTTTCTCTCACATAGGCTAATTGGCGCTCAAATTTGCTGGTCTTTCATTGAGAAATAGTTATTTGCTATAGTTTATTCTTTACAGAAATTAGACCATTACTTACATGATGGAAAATTTATCTTTTTGCAATCATAAGCTGGGTATTCTATTTTCATTATTTTGTTAATTTAAAAAAAAAAAACAAAAAACGAGAACAGTGTGTTCTTTGCCTCATCATTTCCAGGTTCACAACCCATATTTACATCCATGACACTTCTATTTCTCTACAACTGCATTTAACTCCACAGAGAATCTTCAGGAAGGGGTCTCCAAAGAATGCGACAAGGAATTTTTTATTTGTCACTCCTGTGTGTGACATCACCATAACACGCCAACGAAAAAGTACATAAACAAGAAGTTAATAAGAAAAATGTTCCTTGTCAATCATTTTTAATCAAACGTATATCAATGAAAAATTGCTTCCCGAATACTTTTTCTTTTTTTTAATTTTTATTTTTTCTTTGTGTGTGTTTGGCTGCACTAAGTTTGACAACACTGGAAAGCAATTGATATTTCATAGAGTTCATTAATGTGATGCGTAGTTCTCAACATCTTTGAGTACAAATAAATTTTTGTACTTCATAATATATATATATATGTATCTCGTTAAATTTACATTTGCACTGAAAGAAATTCTGTTTTCCTATGATGAATGGAAACCTGGAAATTCATTTTCATTAAAATTATTAGAAGCCTATGAATTAGTGCCCCAAAAAAGAAATTAAGAAAAAGCATCGACCCTCACCCACTCACATGTGTGTAGATTCAAATAAATGGTGAAGAAACTTCTTTCCTCTTCCTTTTTTTTTTTTTTTTTTTTTCAGACCCCCCCCCCCCAACACACACACCGAAATCGGCACCAATTTCTTTTTCTTAAAATGTGTGTTGTAGGTAATTGGAAATTACTGATTTTGTACATACTTCTGTTTTTCTAATGTGATGCATAGTCCTCGGTATGTTGGAGTACAAATATATTTTACTACTTCATAATATAGATAGTGACCAAATTACATTAACACTGAATAAAAAAGAAATTCACAATTGCACAATTTTTTATGACAAATTGAAGGTTAGGGTTAGCTTTATGATTATGTTGTGGATAAAATTGCCTCTAGAACTTGAATATTCTTATTTATTAATTTCCTTTATCATTCTGACATTTCTGGAAGGTTGAAGGATAAATATATTGAAAGCATATAAATGGGAAAGAAAAATCAAACTTCCTCCAACAATCTCAACTTGGTTTGCTAATTACATTTTCTGGTTCTCGAACATTTTGCTATTGAGCTACCCTCATTTGAAGCCTACAGATTCGTACAAAAAAAGTACATTGATCCCTCCCTCATGTGTGGATTCCAGTGAGTTACACCAGGTGATAATGCTAGTGTCATCAATGCTGGGACATTTTTTAAAAAATAGTGGCAGCCATATTTGAAGGTTTCTGTTCAGTTTAATCTGAGCAATCATTGGGATTGTGCTGGATTTACACTAGTTGCCCAGCAAAAAGAAAGAAGAAAAAAATACTAACTCGATATGAAATTTTTCTAATCTTTGTATTGTGAATTTTCCTGGCCTGTGACTTGTGGATATTTCTGACTTGTGACCAAAATATAAGCATAGATAACTTTAATATGTGTTCCAAGTGGCTTCCAAAGTTAAACAGCAAATTTGCATATGATCTGTGGAAAAAAGATTTATGCATTTAGAGTTGACTGACCAGTCTTCCCCCAACACCAGCAGGGTTTAGCTGTTCACTTGCCTTTGAGTGGGAAGGCCAGAACTGCATCTTCTGACATCAGTGTTGAGTACTTGGAGGTAAACAGCTATGCACACAATCATCAAAAAATTGGATGTATTAGTTCTGCCAGATAAGGGTAGACAGCATTTTGTCATCTTCAATAAGCAATACAATCTGTATAGAGCAGCTGACATGTACATTAAAGATAATAGATTTTGACCTTGCATAATTCAGATTCACTCAAAAGAATGTAACTCCTTCTGACCAAGTGATGGCTTTTATGCTTCTTTTGTTAGTGAACCATTCTGAGAGGGATGCAAGTTTGGTGTCGGCATTGATGAAGGTTTGTGGGGACAGTATTTATGAAGGATGAGGGGTTGGCGTTGTCCAACTTTCTGGCATAGCAAGAAGGTTTGACGTGTTGTCAAGTCTACCCTATCAGCTGAGGTGGAAAGCATGGAGGCTGCAGTTTATATTGCCTATATCATCCAGGAATTGACATTTGTTTTTCTTTGCAAAATTTGATCTAAAGATATGTGCTATAAATGATTAGACCTGTTGACTTCAGATATGCGTTTGTTTTTGTCCTGTGATGTGTAGTTCTTGACATCTTGGAGTACAAATAAATTTCAAGACCTTATATTTAGTGCTGCTACCCATAAGTTGGAGGAATTTGATTGGGTTGATCTATCTGTTCTTCTGTTGGGTTATTCATCTCTTCCTTTGTTTTGCCAGGCATTTCCCACCTCTGAAATAAAAACACAATTCAGTATGATGAGGGAAATCTTGAGATAAAGAAGAGGTTAGTAGGCTAGTCTCGTGGACCATTAATATTGCAATGAGTTTGATCCAAACTGACTGTCAGACTAAGCTGATCTTGGTCAATATCCATAATTTGATCTCTCAGTTGAAGCTATAACAAGCTTTGCCATACACAATGGTTTTTTTTTTTTTTTTTTTTTTTTTTTTTCCAACTATAGAAAAGCTTACCTTGTATTAAATTCATTCCATTCAGTGCCTGACAAAAATTGAATGGTTGCACACATTAACTTCAATATAGAAAGTCTGAAACTCATTCTATATTGATAATGATATGCACTTATATATATATATATATATATATATATATATATATATATTATTTATTTATTTATTTTTTGTTACAAGTAAATTTGGATAGCATTAAATGTATTCCAAGTTGACTGGATAGTGTTAAGACTGCTTGCTAAGCATGTTTTATAATCTGTGTAATGAAGAGTGACTTTTTGTATTTGGTTCTTTTCCATCTAAATGAGTTCAGTCGTTTCTTTTCCTTTCATCCACAAAAATTCTCATAGAAATTGAAATGTATCCATGAATTTTCTCAGAGGTTAACCACTCCTATTATGAAATTCTTTATGCTTGTAGAGTTGCCATTAATTTCCCTTAATGTGATCGATATAATGTTGCAAAGATAGAGACATCTAATTCCACAGAAAGAGTGTTCAGTTGGTATTGACCATCATAACAAAGACCTAACTGTATCTACATAGTTGTTAATGCAGCAAAATATTGTCAAAATGGGACAAAATTGTAAGTTACAAAATTCTTTTGAGACTATCTAAAAGTTTGTTAAATGTCAGTGCTCTTATGAGAGGTATGAATCCAAAATTACCCACCTAATGAACATTAGCTTTCTTTTGAACTAATCTTGATATTACTTGGTATTTGGTACAGATGATCTATCATCAAATCTGTACCTCTGCAGAGCATTTTAAAGTAGAATTTTAGGCATTCTTCAAAACCTATGGTTACTCCCAAGGTTTCTGTATTCCTGTAGACTCCATGTGGAGCATAGGCCTGCTTTGTGGTATCAGTAGCAAGTATTTTACAGGGTGGATTAGCTAGCCCCATGCCCAAGCTATAGGTTTTTCTCTTGGAGTAATCTTCTAGAAAAGGGCTCAAAGTGCCTGCTATTCACCCATAGCTGTGCAAGTAGCAGATTTGTGCATCTCCCCCCCCCCGCATGAGTTGAAAATGAATGCAAGTGGCCTGATGCGGTTCATGGGTTCTGTTTTCTGTTTTCTGTGCCACTGTCAACTTTTCTAATGAATCGAGTGGTTCTCATTTGTTAATTTTGTTTGTTTTTTGGGGTTTTTTTTGTTGTTGTTTTTTTCGAATATAATTACGCATGTTGGGTTCAAAGAAAGCCAACCACATTATAACTGAGCCACAATAACTGCTAGATTAGTGTGGGTGATATTCAAGGGCAGGCAATAAGTGAAAGACAGTTAAATTAAAACCTGCTTCCCTGATGTAACTGTATGACCAAGTTTCACTAGTTTCATTGATGGTCTCAAGGAAATGGGTTACTGTGAAAAAAAAAAATTGAAAGGTTAAAAGAAAATAGTTCTGTTCATTGACTACTGAAATGTTTTTGTCTGATTCAATATATTTTTACAGTTGCTTTGTGACGAAGGTCTAATATATTCCTTAGTGGGATATGAAAGGGAATACTAGGCTCACTGGTTCGAAGGGAAAGTGAAGTGGGCAATAATTTTATTGGTAAAATATTGATGTAACCCGTCTTATATCACAAATAACACTTTAATGAATTGCATTATATCAAGGGTTGCTTCTTATTAACAAAGATGCTCTCCAGATGACACTGGTCTGCCATCACCTCTTTCAAACCCATTAAAATAGCTTCAGCATTAATTGAGTGGGGTTAGAGCATATATCCTGCACTTGACCAATACTTATTTGCTAACATTTGTGTATTCATGGTACCTTCCACTGAGCAATGGTTAGTTTGCTAGCTAGTCTCAAAGACTATTAGATAGTGTTGTAAGTTTGATGTTTTTAATTTTTTTAATTTATTTATATTTTTTCTTTTAGGTGTCATCGTTAGAAGGGGAGACCAAGCAGATAGTGTAGCTATCTCATTAAAACAATCAGAACTCTGGCAAGATGTCAAAGTTAAAAAAACTGAAAAGGAACCTGAGGGTTCACAGCTCAGCAGTGCTAACAAAGGGGAAATTTCGGAGTGCTTGAAAAAGAGTGGCAGGTCCTTTTGTCAAAAGAGCAGGCCCAGATCGATTTTGGCACGGAGACCTTCAAAAGAGCATAGATCAGAGGTGGAGGATTTGGTTGAGCCAGATGCTCCACAACAGCCAGACAATTTGCAGATCACCCTTCTGCCTTGTCAGTTTCCTAACTCGTATCATGTCCAGTATCTGCCTTACCAGACCTTTCTGAAATCATTTTTACAAGTCACAGCCCTGCTGGACAAACTTGGAGCCAAATGAGGAAGTTGAAACACCTATTGCCATCACGAATAGCAAGTATACACTGATCTTTTTAGACTCTTTTCAATTGGTTGGTCCCTAATGTTAGATTGATATGAAACTTGATCCAGACATTCAGGTGAAACATCCTCATCTTCTTCCTCCCCCTCTTACTACCACCACCATATCTAATGATGCTAAATATGATATGTTACTTGGTCTAGACCTTTAGGTGAACCATCCTCATCTTCCTCCTCCTGCTACCTTTACCGTAACTAGTGGTGGTAAGTATCCATTTTCTTGGTCGTATTATGTATTTACATGAAACTTGGTCCAGACCTTCGGATGAATCATCCTTATCTTCCTCTTCTTGCTACTACCACCGCAGATGGTGGATGCTTAGTTGAACTTATGGTTGATCTTAGTTTTGGTGGAATCTAATCTTCAAGTTATCTGTACTTCATGAGGTATACTTCCAGATTATAGACTTCAACTATCAAAAAGATTGAATGGTCTAGTGTGTTGAGCTCATACTGAAAATGACAGTATTTTCATTCAACATTGCAATTTAGCCCTGGACATACTTGTCAAGTAACAGTGTATCCATGACCCTAAAATTTGGGCCCCGCCCACTATTTGAAAGGAATAGCTTTAGAGACTAAGGTTGATTATATATGGTTTTAAAACGAAAAAAATACTTGGTGCATTGTTTGAAATTTAAAAAAAACAAAAAACCTTTTAATCATATTGAAAATAGTCAACATCGTCAGTCAGCAAAATTTGTTAGTTTTTTATGATAGTTCGTTGGCGGCCCAAGATCAAAAATGTCTCTGATTTCTACTAGCAGGTAAGTGTGGACTATGCCCTTATTGCTATTTGATTTATGAATTGATTGCTGTATTAGTGTCCTAATTATTAGAATCAGATTTGATTGTATATTTCTTTTTTTTTTTTTTTTTTTTTTTTTTTTTTTTTTTTTAACCCGAATAAAATAGAATGAATTGTATTTCTCTGTCAATTTTTTTTATACATCATTGCTACATTTCATTGATCTTACATAATTCTACTTGGTTGATTTTGGGATTTTAATCCTATTGCTCCAATTTTGGTGATCTATTCAATACCGGTGGTTAAGTACAGGAAGCAAAAGGAACGTAATCTTCAAACGCATTTATGCGGCGGTTTGTGGTGATTGATTATATAAATCCAGGGTTATTCACTGATTAGAGCAATAGTTATTGGTAACAAATTATATCCTCTGCTAAGTTTCTTGTATTTTACCAGGACCCCTTCAATACAGCATCTAGAAGTTCCTCTTTGTACTCAGTAGATATGAATAACTAAGCTTAATGAAGTATTATATAATTGGCAATTAAAGGGTGATGCCAAATAAGTTGAAATGTCATGGAAAATGCTGAGAGAGAGAGAGAGAGAGAGGCACGTTGAAGCGGGTTGTCATTTGGCCGTTGTGGTATGAGAATTTCCCAGAGGGTAGTTCATTCATTACGTTTCATTCTGAAGTTAGAGAAAACAAACTGTTCAACTTTTTTTTGTGCTACCCTATTTTTAAGGCTTCATCTCTTTAAAATCATCTAGTCCTGCAATATTCAAACTGTGTTCCACAGAACTAAGTGCTTTTTTTTTTTTTCTTTTTTGTTATATACTTAATAATTCTTCAATACATAAACGATTCCTTCACGTCTTTATTTTATTTCTTCATCACCAATACTACTTTTCATATAAGAAATTGATGTTGTGCATTTTTAATTAAAAACATATTGGTTATTTACATGACATGGACACTATTCAGTCAGTAGTCGTTCACGTGTCTATTACTTTCAGTAAGCTTCGTTTTCACTTTTTCATTTGAGTGTGTATTTTCTATTTGGATTGATAAATATTCAGATAATTCCATGAACAAGACCAATATCCAATACTTACATCTAATATACTTCTAGTACTAAGTTAAGTTTATTTTTTTGTAATGCTTGTATAACTTATAGGAATAATTAAGAAAAAATTTCTGCAAAAAATCAACATGGATGAAAAAATAGTTTATAAAACTTATATACAAGTAACTTGAGACAGGAACGTAATTGGATGTATTTATTGATATATAATCAACTTCTCTCATGAAAAACAAAATAATTGTACACTGTGATATCAACAAATAAACTATTTGACTTTCTAAAATCAAATTTAAGATTATTTCTTGAATATGTAGATTTGATATCCAAAATAATAATGGTAGTACTCTTACATTGGACTACTAAGTTGTATTAGTCACTAGAGAACAAAGGAGTCCACACATGGTCAAAGTTTCCGCATGAAAAGGACGTTTGGATAGAATATATATGTTATAGACAGTATGTATATTACAGCTGAAAAAGAAAACATGAACATTTAGGTTGATAGCTGGATCTATGAATTATTGTTGAAGTGAGATATGCAAGTTATTACTTATAGAGAAGGAAATGTTAGTTAATTTAAAGGCAAAATTGAGCTAGTACAGGTGACATAGGTTTTGAGTAGGTGCCATTCTTGTGTGAAAGTTGTGGAGAACAGTAAAGACTACTGAAATAATTGGGTTTCAATAGAGTTAGCTGGCAACTGCCAAGATGTTATTAAAAGATGGGCAATCAGTGGAGAGATATGAACAAAGCGATGTAGGCAAATCAAGTATATACCGAGGCTATGGAGGCTCCTGTCGTCAAAAGTGACAGCACAGAGATGTGATGCCAAAATTAAGTGAATCAGAAAAGTCTCTGCGTAACTTTTGCTTTTCTAGCATATGTAAGTCACGGTAGATAAATGGTATGACGCATGGTCAAATGGATCCATGTGTCTTCCCAGAAGTAAAGAGAAAATTTAAAAAATAAAGGGAAGATAACCAGCCGAGCAATTGTGACTGCACTCCACCTAATAAGCTGATAAATGAGACATGATAAACGGATGTTTAAGGTATTGGTGAATTGGAGCTGAAGGAAGTGGCGTCATTGAATATATGGCTAGCTCTTTGGTTTCATTTTAAAGCTATATACTTATTCGTATTTCAGATAGAATTGAACGGGCTACTACAAATGTACCGAAATGTAATCACCTGATAACCCTGCTTGCCGATAAAACTAAGTGGGGGGGGGATCCTAGATATCGAAACAGTCCCCATTCTACTTGATCATTAACTGAAAGTTGTGAGTTTTTTTTTTTTGTTTTTTTTTTTTTTTTTTTTTTTTCTAAGCAAAGGCAAGGAAAAACTTCTGAATGTTTTAGATTCAGGTTATTTTCTTTGTTTTTGAAATCGGGTGTTGATGTCTGCTGGATTATTTATCATTCGCAAGATTTGATTTTATAATCTTTTTTTGTTACCTTCATCTAATGTTGTTTAAAATGTAAAATAAAGTTATTCTTGAGAAATTTTGTGTTTTCTGTTTTGTTTTTTGTTTGTTGTGGTTTTTTTTTTTTTTTGTTTTTTTTTTTTTTCCTTCAATGAACATCGGTGTTGGCAAAAGAAGACCAAAGTGAAAAAGATAGAAAATATATACATGATTTTGGTACATTCTTTTTCTTTTTTTAAAAATTTAGCAACATGAATTATTTGCATTTGATATTATAAACAGGTGTTAAGAGAAAAAAAAATGAATATATAAAAATATCCTTCAGACAAGGATTTTTGGTGAAACTTTGTCAGGAAAGGGATTTGATAAAACGGCTATAGTCTGGCTGTGTGTCAATGAAACATCTAGGTGCAGTCGACTTCGATTAGAATAATTCGCAGATCCAAACGTCAAATCTTGGACGAAATTCAAGGATTACTGAGTTCAACATACACTTGAAGTAGGCCGGAGAATGCATCAACCGAATCGTGTTTACAAAAACTGATATAAATGATAATCAGTTTAAGCATTGTTGTGAATCATTTGATCTTCAGACAATATCGGTAAGTCTTAACAGGTTTTGAATTCTATATTCTTTTGGCTTTGTAAGGACCCAAATTTTTTCATTCAAGAGATACATAATGAGCATCGAATAATCCAAGAGATTTACTGTTAAAACTTTACTTCAGATAATCATTGATATAAAAATGTATTTAAACCTGTGCTGGAAATGAGATATAAAACGTTCATCACAAATATTGTGCGTGTGTTGCAAGAAAGCTGCCAACTGTCGGTTACAAAAATAATCCACAATGCCTTTCAAATCTTGGATTATCTCACATTCACAGAATATAGCAATGTAGACACACCCTCCCCTTCAACAACACACAGTACATACACACATTCATTTTTCTCAATAAGTCACTTGACTAATCTACATATACACACGAGCGCTCTTATACACAAATGATCTCAACTTTGTCACGAAGGCCTCTTTTTCGCCAATGAAGATAAATTTAGAAAAACAATAACTTAGCTCCATCTCCCCAACTCTCAAAACCTTGTTCTTTGCAAATTTTATTGACATTTGAAATCGAGAGCAGTTTATTGAAATGAGTAACTGAAATAAATTCAATCCAGTTTCCAAACTTGCATGTTTCCATATTGTTTATTGAACTCGCCATATATATATATATATATATGTGTGTGTGTGTGTGTGTTTTTGTTATAATCCTGATCAATTTTCCAGTCATCTTCAGGTGTACAATTAATAGGGGTCAGTTGTTTTTTGTTGTTTTTTTCGCTGGTGAGCAGTAAAATGAAAGGATTGGTATAGCTCTTCCTCTTTCTTCTGTGTGGATTTAAGCCTGAGTATGGCCAGAATCGATCGACCGAATCATCATAACAATAAAGCGAATAAGTCCTTTCGTCCGAGCAATTCTCGAAAATATGAAGTCCTCATTTTTGCTCTCAGTTCATCGTTAAAATCCCAGCTTTTCCCCCTGACTGCAAAACCATATTTTTTATTTCTGTTCTGATCGACAGAATCTGTCGCACAATGGATAAATGGCCAATTTATTCAAGCTGATAAAGTTGTAGTTACCTTTTTAGAATTTTCAAAAATTTTTTGATCTAGAATCAAGGTTTTCGTTGAAGGAAGAAAAATGCTCAACTGTAAAACTGCAACTCTGGCAGTCCGATTATTGATTTCAAATATCGACATGAGTAACCTCTCCATGCTCCATTAAGTTGAATAGAAGTTCTATTGTGAAAAACCCAAAAGTTTTTTTCGCTGTTTTGTAGAACCTATTTAATTGATGAATCACCCAATCGCTATTTTTCCCTCACAAGTCAGTCTCCAAAATACACACACTCCTCTACTTATGAACGTTCAAATTACGAACTTACAGAGAAACGAACGAACTTGTCTGTAAATTCAAATTTCAAACATCACAGCAGTTTGGAAGTTCAACCTATGCACAATAGGTGGCATTACTGCAGCTACTCAACTTCACCCAGTAAACACAACGCGGTTATTATCTCTCTCTGGTGTTATTTATGATGATCAGTGGATTTCACAAGTATATATGTTGCGACAGCTAAGCTTGAAGTTAATCTTCTTTAAAAAGGGTCACCATCGTTTGCCCAAGAATTTCTACTTAGCTTGGATTTTTTTTTTTTTTTTTTTTTACTGTTAGATACTGTGCCGCCCTGGGTTTACATCATTAGAGGGATGGCACCATTATGACTGCCTAAATTTGTTTATATCTTTTAATTATATTTGTTAATTCGATAAATTAGAATTAACTTAGCCTAGTTGACTCTGAAGTAATGTACAATAATTTACTTCTTCCACGGACCTTGAATGAAACGTTTTGCACGGGCCTCTTACGGGACATTTCATTAGGGAAATGGTCAAAATTATAGCCAACCAAAGCCATGATGAGAAGAACCAGTTTAGTCTGGAGATGGAGGGCGTCCGGTAGATAGAAAGTTAGTTGGCTAATTTGTCGCCTTTAACGAACATCGTTCAGTCAATCGAACGGCAGTTCAGTTGCACCTTGTTCTTTTCTACCTCACTCAACATTCGGTTCGGTGATTGATAATTATAAGGTTCCTGTCTATACCGTAGTTTCGTGATTCAGCCTTTTGCAGCATTTAGTTCAAGATAAAAGTGTAGTTACTGTTCTCACGTCAATGAAAAATAACATTTAACTTTCAATTTTCTACTTCGAACGTTATTTCAGTAGAACTTCAATTGTTTTCTTTATTTTACATTATGCAATAGAGGAAAAGGGTTATAAAAGTAATAGTTTTGGAATGAATATATCTGATTTTTTTTTTTTTTGTAGTAACGTTTTTTGGGGAAAAACCCCCCAGAAAACTTTAACTATTTCTGAAAGAATGATTTTCCGTCCTATAACGATGCAACCCCCTGGGAATAAATTTTACCAGGCAGGAGCATACTTGAAAAAATTTCCTCTCAGATTTTATGCAAAAAAGAAATTTAGTGTTTTTTTTTGTTTTTTTTTTTTCAAGATACGTATACTTAGTACCAGCTATACAAAAAGATCGCCTAAATTCTAGTAATTCTGGGAATAGGGTAAGTTCTGGAAAGTGTTGCCAAACTAGCGCCTTTTACGCTTAATTCAGCGTGTTCCTTGTTTTCGCAGACTGAAAATCCTACAGCTATTTTAGCTGAATCTATTCATTTTCAACTCTATTAATCGGCATAAAAGGCTGCCAATCAATCTATTTCCGTTAAATGTTCCAAGAGACTGGTTTCTCCTGTAATCAAATGATGATAATAATAATAGCCATGCATTATCACATCTTCAAACCTTGTTATTCGCAAATTTCATCATTTCTTCCATTCGACGTTTGACCACGGGAGAAACTAGTCTCTCGACACATGTAAAGAAAATAAATACAATCTATCCTCCCTATTTTTTGTATTTCCATATTGTCGATTATAATCATCATTACATACAATATATATATATATATATATATATATATATAGACAGAGACAGAGAGGGGATGAGAGATAAATCCAGATATATGTATATATCTGTGATCTTTATATCTATACATTATTCGCGCGCTTTTTAAGGTCGATTGTAATTGGATCAGGCAAACACATGATTGCTATTATAAACTCCCATTGTGTTGAGAATAGAAGAAAAACAAACAAGCAAGAACATAGAAAGGAATGAAGGGCGGCACATCGTAAATCTAAAAACTCTCTACGCCGTTGTCCGTTTTGTACCTCTCCAAAGCGGACCTGGGAGATGAGGAGCCAGGTTAGAATAATTAGGCTGTTGTTCGTAGGAAGAATAGAAATAGAAGGAAGAGAAATTTTGCCCCCATTCCTGTATTAAAAAAAAAAAAGGAAGTAAATTACGCAACCCCCAAAGACTGACACCGAAACATAAGCTCAGCATTTTAGGGTACGATATGCATGAAATATGACTCAGCTTTGATAACTCTTTTTGCGATAAAGACATCTATGTTCATGTTCATATCTAAGTAAATCTCTTTGATATATGAGTTGGTTCATATTCATCTGAGTCACTATCTATCTATCTATCTTAGTCTCTTGGGATTTTTCTTTTCATAGATATCTATGACATTCAAATTTTAACAAATAATTAATAAAGCCAGTCATCAATGCAATGAGTACAGAAAGCGTTTTAGCACGTACTGTCTTTCGTTGAATCCGAACAACGATAGATTGTTGAGAGACGCGGAGATTTGGTCCTCGTCGTGGTTTGATTGTAGCGCGTGTGCGGCCCTGTAGATGTGGAAGGAAGGATGCTGTACGAAGAGAAGGGAATGCGCGCCAAATATGAAGTTGGACGCGCATTGATGAAACAATGTAGAATGAAGATATACACATATTTTGGCTAGGGAAAAGACATACGTTTAATACAAGTATAAAGATGAGGTACATGTAAGGATAACATTTATACGATCGATCGTGAGAAGAAGAGATGGCGAAAGGTGGGAGCTTTCTTGTCTTGATAGTGCTGGCGTCGGAGTTGTAGCTGAGTTGTCTGAATGCGTAGATTCCGTATGGTTGGAGAGCTCCCAGATACGTGGAAACCGGGTTCAGTGCGAGCCTTATTGTTTTGTTATTGTTATTATTAAGTAAGTGAGTCAACTTGGGGGCTATTCTCAGACGCTGATAGACTCTTGACGAACAGACTATGAAAGACATAGAACATAGTTTTATCCATGCGTATTTCCCGAAGTGAAGGTGGTTAAGATCGGATCGATCAGTGGGTTTGGCGAAATGATAGCGATCTTAGGGAGATGGGAAGAGAGTCGAAGAGTAGCCGGCTGCGAGGGCCGGGGCCAGAGGCATGACCAGCTAAGGGTCCTGGCGCCGATGAGCATTGGACCAGGGAGAAAGAAAGAGAGAGAATGGCCAGCCGCAGAGGCCGGGGCTAGAAGCGTAACCAGCTAGTGGTGCTGGAGGTAGTATGTGTGCTATTTATTTACTGCCCCACAACAGAAAAATGTGACACAAGGTCGGGGCTTAAGATGGGGAAAATAGGTGCAACCCTTGAATAATAGCTCCTGCCGACGCGACTTTGATTGCCAAGCAACCGTAGAAGCTAAAACAACCTCCGTCACGAAAGCGTCAAATTGGGGACTTGCTCCTTCAAGTGAAATGGAGCAGTGCTGCCCCAGGGTGCCATATTCCCTGCAGCTGGGCTGAGTAATAATAGGAGAGCCCAAGGACGAGTCCAAAGGCTTCCCGATGCGCGTAGCAAAGTGCAGCCTCAGTAAAACCTCATTGGCTAACGCTTTGCACCGGTGCACTCCGTCTTTGATGCCAACCACATCACAATCTCCGGGCCATTCGACAGGCAAGTGTCAGTACCCAATATCTATCTTGAGATTCCCTAGCCAAGAATTTTGTTTGTTCCGCAGTTTACATTCAAACTTGGAAAATTCTTTTTTCATTTTATTGTGGAGATCAAATACTTGTGTAAATTGAAAAAATACTACTTTGCCTGAAAAGAATGGATACAGACTCCGCACCCAAGTTGACAAAATGGTTATACGTGTACGTATACATTTGGACTAGAATGTTTGTAGGTATTTTCCAAGTCTGGTACAATGCCACAAATATGAGGCCCCAACGAGAATCGAACTCACTATTCAGAATATGATTTTTAACCATCGTACAATGGCGAGGGGTTTGATTTGTGCCTCTATGGGTGTATGCGTCTGTGCATTGATTCTCGTGTGCTAGGGAGAGCGTTCGTCAAATTTTAGTTGAGGATCCGTGTCGTATCTCTTCATTCATTGCTAACACAATCGTGGGACTCTACCGATATTTAGCCTTTGATAAAAAATATCTTTCATATGAACAAGACTTTATCCAGTTTGAAGAGAGAAAGAAAGAAAGAAAGAAACTCAGACAGAAATAAAATGAAAATAAATTTAAAAAGATCGAATCGTCAAGGAAGAACATGAATACTAGAAAAGAGAAGAAGGAAAGAAATAAAAGAAAGACCGAAAAAAAGATCTCAGAAATAACGGAAGATAGAAGAAAAGGAAAAGAAAGAAAGAAAAAAAGGGGTGTCACCCCCCCCCCCAAATATGAGTCTTTAGGAAGATATTTTTAAGACGTGTTTTACTCATTTAATGTTATTTATCATTGACTGTCGATTGGAAATAATTCCCACGAATACATTTCCCCTCAAAGTGATTGCGGATTTTACACTGAGGAGACTGGTTGCATGATAGAGTTGTCATATAGGCCAGTTTATAATAACTATAGAACATATATAACGTACAATATACCGGTATTCTGGATGGGAGACCATTCGACTAAGGCTCTAGTTGTATAACAAGAGTCCTGCGATGAGTTACAATAGACAGTAGTTTAAAATGCCCTTGTGAATAATGCATCTTATAGTTCGGCAAATACCGTTCTTATTCTAAATGTCTAGAATTTTGGAAAATGAAGAAAAAAAAGTCTTTTGATGTTTGAAATATCAACGGGGGAAGTCGTTTTAGAGACAAGAATATGTTTCAATCAAAGTGCACTGTCTCGATTGGTTTCTTCTTTTTGTGTTAACGTTTGATTACAGAAATAATCTTATTGGGTTGACCGAAAAGTTCGTACTGTTTATATCGTTAGATGGCATTAGGAGCGTTTAGTTTTAACTTGTCCACCGTATCCATCAGATATTGCACTTTAAGATTAACCACTTATTCCGGTCTTTATAGAATTATTTTGATGGAAAGAAACTTCAATTTCATGGAAGACAGCAAAAGGCACCAAGAAAAAGATAAAAAGGTTTTAGGAGGAACCATATGAAGCTGCCTTAAAGATCCCAGAAAATAGTGAAAAAAAAAACAAACAAAAAAAAAACCATGTTAAATATGTTTCTAATATGTCAATGTCGAAAAAAAATCTTATTTTCATTTAATAAACTGAACGAAATTTTTGATCAACCTAATACTTGCCGCATAAAATTAGCATATTTTCCGGCGTAGGGAATGCTCCGACCCCAAGGACACACCCAAATTAAGAAAAAAAAAAAAAAGAACCCTGTTTGGGTAGGCCTATTAAAAAGTAACCATTTATCTGTATGACGCGGAGAACATTTTGGACTTATTTTGTGAAAATAAAATTGCACCTTAATGCTAGGAAATATGGTACCTACTATTTGAATTGGGTCAGTAACCTGGAAAACTTACTCGTGAATCATTGTGTGATTTAAATGCGCAATTTGAGGAGGATTTAGTTGAAACAGGAAGCTGAGATACAAGACGTGACGATTCCTTTGAGAATGATGTAGATGCCCAAAAATTCCGGCCTAAGTTTAGTCGGTAACATCGCATACCGTCTAAATCCGTGTTAACATCCTACACGTCACCGACCCACAGGACAACTCAGCTGAACACAATTATTCTTAATATAACCAAATTACTTGTTATTTATTCAACTATTTAATTTCAGATTGAGCGCAAAGAGCTATAGTAGGATACTTTTAGTTCATTGCTCACTGAATAGCTAACCTTATCGTACTTTCTATGGACTCATCTGGTTCTTTTTCAGCGTGTGTGTTGGCATACAAGGTCATCAATTACACATAAGATAAATATATGAGTTTGGTACTTTTCGGGATGGGCGTTTAGGCGTAAACCCATTTGACGATTGGCGTTTTGGCGCAAGTAAAAAAAGAATGACAATGATTCATTATCATTCAAAGGTGAAACTTTGAAAAGTCTCAAAACTGTAAATCTAACGTAATTGAAAAAATATTTTTGTGTTGTAAATAAAACTTGAAGATAAAAAACAAACTCACTCTCGATTTTGCCCCTAGAAGTGGAAAAAGAAGTTCCGTCTTGATGTCACACCCTGAAAGAGAATGATAATTTCACCCCCGATTTGACCACGAAAGTGAATAGACATTTTCTCCGTGATTCTAACCCATGAAAAAGAAGAGAAATACACACTTTTTTACCCCTAAAAATGAGAAAAAGATTCACCCCTCGAAAGTGAAAAGAAAAATTTCACTTGATTTCAAATTCTAAAAATGAAAATAGACGTTCTACCAAATAGTGATAAAGTTTAGTTCCTCTGAAAGAAAAAAATCTCCCTCCTTGTTTTGAAAACAAAAAAAAAACAAGTAAAATGAAATTCCCTCGATTTTGACAGCTAAAAGAGATAAATTAAAGTTCCCCATTGATTTCGTCCCCAAATATTGAAGAAAAAAATGATCTTCCCCTCGATTTAGACCCCTGAAAGTGGAAGAAAATTCCTTGGGTTTCGACTATTTAGTGGAAGAAAAATTCCGTTTATCAAGAATACTATAAGTGAAATAAATATCCTCGATTCAGACTCGTAAGTGTTCAAAATGAAAATTCTTCTTAGATCTTTTGCCCCCGAATCGGAAAGAAAACCCCATAACCCCACTCCATTTTGACCCTTAAAGTAAAATGAAATTCCCTTGCATTTCGACCCCTTGAGTGAAAAAAATCTTCCCAAACGATTTTGACTCCTAATAATAATAATAATAAACCCTTTGATTTGGCCCTCTAAAATTGGAAGAAAAATCTCCACCCCAATTTTGCCCCATATAAGTAAAACAAAGAACAAAAAAAAAAAACTCACATGGATTACGACCCCTGAAAGTAAAAAAAATTACCTCTCAGTTTTGAACCCCAAAACTGAAAGAAGTCTTTCCCTTGATTTTGACCCCTATAATTAAAAAAACATATCTAACCCCTCCATTTCGATACAAAAAAATCTCCCCCACCCTCGATTTTGACTCCTAAAAGTTCCCCTTCGACTTTTTTGCCTCAAAATAGAATTTTGACAACTATGAGTAAGAAAATTCCCTTAGATTTTGACCCCTAAAAGTGAAAAAAATCATCCCCCTCGACTTTGAGCCCAAATATAGAAAGATTTCCTTGATCTTGAACCTTAAAAGTTTGAAGAACGAAACATTCCCACAATTTTGACCAGTAAAAATAAAAGAAAAAAATTACACCCAAATTTTGATACCAAATAATGAAAAATCTCCCCCTCCCACCAGCACGATTTTGATCCCGAAACATGAAATATAAAATCCTTTGGATTCCGCACCCCAAGATTGAAAAAAAAACTTTGGGTTTTGAGCCCTAAATTAGAAGTTTCTCTCCCAGGTCTCCTTACTCCAGGCAGTGATTTAGGTCTAATTGTAGATGATGATGAACGCAGTGATTATCCTGGCTAAGCTGGAGATATTTTGCCACACAAAAATATCCCAATTCTAAGTGGTAAAAAGGAATCGGCAATATCAACTACGTGAGAGGAAAAAAATAATAAAAATAGATAAATAAGCATTGTCAAAATTTTTTACTTTAATGGATTTCTTGAGTCCAATGGTTTAATCAACTCAATTTTCAATACACAAGAAACCAATTCTTTCTTTTGAGTCAGTCTCCAGCAAAAGCCAATATCCATAATTCTAAAGTATAGAAGCATCATCATAGTAATATAAGAAAAAAAATCAAGTTCCAGAGAGAGAGAGAGAGAGAGAGAGAGAGAGAGAGAGAGAGAGAGAGAGAGAGTGGGGGGGGGGGGACTGGTTATGACATTTTGGTCTGGTAAGGACAAGGAAAAAGCCCTGATGTTAATTTCTTATGTATCCAACTTTTGACAACTTGCATCTTCGGCAAAAAGTTAGACGAATTGAGTGATCTGGAACCCAAACAAAAAAGATATACGATAGGCTGCTTGAAAGAAAGGTTTAAATTTTGCAAAGATCAGATTGTTGATAATTGACCCCTAACTAATATCACATGAATTTCTAGTCAACAGGAAAACGAATCCTTTTAGGTTTCCGTACTTCAAAATTATGGACATTAGCTTTTTCATGAGACTAATGGAAAAGCCTGCCCCTTTTATATGTGGTTAAGGAGACAGAAAAGAAACAAAATGTGCCTCTTTTCCACGTGGAGAGTGGTCTAATCAATTGTTGGGAATGATTGTATTCTTTTCTTTACAAGCACCAAATTCGGCATACGAATTGAGGACCTTTATAAGTCATTTGCTGGGTGGATGCACTTCATTACCACCCCACTACATATTCAACATATCTCTTATTCTAATCTATATATTTTTATTGTTTGTAGAACAATCTCTGATATCCATTCAACATTGAATTGATTTGGTTGATATTCCCTGACAAAGAAATATCCAAGAGTAGAAATTTTGCATGGAGAAAAAAAAAAATCATTTATTAATAGCTTCATTTCCTCTTCTCCACCAGTTGAAGTATATCAATATTACATTTTCCTGTTCTCTGGTGATGTCGTTAGTTTCTCCACAGCAAATAAAAAAGGTAAAATAATTCACGTTCATGTCTGTCTACTTTTAATAGTAAATGACAATTTGAAGTTTCCTACACTTACTAACATTCTGTAGCATTCATATAAACATGGTTTCATATTACTCATGCTTACACAAGTGAGTGTCCATGGCATCTTGACGTCTTTTACAACCCTTCTGACACTTACACTTGATTAATTCCCTGAAACCTTCAAATGTTTTTAGAAGAGTGGTCCTGGTGTTACCCTCTTTTGCTCAAGGTTCAGTACCATAGCCTGTCCCAAAACATGACCTGATAGCATGTACGTTTTATATGCTCAACCAGGGCTGCCTTGGTAGATGGAATCGATTTCATGATGGGTTTTTTCCTTTTATTTTAAATAGGTCTTCTCTATGAATATTGATGCAGCACTTTTTATATGTAAGGTTAACAAACCTTTCCGACTGGGCATTACTGAGAAGAAATGCCTGTGCATGATTATATTTCTTTGAATGCTGCTGTTGCCCCAGGGAAGACTTCCTAGGCTGAATTTTTTTTCTTACTCTTCCCATAGAATGATGACACCGTCACAGCCATTAAATGCATGGAACCCCAGCAGTGACCACTTTAGCAGCACTAATGGTGACAACAATTATGTCATGGACAGGAATGTAGCGGAAGCTCTTGCCGGTGCCAAAGGCAGTCCATACCTTATTTATCCGAAGATGATTAAAATATGCCGCAGCAAGTGCAACAACAGCTGCATGGATGAGGATTCGTGTGTTGGGTATTTCACGGTCATGGTAGTTGGGTGGCATAATAAATTTTCTCCATCGATAACAAAGCTCATCTATGTCGCTAAAGACAGCAGAGAACTCTTAATTGTTATTATTCTTGCAGAAGCTGGGACTAATACGGTGAAATTCAATATGGACTTCAGGAGATATTGTTTAGACAGACATGAAATTTTTGCAATACTATTAAGTATTGATGGAACTGATTTTTTTTTTTCATTGACCTTATGTCCAACACCGCAATGAAAAAAAAAACAGAAGTATATGCCTTTAAACTATCTTCCAGATATCCCAAACAAGATGGGTAAGGTGAACACTGAAGCTGCTTTCCAATGTATTGGGCGAACACATCTGTAGTACAGTGATTAAAAGTCTTGCTACCTTTTAGCTAACTGTCTATTATTCAGGAAATGTTCAATTTCAATAGTTTGAGAAAAATTACCTGAAAATATGGAAGAAACTTTGGAAAAGAATACATTAATATCTTTGTCAGGATTTATATAAAAATAGAATACATTTACTTCGTCTGCACAGATTATTTAAAGTAAAAATTGGGGAGATTAAATACACATTTATTCTACAGAATAAGCAACCATGGAGAAATCTAGCTGAACAGTGAAAGGAGTGGTTCCTATGATGCAGGTGAGATTTCAAATAAATGTAAAGAGATATTAAGATAATGACGTAGGGGAGGTAATTGTGCATGGATCCATCACGAAATATAAGCACTTCTTCAATTACTCCCTCTCCTACCTAATACGGTGAAATTCAACACGGACTTCAGGAGATAGTGTTTGGACAAACATGAACTTTTTGCAATACTATCAAGTATTGACATAACTACCACATACAGAAAATATTTGGGCATCGATCCACCCAAAAATTTAATCACTCCTTCTGAACACTTAGTATTCACGCTTCCATAAAATTTCATAGAAATTCATAGAGAACCTTTGGAGATATTGTGTGGACTGACATTAAATTTTGACGATATTGTACAGGAAGTAATTATGCATGGACCCATCCATAAATTCACTTCTTCCACACAATCCAAAAATTCTCATTGGAAGATTTTTGTGTCAACTGTCACGAGTGTATATGTCAACGTATAAGAAAAGGGAACAAAAATAGAATATCTGTCAATCAAAAGGATTCCCCTTGATCCGTCCTAACATCAAATCAAATCGCTTATTGATTAGAACCAGAGATGATATCATTTTAGTCAAGCACATTGGAGCTGAACAAGAAGAGAGCATGCCCCTGTCCACTAAATGCTTCCAACCGGCAGAAGACTTGCAATGGTCATTTTTAATATATATATATATATATGCATATGCACACCAATTTAAGACGGCCTTTTTTTTGCTGCCAGGGAAGGAAAAAGGAAGAGGGGAGAAGAGGGGAGGGGAGAAGAGGGGAGGGGAAAAGAGGAAGAGGGGAGAAGAGGGGAAAAGAGGAAGAGGGGAGAAGAGGGGAGGGGAAAAGAGGAAGAGGGGAGAAGAGGGGAGGGGAAAAGAGGAAGAGGGGAGAAGAGGGGAGGGGAAAAGAGGAAGAGGGGAGAAGAGGGGAGGGGAAAAGAGGAAGAGGGGAGGGGAAAAGAGGAAGAGGGGAGGGGAAAAGAGGAAGAGGGGAGAAGAGGGGAGGGGAAAAGAGGAAGAGGGGAGAAGAGGGGAGGGGAAAAGAGGAAGAGGGGAGAAGAGGGGAGGGGAAAAGAGGAAGAGGGGAGAAGAGGGGAGGGGAAAAGAGGAAGAGGAGAGAAGAGGGGAGGGGAAAAAAGGAAGAGGAGAGGGGAAAAAAGGAAGAGGAGAGGGGAAAAAAGGAAGAGGAGAGGGGAAAAAAGGAAGAGGAGAGGGGAAAAAAGGAAGAGGAGAGGGGAAAAAAAGAAGAGGAAAAAAAGAGGGGAGGGGAAAAAAAAGAAGAAAGACCCCTCTTTCAGTATGAAGTAATGTACTTGTAAAATCCATAATACTAAGTGAATGAAAATTGATTTTGTTAAAATAATTTTATTCTTTCTACAAAGAAAATCAGTTTATAAAAAGGTACAAACAAAGAAAAAAACAAAAACAAAACATACTGCCCTTTCAGAAAAGAAAAGGAAAATTTCACTCATGAATTCTGAGTCATTACAGGGTTTGAAAAATACAATTTTTTTTTCTAACAGACAATGAAAAGCTTTAGAAATAAGCCCTGTACCAATAGTAGGGTATCAAAATCTAATTATTTGAATAATCATCAGAATACATAAAAAAAGTTGTTTTCATATCAAAATATTTGTGTGTGTGAGTGAGTGATTGAAATGTAAAAAAAATGTTATCACATTACATGTGAGGCTAATGATTATCGAAGACCCAAATGTAATCTTAATTATCGAATGATAAACAAATGGATTCTCATTACTTATGAGGTGAAGGGTCATAATAGGCACAAATGAAATCTCTTTACTGGTAAGGCTATCATAGCATTTTAGGGCGTAGGGGCAGTGAATGACAAAAAAAAAAAAATTACTTGAAATAACCTTAACATTGTCCATTTCAGGCCAATTTGCAGCTTTACTACTTGTATCCATTACAACTTCTTTTGGGGCACCCTGTACCCAGAGAATTTCTATAAAGACAGATGGCTAGCAAGTATCACTGTTTATTAAGCTCAGCATAGTAGAGTATGTGGCCAAATGAATATGGTGCTACACTAATTCTTCAAATGGGAGAGGGTCTGCCTACCTTGAAAGTCAGCATTCAAAGATCCCAGGTTTTTTTTTTTTTTTCAAATTTTTTCATCTAAACTAGAACACAGACCACAGGCAAGGAATATGCAACTACGGCAGTCTAAAAGCAGACCATTAAGGTTCACATTGATTACCAGGATTAATGGAGGGGGTAACAATGAGATTAAAGCTAAACAGCGAACTGAAAATACTCGAATTTGTGAAAGATTTGAGATTCTTTTGAAAACGTTGATTTCAAAATGTACTTCAAATTTTTTTTTTCCCCCTCCCCCACACGTGAATTTAATAATGAAGCAATAAAATTTGAATTTTGATTCTGTTATTTTGGTTAAATCTTATGAGATTAAAAGAACGGGAAAGTGTGAGCTAATGTTCTTGTGTTCAGATGCAAGTAGATGTGAAATCAGGAACTATTCTATATTACTTGGCTGACAGCAACAATTCGTTCAGCATCAAATCTTAACCGAGAAGCCAAAACATCAAGTATGAAAAGACATTGAATAATTAACACACCTGTCTTGGAATTATGTCACCTTGCACACTACTGTGACTAATTATACCTGGATTCTGGCAATGCTCTTTAGTCTCAGGGGAATCCTCATTCTATTCTTGGCCAAAAAATGATAGGGGGAAAAAAAAAACCCTGCTGACATTGCAGGTGTCGAATGATATTTAACAAACTTAACTTGGTACAGTGCAAGGCCACATGAACACTGTGAAAAGCAGGCAAAACTGTTCAACAACAATTCGCACAAAAACCTCACTCAAAATAGATTTGACTTTATGTTTTTCACCATGTCTTAAGAGACATGTGACAGCAAGAACCAATGAAGTCTTTTTTTGGTTTTAGGAGACAAAGATTTTAAACTGTAGTCGATTCTTTATCGGGAAGAAAACATTTTTTGAGAAACTAATCAATATTCTAAATGGTCCCAAATTAATCGAGATCTGTATAGCATTGATTACAAATGGTGAGAAGATAGGGCAAGGATACATCCTTTCCACAAAGTAATTCTCTTTGATTAACCATTATACATTAGGTGGGGTTTCATAGTCAACAGAAACGACTAAACTCAAGAGTTCACCTTCTAAATATTCAGAAGGCCATTCTCAAGGTTTGTCTTTTATTTGGGGGGGGAAAAAAAAAAAAAAAAAAAAAAAAATTTTAAAAATTGATATTCCGTGGAAGATGATCAAAGTTTATAACACAAAAAGAAAAAGACAAAAAGCTTAAGAATCAATAACATAGTTGGGATGTACAACCAAGTAAGGGTCATCCTCTGATGCAAGAGGCTCCTCCGTAGATTTTGACTTGGCCATCAACTGTGTGTGCTTCAGTTCAATGAGGATGTTATCATGATGGACAAGCCGGTCAATGACCTTCATCACTATTGTCTTCCGTTCTATCAACTCTGCCTCACTTTCAATCTCGCTTTCGATTTCCCGCAAGTACCAGGCAATGAGCTCGCTACGTCGGCATCCCGTGCTGCCCTGCTCTTCGAACTCGTCTTCCATCCGTCGCATATTGAGAACAAGGAGGTTAGCCATGTGCTTGTAATCCTCGTACGACAATTTGAGGCTTTTTTTAGGTGCTGCCTGTTTGGGAGATTTATCCTCCTGCGGCGAGCCTGAGGGTTCGGCGATGTCTTCAGCGGTCCCGTTGACATGACCATTGGTTTGTGCTGTAGGCTCGGAATCTACTTCCATTTCCTCATCCTCTTCGTTTTCATCACCTTCTTCTAAATGAATATCTGGCTGATCTACACGAATGATGGATTTGTTCAAGAGACGGAATGCTTCTTTTACATGTTTTGGCTGAACCTGCAAAAAGGCAAAACCAACAAAAATGTATTAAATCTTTATAAAAAGTTACAGTACATCGAAATTTTTTTTTTTTAGCACTCCAACAGATTTTGTAATGAAAAAAAAAAAAAAAAAAAAAAAACCTTTCAAGGTCACACACACACACATTATATATATATATATATATATATATATATATATATATATATATATATATATATATGTGCACAGAGAAAGAGAGAGAGAAAGCCGCTTCTGATTACTTTGAGACATGGTCTTTTAGATAGCAATAACCGGCTGATAACATTATCTAATAGATAAAAATTGAAACAATTTACATTCATTTTCTAAACCACTTCACAATAGAAAAATAGAAACAAAATGAATTGGAAAAAAAAATTTAAATAAAGTGTTTGGGACTGACTGATTTTGATAATATCTGTGATTATGATACATAGCTTCTCTGTTATAATCCTGTAACACCCCAAAAGTACAGTTTTCAATGTTCTATTTATTTTATCATCTTTATCATTTATGGGAGGGAAAAAAGATTATTTGAATAGCATCAGTCCATGTGCCCCACCCTTTAGGAACATGAAACCTATACACATAATTTACTAACAAAAAACAAAAAAAACTTCACAAGAGTATAACACCTCAGTAGTAATCAGCTAAATCAAAATGGAGGGCTAAAAAATTGATGACGAGAGCTTGTCTACTGTATAAATTTAAACTTGGAACAAAAGCAGCTTATAGAATATGTACAAGGATGGATCAACACAACTATAGCCAGACTCCATCGATAGCTGAACTTGGATCCAAAATCTTCACTACATACAGTTCAAGCTGTGCAGTCTAAATAGAAGCATGGGGTCAAGTACATTGACAGATCATGCTGAAAAATCAATCGTGTAAAATAAATACTTTTTTCATCATTCGACTATGGACTTATTGAGAAACCTATGTTCAATGTTTGATGCAGTTAGTGATAATACTGTTCAAAAGTGATTCAAACTGAAAATAAGTCACTTGAAGATGCACCTTGTAAACAACAGTCATTAAGCATTGATGGTGACCAAGGACTTAGGTTTGATCTAATTTGTTCCAAACATGTTAGATGTTCGTACTAAAGGTTCAATGCAAGCTGTGGAACTATACGTTAGCACTTATTTCCATAAGGAACCCAGGGAACCACAACAACGAATCACAATAAGCCGGCTAATTCTTTCACACCAAAATAATGAACATTTTGCAATTCAATCATTGATCTTAGATAAATAGGCTCTGAATGACAATTACTCTTGCCATTTGGTACTTTTTCAAAATAAAAAAATTGGGCTAATTCGGAACTGAACAAAAGCTACCAAAAATATTTGGTATTGAAAAAAAAATTCCAGAAACAATCCTTACACACACAAATATATTGCATAAATATATACGTGGACAACAGGAAAAAAGTCATTTTGAAGCAATGTAATTTGATCATGCTGCAAGAGACCCTGATGAGAATCAAGAGTGAGTATATATGCTGGTCTATTCAGAGATTAACTTTCAAATATCCTATCTATAATGTACACAGAAAAAAGAAAAGAAAGTTGGCAAAGATGGTGAGAAATTCAATTTCCCACCAGATGAACCCGTGTTAGACAGAGACATTCCAAATTAAAGATGGGAATGAATAGCCCCACTTTGAGCACTGATAGAACGCAAAAAGTGTCAATGTTATTCAATATCGAAATTTTTATTAGTCACTTATCAGATGAAGTATTTTAAGCTATTATTCTATTTATCTTCACAACTTCTTACCTTCATCTTAATTTTTAGTTTACAACTTGACTCGGGGGGGGGGGGGGAGACAAGACTGATTCTTATGGTAGGTTTACTCTTCATTTTCTGTTTTGTGACCCCCCCCTTTTGAGAATCGATAAGGAAAAGTAGAGAGAAAAAAAAAAAAAAAAAAAAAAAAAAAAAATTTTCATTGCTCACTCTTCTCTTTCAACCGTTTGCAGTTTGGTCTGAAAGAAAGTGATTTTGGCTTTCATAGACCTGTTTACATTTGTTGCAAGTAACAGGAGAGGGAAAAAGGGAAAGAGAGGGGGGAAAGATCTCTAATTAGAATCTAGTAGGTATCCCCCCCTTACGAAAGACAAACTTTACATACAGACAATATAGCCGATCATGCGGCAAATTATATAAGTATATACACACATACCAAATCTTGACAGTACAGTCGAGCCATAGCCTCTGACAGTCGAATGAGAGATTCCAGTTGTCTGACAGTGATTCTCCAAGACGATCTGGCGCTTCCAGTTCCATCCCTTTGCCTCAGGTGCTTGTATTCCTCAACCATATACTCCATGGATTCTTTGCTTATTTTCGGCTTAAACTGACGGGCAAACATCAAGTAACGACTGATATCCTCGACACTGTACACCCGGCAGACGGACTCCTCATTGCGACAATGGAGATCAACAATACGTGTAGCGATGGCATAGTCGATAGCTTCATTGCATTCATCAACAAGAATGAAGAACAAATCAAATCGAGACATAATCGGAGCTGTGAGTGTGATGTTCTGTTTCAGAGGCTTTGTGCGGTCATAACGCCCACCAATCGGATTGGCAGCAGCCAGAATAGAGGTACGTGCGTTCAGGGTGGCCCGGACGCCTGCTTTGGTAATGGAGATGGTCTGCTGTTCCATAGCTTCGTGGATGGCTACTTGATCTTTAGGGTCCATCTTATCGAATTCGTCGATGCAACAAACGCCATTATCAGCCAACATTAGAGCACCGGCTTCTATCACGAACTCGTGGGATTCCTCATCTCGGACAACAGCCGCAGTTAAACCAGCTGCGCTGCTGGCCTTGCCACTGGTGTACACAGCTCTCGGACTGAACTCTTCGACTTGCTTCAACAGCTGACTCTTAGCAGTACTGGGATCCCCTACAATACAAACATTGATATCACCCCTTAAATTGGTGCCCTCGACAGTGACCTTGGGCACACCCCCAAACAGCATGAGCAGGACTCCTCTTTTGATCTCGTCGCAGCCGTGAATGGTAGGGAAGAGACTCGAGCAGATGTTCTGGTACAGATTCTTGTCTTGACTCATCTCATAGACACGGTGCCATTCCTCATCGGTCATCTGTTTTTTCAGCACCTGGGCTGTGACTTCCTCCTCCTTGTTTTCACGCCCACTACCGCTCACTCTCGGGTTGCTCGGAGTCACAGTGCAAGCAAGGAAAGCCAATTTGTAAGTCAAATCCCGTACACCAAGAGCTTTCAGTCCACTGACCCCCTCCATTTCGTAACCTTCGTTCCCTTTCATCCGGGTCGAGGTCTCGGAGCGAGCCCCTGGGGTATTGATCTGGGACACATCAGGAACGACGATCAGCGTTCCGATAAAGTCACACTTGTCACCAGCTTGGGCCATCTCCACCGCTTCTGCTCTCATTACCACTTCCAGACTGCGAGGAATGCTTCCACGGGGTAGTTCTGCCTGAGTTTCCTGGACACGGGCCTTTTGGAAGTCGACAAATCTCGATTTATTCACATCAAGCACAAATTTAGACCTGTTGCTGCACACAGGATTTCGACAGATGCTTGGCTGAGTATACTTGAACTGCTGCTCCACATCTTTGATCATTGTCCGGCAATCCAAGCACATGAAAGTTCCGGAAACCAGTTCTGGGTGGACAGGATGAGTACGCACAACCTGCCCAGAGATTCGAAGAAGGGTGCCTATTTTGGCAGCTGTTAAATCCCGAACTTTCAAAGTTGTGGGCACATCAGTAAAGCTCACGTAGAATTCTTTTGAGGGAGGCACATGGCCACGATCCTGGGAGAAATTGCGTAGGGCCAGGCACAGGAAAGGGTAGACCCGGTAGTAATCCTCCAGAATGGTGGTCGCTAATTGTTGGTTATAATTTTCAACATCCTCAAAGCTAACAACCAAGGTATTGCGTTCAGGTCGAATCAGCTCTTGCACCTCGGGGAGATATTTCAAGTCTCCATCTACCGTGAACTCTTCCAGGAAATCCTGGAACAGTTTCTGGCATCTCTCTCCAACTTGATCTTTCACCTGGTTGGTACGGGTAGCCTGTTCAGCAGCATCCATGTTTCAAGTCAACCCAATTCAAGTGGCACAGAATATCCGAGTTCAGAACTGCAAAAACAAACAAAAATAAATTATTTTTTCCAGAAGTGAAACGATTCAGGTTGTATCACTTGAAAGGTTATAACAGTTCATAATTCGGGCGCTATCAAGGTGGATTTGAGAATGTGTGCATCATATTGTATCATTTTCTATCGTAAATCCGACTTGTCTACTGTTGTAATTAGCTAGTAGTACTACAAGAATCTCAAGTAGGTGTGTATTACTAATTTTAACACTTAAAACTCATCTTTCATTTATTCCCCTTATTGTTCAGCACCATATTTCTAATTCAATTTTAACAAACTAGTTGTGGTAGTAATATCAAGACATTATCATATAGTATCACTAACTACAGAGTGGCTAAGAGCTGACGTTCTTTTCCATTTTTTTCATAATTTTTTCTTCGTTATTCTGATAACAATTTGGCAGTTTGACGTATAGTACAGCCAGTTTATACTGAATTAGAAATCTTTGTCCTTTTTAGTTATTTTCTCCAGAGCTTCAAGCAGATAAACAATAATGCCAATGGACTTGAATTAGCAAGAGAACATGTCCATAAAAATGCCTGAAACTAGTAACCTATCAATTTCATTGTAATAATCCTTGTGTTATAAATAAGAAAGTGTAAATGTGATAGTTCACCATAAGGAAAATTTAGCCTTCATTCAAGAAAATATGTATTCATAATGAAGCCATATTGGGAAAAAAAAAAAAAAAAGAAATGGGAATAGTTAATAATCATTTTTTCTTAACCTCCAGCATGTACCCTGTAAGTCCAAACAAATATGCTCTTTCTTCTTTTGATAGTTCAATTAGAGAGAAAAAAAAAAAAAAAAAAAAAAAAAGGACAAGTTATCTACCTTTGTAGCATGCTTTCTTGGAAAGACAAACAGACAAAATATTCATAAATAAAAAGCAGAAACTTTGTGAAATATTGACATTATCACAAAACAAATACGCCAACAAAGAGAAGATAGTAGAAAAATTTTAAAATAAAATTTTTTCCTGTACACCGTAAAAAATATTCATTTGAAAACTTGCTTCTTGCACAACCCCGAAACACACAAGCCATTGTACAACAGATTTATGCGTAGACGCTGTTTTTCCAGGTGTAAGTAAAATATTAACATGGTTATATTTCAGGTTCTATACAATTTATTCACATAAATTTTATAGCATATTTCTTGTCAATCCTTCCTCTCTCCTATGGCACAAAAAAAACAACAACTTTTGAGCAATTATTTATGAATAGACACTCAAATAAGTGATTATTGGTATCCCGTGCAGGTGTTTCCTCTTTCCTCCCTCTTATATTATCAACTGAACATTTTCCATTTTTTAAAATCATTTTTCACTACTTGCTATTCTACATGGAAAAATAAAGGAAGATTCTTTCCTTTTATAATTACACATTCATGGATCAAGCATGAATACATGAAGAATAATGAGGATAAGAAAATAGGTGTGAATTTTTGGATCAGATTAAAGCTCATCCCAGAATGGGAAAATTCAGTGGCAGACTAAAAGATTTCATCATGATTGGTGGAATATGTATGAAAATATGTACAAACTATGTAGAGAACCTCTATCATCTTTTTTATGATGTGCATGAAATTCATGAAAAAGAAAATAGTCTTTTGGGGATTGTACAGTGCAATTTTTAAAAAATTCTTTTTTTTGCAAAAGCAGTGTTGTTGCTAGCTGCTATTCAGGTCACCCTTGTGAATATTCATTGTGATAAAAACTCCACCTACTTGGTCATGTGAATGATCAACAAAGAAAGGCAAATAGAGGGAAAGAAAAATTGCTTAATTTTTCTATTATTTGATAATCATGGAAATGAATTACCGAGTTTTCACATGTGAATATAGGAAAAGATGAATTTCAAGAAAAACAAAAAAACTGAAACCAGGACATTCACATAAGTGGTTTTCAAATCAAGGCATGTTGTGATTTCTATCTTAGAATTATAAGTAAGGAAAATAAAGGCATTTTAGGGACATGTTTAAAAATACTTAAATCATTTTCATTAATCTAAGAAAAATGCAAAACTTTTCAGAACTGTACTGTCAACATATCAAATTATTCAAACTATACAAAGTCAGTATTTTGAAGTCAACCAAGTTGGGAAATTTATCTTGCCAACTTGGAAGTAATAATAAACACTAAAATCATTTTCACAGAAATTTATGATTTTTTTTTTATGAAACTTATGCTTTAAAATCATTAAATTTAATCAGAATTATTGCTATTTCTAATGTAACTAATAGTTATATATATTTTAAAAATTCTTTCAAGTTGGAGTTTTCAAGTTCATCAAATTGTTTCAAGTACAATAGTAATTGAACACAGTGAGACAAAATTTAGTACAGGACTAACCTGCATCATTTCCTGCTTGTAGAACACAACAATTGATTTTCATACTAATTACAAGAGCACCAATTAAAGCTTTTTGTTGTTCATGTCTGCTAGCATATCTAATTGTAAGATAGTGGTTGGTATTCTTTCATCGAAAATTATATCCGAGAAGTTCTATACAATACTTGGCACTCCTGCACTAATGTTTTACGGGTTTTCTTCTCTGAATATACATCTTTTCCATAATTATTCTCAATGTGGGTAACATACAGATCTAATACCTGTCCATATGTTGCCAGTCTGGGTCAGAAGGGGGAGAAAAAAAAAAAAAAAAAAAATTAGAAAGGAAAGGAAAGAATCCATAAGTTTTACTAAATAAATAGTCTAGGTACTCACAGACTTTGGTCCATTAAAATGCAACTTGAAATCTATTGTATTGTAATAATTTGTGTTTATATCAATACAATAAATCTCGCAGATAATCTAAAAAATCTTTGCTGTAGACAATATGAAACTGAAGATAACTGGGTCCAAAAACTGGTTTACATTTGTGAATCAGTGGACTACATTAAGATTGCATTGAGAGAGATTTTCACGCATATTTTAAAATTCCACCAAAAATATGCTAATGGGCCAATTTCGATTGAAAATTTAGAGATACAATTGATTTTGAATGATTTTTCCAAATGAGAAGAGTATTTTATAAGGAAATCACATGGACAATTTTTTTTCAAAGTCAACCCCTCCGGGTTTTCATTTGATATAATCTCAAATATTCTTCCGAATCCAATGAATCAACATTTCTATGAAAGTAATACCAGAGAAAAACTAAATCCGTTGGAATTTTAATCGATTTAACGGCCAATTAATTATAAAATGATTCATAATTGGAAAATAAATTCTGTTCATAAAGCTTTTCATTGATTGAAAAAAAAGAGACCCCCCCCCCAAAACAAAACTGCTGGAAACAAGAATTTTGTCACGTTATTGATGTTATGGCTTCTCTCTAACCCATGAAATTTTATCATCAGTAAGTATAGGGTTCTACATATTGATGTATATAAATTTGAAGTTTTATAAATTTAGATGCCACGTTAAAAAAAAATTTAAAAAAAAAATTCATTTTTGTTTCAATTACAGATGTTACTATTATTTGTGTATGGTAGCTCGTAATTGATAATCTTTCTTCACTTGCAACGTCTGTTACGCTGTTCAATATTTCCAAAATCAAGTAAGCAATATTTTTGCATGATCCAGTCAATTAATCATTAAATCAACCAGTTTTCTTTGATGCAAATTTCTCTGGGAGGTAGAAAGTTTTCTTTAAAACTGATTTTTCTAATTTCTGTTGACACATCAAAAGACAAAAATATAATCAGTGGAAATTGCTTAGAAAATCTTGCAAGTACAGAATTCCTTCTTCATGATCAACTTGATGCCATATTTTGGCAATTACAACCAAAATTACATCCTCTAAAAGATCCTCATTTTGCTATACATTTTGAAATAGTGTTGAAAAGTGTTAAGTTGACCATATAATAAGCACAAAGAGTGATGTTGGCAATTTGGTTATGCCACAAAGAAGTTGTAAAGTGCTTTCTTTAATTGAAAAGGTGAAAGTTCGACTTCATAAAGAAAAGAACTGTATGCTTAAGTTACTTAGATCCATGGTGAAACAAATCTATCTACCACTTGACTTCAACCAGAGAATATTGTTGTGATCAATTATTGTGCCTAATTTACTGATTAAACTTTAGGCATGTATGTATTTAAGAAAGAAATAAAATAAAATTAAATAATAAGAGTACACGGTACATTTGGTACTATCCGTGGTTTCTAATTGAATGTTTTTAAAATTTTATTTTGATTACAGAAGAGATGCTTGTAAACAGCTACAGGAAGAAAAAACAACAAAAACCCAATTTCAACCTTGTGGATTATTGGGGCTAGTAAACCTTATTTTTCACTCTCCCCCACCACGAAGGGAAGCTACTCTCAGAGACTTTAGAGAATCTTAAAAAAAACAAAACAATCATGTTCAAGTTTTTCCTTGAAGAAAAAAAAAGTGCAAATATCTTAGAACCCCCCCCCCAGTTTCAGTAATAGTGATAATGAGGAATCAGGCTGTTTTAATTCAGTATTTCTGTTTATAAAATCATACCAAGAAAACGTCAATAATGTGTGTTGACAGCTCATCTTATTCGATATAAATATTAGTTTTATGAATACTTTTTACCTTCAGGTCAATTTTTTTTTTTGTAGCTTCATTCAAATTTTGTAACCAGCCTGAATAAAAGTTGCGATTAAACAACTTCCCTTCCAGGCGTGGAAGGGATGTTTTGAAAAAGTAAATAGATCATTTTACTCTTTCAAAATTTCTCTTTCATAGATGGGCGGGAAGTTCTTTTAAAGCAATTTTCATTCAGGCCGGTTACATAAAAAAAAAGGTCATTAAAATTTTTCATTATGATCTTGTCTACATCGAATGAAATAGAATGGAAAGTATCATTTGAAAAACCGAGTTATCTTTCTTTGACTGGCAGAAGGGAACACTAGACTTTTAACGGATAAATCATTAATAATTTTTACGACTACAGTTAAGCTATATTTTACAATTGCTTTCATCATTACTTCAACCAGCCTGATTAAAAGTTATGATTAAATCATTTCCTTTTATCCGTGAAAAGGAATTCATGAAATACAATCGGATTTCTAACTTCTTTTTACGTCTTCCGTACTTGAAAAATATGACATTTCAGCAGATTGAAAGTTTTGAACGAATGAGAGAAATAATATATCAAATTGGTCTGAATAAGTAATAAAAAGAGATTTAGTATATATATTATTCGCTCTCCCTCGTCCGTTCAAAGCTTTCAAAACCAACTAAGAATTTTTTCAAGCAAGTAAGACGTAAATTAAAACAAATTTGTGAAATACATTTTCTATTTACTTTTTTCGAATATTCCCTTCCATGGATGGTAGAGAAGTGGTTCTTTCTTCCTTAACTTTATTTCAGGCCGGTTAAAAAAATCCAACAAATAAACAAGCCATCAAAATTTGAGCTTACCATGAAAGCGGTCATCGAATGGAATTAATGAAAAATATCATCATTTGACCAAAGTTATCTCCCTTGTACAGACAGAAGGGAACAATAGAATTTAACATTAAAAGGGCCGATGCAAATAAAAGATAAAACCCTTTTTTTCGTAAGTTTTATTCTGACTGGAAAAAACGAATTCATACAAAAAGGTAAAAAGTAGACATTAGATAGGTAATTACAATTAATAATCACACGTTTAATTAAACAATAACATTTTGAATTCTGGGGTTTTGGGCTAGATAAAAGTTGCAGCTTACTGAAGGCCGTTTGTTCGGGCAACTTCAGGGTGAATCGCATCTCACAACGCGATGGGATTTGTTTCAGTCCCCCTTTTTGTTCATTGCAGTTACGTCTCCTATACCGTAAAATAAACACTTGATTTTATTGGTATTTTTGAACATCTACGAGTTTTAGCATAAAATATTGGAATTTCGAATGCAAATGTTCTAATATTACAATATATTTTGCGACATTTCACGCTAGATTATTAAAAAAGAAAAAAGAAATCGAGTACATAACAGTAACATACATTCAAGTCTTATTTAAAAGATTTACTCAAGTAAAAACTAAATTTTTGTCAGAAACTAAGCATTAAAGATAACGTTGTAAAAATAATGTAGCCTTTCATCAATTGCACTTCAAATATATTAAACAAACGACGTCGTCCTAGCGTTCTTTCAAGAAAGTGGCGTACAAAATTTCCATCTTTTCCAACTCCTTCAAAGTTTCAAGTAGTGTGAAGAAAAGAAGAAAAACTCACTTTTCATAAGAAAAAGTTACAAAATTGACAAATCAGTTGAAGTTCCGGTCATAATTGAACATTTTGTTCTCATTTCACTTATTTAAACAAGAAAAATAATGGCCCAAAGTAAAATCTAAACTAATTTAAGAAAAGAGAAAAATAGGATCATCTCAACTCACCTAAACACGATCCTCAATGGATGATTTCGCGCCAAATTTCTCCCGCGCTTTACGGTGTACATTTACGTATAACCCTTTTTGTAATGTTCCTCTTCGTTTCATTGTTTATAAAGTATTTCCCACGAAGAATTACTTTTGTATCATGATGATCGCAATAAGAAATATTGAGATGTATTTAATAGTCATTTCAAGTTTCCAATGATTTAAAAAGAGATTTTAAAATTGAAACCAGAAAAATGTCCTATCAAAAATAACTACCGGTTATATAAAAATATTTTTAATTGAGTTAAAATAACATTTTATTCGTGTATGACAAGTCTAATAGATCTTATCAAATAAATTTGGTAGTAGTTTCAAGTTGAATAAGAAATTGAATAAAATTCTGATTCTAGTTTTTACATGAAGACAATTTATTTAGCATTTGCATCGTTTTGCCTTGATAACAAAATTTCTCAGTGAACGACTTATGATCATTCACCGTTCAGGTCACTTGAAAACTTTTTTGTTAATTAATTTGAAGCTAAAAATTAACCAATAAGCTTTTAAAAAGTTTAATAGATGAAAATTTCGTTTCGAAGCTAGAAAATTTTGAAAAAAAAATCAAGTAAATTCTACTCAATTTTAAAAACAAAACAAAGGAAAAAAAACTTTTCCGTCGAGATTAGGACTGAACATCCGGCTAACCCGAAATTGATTCGCTATGCCACGACAGGAATAACTGGTATGAGAATTGTTTTCTTTCAACTTTATTTACTAAACAATCAAACTTATCTTAATTGGTTTATTTGTTTCCATTTGATGCATTCTGATTATTCGTGTGGACATATTTATTATTATTTTGATTCGTTGGTCATCGTCTTGTCTTATTTTGAATTTGGCACATGTGAGCTGTGAAAATTCGCTTTTTTAGGACTTGGGGTCAAATATTTTGTTGATCTTTTTACATAACTAAACTTCGAACGTTACTTTTTTTTTCATTCGTGATGTTGAGCAGCACATCTTCCATCAAATATCAAGAGTTGAAAATTAGTTGCTAAAATGCATTACTGAACATCAAACTAAATTTGCTAAATGAGAAAAATGATAAAATCGCTGATTCCCGGAGAATCAATAATGAAGTTGAAAAAACCTGATTCGATCGCATTATTTGCGTGTTATCTTCATTAAAACAAGTCACCGATCTATTTATTTACGATCGAAATTTTATGTTGTTCTAATTAAACACGTTGTTAATCTATGACAACGATTTTTGCAATAAATTATTTTCCGATATCGATATTATTTTTTCATTCACTTTTTCGATCAAATCGACTAGAATATCTTTTTTCATAATAATTAATTTTTTTTTTATTGCAACTCTCAAACCATCATTCTCCAGCTGTCTGTAAGCAAACATAGATAGGTAGTAGAATCTCCTGTGAGATTCGAACTGGCATCCATTTTATTCAGGAAGCCTGTCGTGACAGCTGCTTCCTCGATTAGGCCACACAGTCCATCAGCCACGGATATTCAAATCTAGCCAATATATTATATAACCATTCCTTATTTTCCTTTTTCTCTGTCTTTTAAAAAAATTCATATACTGTACTCTATTAATAAAAAAACTGAAATTTATATTCTAGTCTAAAGAATATTGATAAATAATAATACTCCATCTAAAAAATCCAAAAAATGGGCCATTCTTTGGCGAAGGTATCGGACATTCCGATCAATTTGAACGATCGGTGATCTTTCTCCACCGAAGTGATCATTAAAAGTTCTATCCAAATTTCCCTTGATTTTTTTTTGTAAACTTTTGTTTTTAGAATTAAACTACACATAAAATTTCTGGTAACACTAACCTCAACTCATATATGCAATTTGTAAAATTCAAACGAACATGGTACTTCGAAAAAGAACGCTGAAAATGAGCATTTGGTCAAGCATGGAAAATGTAACTATTGCCAAATACTTGGGTTTCAATCTAGAACCAGTTGCATTCAATAATGTTCTCTGTTCCAATATTTCATTAATTATACTATTTTCTTTGAAAAAGAAAATCCATGCATATGAATAAATACAAGTGAATAATTTCCCTTATTTATTGTTTTCTTTGAATGTTATTCTTGTGTAAACCATTTATATGGAAGCAGAAAGAATCTGATTTAAATTTTGTAAAATCTTAACTTAAACATTTAACTTCACTTTGTATACCCAAAAAAAGGGGGAATCAAACTTTTTTGACAAAAGATAAACTAAGTAGTTTTGATCAAATTAAAAAGATGTATCTATTTACATTTATTTTCCTAAAAAATGAAAAAAAATTGCTGCGATTTTTGGAAATTTGACTGGGAGGGAATGGGAGTACACATGGATGAAGATTATTTGAACCATTTGAGGTTTGCTAACATTTCACTGACGTCAGAAGCATTGGATGAGTTACCAAACATGTGAATGATCTAAATAGGGAAAGTGAAAAGATTGGGTTAAGTAAATACACAGTTTAAATTGATATGATAGATTTGTGTAAAAAAAAAAAAAGAGAGAATAACTTGTTTTATGTAAACTTGAAAAAAAATCTTGATACAACAACCGAAAGTTAATGTAAAAATCAAGTGAAATTTGAATTTAAGCCTTTGGTCCTCTATAGTGAAAAATCACAAATCATTTAAATTGGTCAAAATGACCGGTACCTCTACCGAGGAATAGCCAAGAAAATAATATATAATAGAATAAATAAAATTCAGTTATCAGGAGCTACAATTAAATTAAGGTTACACCAGTGTGATTGAACAAAGAAAAGATTAGTTAAAGTGTTTATTATTAAATTATATCCTGTGTTACTGGCTTTCTGGAGATGTACAAAAAATGGTGATGATGGCATGAGCAAATAAAACATGGATAATCATATGTAGTTGACCTCAAATAACGCCCTCACTTCCGAATATCAGTACATAGCAAAAAGATTTGGAGAACGCATTCTGACTTCAATAAATTTAACATTTTTTTAAAGACAAGAAATCGAAGAATCAGTTTAAAAATAAAAAGTAATAAGCTCTGGTAATTAGGAGTTATGTAAATCTATTCTTATGCAAGTTCAAATTTCCTGCAATATTTTTATTCTTAAAATTTTATACTGGTTAAATTCAAGAAAATAAAAATAAAGGGAAGCTACTCCGACTGGTGCATTATGCTTTCAGTCTAAATCCATTCTCTAAAACATATTTTGATCAAAGCGACTCACTCGCCTCCAAACACAAAGTCACTGAACTACGATTTGCTGACGATAACACAGCATCCAGGGAAGACCTCTGAAGATCAAGCAACAACTAAGTTCAATTGAACAATAACTTTATTAATTTGGATCAAGTGTCAATGTAGCCAAAACGAAAATCCTTGCTCTACCTATCCCTAAACAACAATAACCAGATCCAGCAGTTTCCATCAATAACGAGCAAGTTGAAGTTGTTGACTTGTTTCTCTACCTTGGAAGCATCTTGTTATCAAATGGACACTCAGAACTCAATGTTGACAGCTGGATGTAAGCATTGCATGCTGCATTCGGGAGATTGCAAACCAGAGTTTTTAACGACGAAGATTTAAATTTTTGATGGTTTATTATGCTATCGTGATTTTTACCCTTTTTTATGGATGTGGAATAAGCACTCACTATTGTCAAGCATTAAAAATCTCAAATGGCGGTGGGCTGGCCATGTTGCAAGAATGGCAGACAATCGATGGACATCGTGACTCACAACATGGATCCCACGAGACCACATGCGCAACCAAGGCCGGCAAAATGTTATACGAAGAGACGAGCTAGACGAGTTCAGGAAGTACTGGCTCCCTGACGCCCATGATAGGGAAGTGTGGCAAATCCTGGGGAAGGTCTATGTCCAACGACGGACGTTAAAAGACTGATGATGATGATGATGATGATTGTCAAGATCAGAAAAAAAGATAGAACACCTCCATCATAGGAAGTTATGCTCCATCCTGAACATCAAATCTGAAAATAAGGAAGAATGGTGACATATTTGAACTAGCAGAAATGGACAGTATCGAGGTGACCATCGGTTGAGATGGTTTAGTCATGTTTGGCGGCTGGATGTACTTGGGCTTCCAAGGATCCTTCTTTACAGTGAACTAGCGTCTGGGAAATGACCTTGTGGAGCCCCTCTATGCAGATATAAAGATCAAATCGAATCCGCAATGAAATGGACACCGAAACATGGGAAATAATGGCCCTCAACCAGAAAACCTGGGGAGGGTGATTTATGTTGGAGTCGAACATCTTGGAAGAGGGTGCATCAACCAGGTTGAAGAGCAAGAAGAAGAAAAAAACCCTTGCATAGCATAGATCACCTGCCATCATTACATGCGAACCTAGTTCCTGAATGTTCCATGGACGTCTTGGCATAGTAAATCACATTCGCCATTAACACCAGGGAAGAACAAGATAAAGTTAGGATATCACTGGTCTGGATTGCTTGGACCATGATCCCTTGCCACCGCTGCTGCTACCAACATCTATCTACTAATACATATTATATCCGAACGATTAAGATTAGGGTTATGTGCCAATTGGAAGTAGCTTCCCCTCTTTTTTTTTTTTTTTTTTGATATCACCTAAACCAAATGGAAGATCGTCCTATTTTTTTTTTTTTTTATGATCAAAACTTTTTCATTAGATTTAAACTACTGGGGAAACATTTCTGTACTTTTTAATTTATATATATATATTATATATATATATATATATATATATATATATATATATATATATATATATATATATAATGTGGTACAGATCAGGCTAGCAGTATAACATAATATAATAATATTAATAATATATAGCCACTTCTGAAATGCAATGGATTTATTTCATAGAGTGCTCGATACATAGCACATTTTACTCATGAAGTTGAGTTGTTTTAGAGTAGAGCTGGAAATAAATAGATTGTGAATTTGCTACACAAAGTAGCTCGTTTCTGCCCTCTTCGGGCCTCATCAGGTGAATATATACACATATATATATATATATATATATATATATATATATATAAAAAAGTGAAGTTTGTAGTGAGATTAGAAAGAATTCTGAATAGATTTTTACTGTTCTACTAATTGAACATTTAACAGACCTCGGTCTCATAAGTCCTATAGCTATAAAAAAAGAAGTCATTTATAAAGACTATAAGCACTGTGGACAAAGAGGGGATATTTTTGTTGATGGCTGATTTGAACCTAGTTTTTAACTACTCCCTTTGTTGCACAGAATTTCAACCCGTTAGCTGCCATGCATGAGACAAGACAAGTTACCTAATGCCTCAGCAGTCAAATGCCACAGACAAGATAATTCCCCTTACAATAGTACTAAATGACAAAACATCACTAGAAAGTGCTAAGTATGTTTGGGAGAGAGTAGATAAAAACGTACTGAGACATTTTGTGTAAATCCATGTTTTAATTTCATATTTGTTTATTAAATTATTATTTTATTAAAATATTTTATTCAACACATGTATGTATTACAATGTAATATATATATATATATGTATATATATATATATTATTATGTCATCCACAGACAACTGTTTCATTGTATTACAACTCTTCAGCGTGGCTATATATATATATATATATATATATATATATATATATATATATATATATAATGTGTGTGCGTTTGTGTACAACATAATATATATGAGTAATTTCATATCAAATCACCCGGTGCTCCCTCAACTAAAATTCAAAATAGGTCTGTATCTCTTATTAGTTTCGAAATTTAAAATCTTTGAAATTTTATTTTATTTCATGCTTTTTGCCAGAATGGCCTTTTTTTCTGACCTCCAACATTTATAGCTCCTTTGATATGGCTTGCACACCTTCAAAACTTTGTGATTAGAGCTAACCTTTCCTATAGAATTTGAAAATGTTATCAGATCAACTCTTGTACTTTTCATTTTACAAGGCTCTGGAAATTGCCCCGAACCCCAAATGTATAAAGACGATTCCCATTTTTGAGAGCTTCTCATTCAAACAGTATACTGGATAAAGCAGTCTGTTTTTTCCCCATTATTTATAACATCAAGTCATGTGTTTGCAGTAACCATATTTTGTTACTGTTATGGGAGTGTCAGAATGATTGTTTGAAATGAGTTCGAACTTCAGGTGTCCTATTTTCATATCCTCATTTAATGCATGCTGTATCTAAGGAGCTATAAATGTTGAATATTGGATGGAAAGGTTTGTTTGGCAAAATGCATAAAATTGAGTAAATTTCAAAGATTTTTAATTTCATTAATTTTGAAACTATCGGAAACAGACCTAATATTTTTGGTATAGAAACGTCAGTAATTTTTTTCCAGATGAATCTGAGGGGATCATCTGGGGGACAGTTCCTAAATCAAGTGATTAGATGTGAAATGCCTTATCCAATAAAGGTAATAATTAGATTTGAATTTATTACATATTTTTTTGTACAAATTAGTTGATTTGTATAGAAATAAAACCATTTGAAGCATGCAATGAAGTCTTTTGATTTTCACCATTTTTTACGAGAAACTGCGCAGGAACTATAATATTAATATATATTAATAATGTGTTAGCATTTCAATTTATCCTTTTAGCTTACCAGACACAACCGAGAGGATTTTTCCATAGAATTGGAAATACATCTACAAAAGAAAACAAAAATACTGTAGAAAATATGCCTTTTCACATTTTAGATCCAATATTCATTTCAAGATACAATGCTATATTTTAATTGGAGTACAAAAATAAGATCACCGAGGTGTTTAGTAATTATCTTGTGTTTAGACCCCAAATGTTTAATCAATCCAATAATTGATTTTGTTTTCTTTTTTTTCTCTTTGCAGTATGAATTCGATTTCTAAAGTTGGTCAATAAACCTTGTCAATATGGGTGTCAAGGGTCTTGCGTCTTTCATGAAATCACAGTCTGCATTTGTCGAAAGATACCGCCTCCATGACACGAAGCTGGTGATTGATGCTAGCAACTTGTATCATTTCATTTATTTTGATTACTTTGTTCCGTTTAAATGTGGCGGTGACTATCACCTTTTTGCTGCAAAGGTAAAGCTTTTCTTTGAGACTCTACGAAAATGTGGTATCTCTCCCTACCTTGTGTTCGATGGTGGTTATGAAACAGACCAGAAGAAACTAAGAACATGCCTTCAGCGAGCACGCCAAAGAATCCATCAGGCTCGGACTATAGCAGAGGGGAAATCTGGTAGAGTCACTCCAGCGTTTGCTAGTGATACTTTCAAATTTATCCTGGTTGAAATCGGGATCCCGTTTGTGGTTGGCGATTTTGAAGCTGATGGCCAAATCGCTATGTTGGCTAATCAATGGAAGTGTCCAGTTCTGAGTAATGACAGTGACTTCTTCATCTTCAGCCTCGAAGGAGGATTTGTAATGATAGATAACCTGGATTTGACTGTGAAGTCCCTGGAAGATGAAAGCACTGGCAAGACCTTCTCTTTTCTGGATTGTAAGATGTACCATTATAAGAATTTCGAAAAAGTGTTTCCTGGTCTTGACACTGAAATGTTACCCTTGTTAAGCACTGTCTGTGGCAATGACTATATTGAAAACCAAAACATTTTTATAAACTTTTTTGTCAATCTGAGTCGTGCCCCTGATGATTTTGGCACGCAAATAGTTGGCCGGAAGCATAACACTTTGTTTCTGTCTTTGTTGTACTGGATGAAAAATCAGAGCAGTGTCTCTGAAGCAATTACAAACATTGTCCGCTTCATGAAAATGTACTATCGGAATAAGGCGAGCACTATGATGCATGAGTCAGTGAACAGTTATAAAGAGCCAAAGTCCTCGTTTAGTATGAAGGATTTCTTCGAGAAGAATCAACTGGAGTTCTCTGCAAATGGAGCCAAGAGATTTTTCAAGGGGAATCCACTTCCAGATTGGTTTCTGAAGTCGCTGAAGACCGGTAGTATTCCTGTGTTTTTTCTAAACACTTTACGTCTCCGGCGCCACATTCTTCTTTGCCAAGTTGAAAACCTTGAATCCGAGTCGTCTCATACGTGTTCCCGATACATCCGGCAGGTGATTTACGGTATCCTTTTGTTGCATGACGCGAACAACTTGTCTCCGCAGAAACAATCTATTGAAGAATTCGATCGATGTGGAATGAATTACCAAAAAATCAGGGTGAAATCAATTTTTGAACTGAACAATTTTGGCCCTCTTCCTGCCCTCGGTGATATATCTGCAGCTTCTTTGGATGTCCGCAAACAAATTTTCCTGCTGACACTTGGTAGCTCGTGGCAGTTCTTGGAAACCTTTCCGATTGAATTGAAACTCTTGGCTTCAACAGTTGTTTATTGGGTGAAAAACTCTTCCCCTGAAATAAAGAAAGTTATGGTGTCCTGTCTAGTGGCATGCATTCTATATTTATGGGCTAAAAAATTTCGCAAGCTAACCACAAAGCAAAAATCAGCCATGCTAGAGGGTGTGACTGATCAATCAAGCTTGGTGAAATTGTTTGTAGAGTGTGAAAAGGATGATTTGGATATGGTTGTGAAGAACTTGGGTAAAATGTGTGGCCTTCCCTCAACTGATTACAGAAAGAGTATTGATACTGTGACCATTCATAGTTTTAACCAATTTCAGAGCTGCCTTCGGTACTCTATTTACCTCAACTCGCTACTTTTAAAGCCATTTATAGCTACAAGTCCACACATGCTCTTCTGTGGATCTTTTTTGTACAACATTTTTCATGATGTCCATCGGCAAACCAACCCCCAAGGACACATTGCCAAGTCTTTTGGACCGGACTCTGTCCTGGGGAAGTTGTTCGTAACTCTGACAGAAGCATTTCATTCATTGCTGGAGTCTTGCTATCAGCGAACGGAACCAAATAAAAAACGGAAAAAAGGTGGTCGAAGGAGAGGCGGTAGGACGCCACATGGAAATGCAGGGGACATTGTTGAACGGGCAGATATTGATGATGATGATGTCGAAGAGGTTGATGTGATGTGTGATGTGGAAAATAGGTTTACAGGCCTCAAAATGGTTGAATCTGTATAAATTCTGAAAAAAAAAAAATCATTTTTTATTTTTTGACTGTACTCTCTTTCTGCAGTGAGGGTGGTAAATTTTCGAATTTTAGCAAGTTGTAACCTCAGTGATATATTTAAAACTCCATTTACTGTATATGCTGGATTCTCTACAACTAATCTCAACCCCATAATTGTCCATCGGAATATTTGTAAAGTTTATTCAACATTTTTTTTTTTTCTCTCATCTCTTATTAAGAACACATGAGAATATTATTATAAGAATGAAATGCGTCTTTTGCTCAAGGCTCAGTGATTAGTTGCTGTCAAGGTTGACTCTGGGGTAACAGCTTTTTTGCTGCTACTGCCTTGGAACGTAAGTAAAGGGGGAGTGGTTTGTCAGCGTGCTCACTTATCCACTCTCCTTTTCACCAACCGTTGTGACAGGCTTGTGATTTGGTCAAAATATTTTGCAATGAGGCAGCACAGAAAGATAGTGTGAAGTGAACATAAACGAAATTAAAAACCCAATTCACTGATTCCATTTTCCATACAAGTACCTGTTATGCCGCTGCTACATCTCCAGACTGAGAGTACACTCCAACGATTGAATTGTCCTATTTTTATGGATTAATTAAAGTTTGATATTTTGATACAGAATGTGTAATCATTATTTAATTGATTTTTTTTTGCGGATGCTTCAGTCTCTTTCACATTAACGTTGAGGCTACTCAAACTATTACATTTGATTGGCACTTGGAAATGCAAAACCTTGTTTACAGTGGTCTCTCTATATCCACAGTTTCAGAAATCATAAAGCGCTTCCTTCAAGTCAGAAGCTTAGTTCTAGATCTGATAAAGATAAGGGGAAAAATTGCATGCTGAAGTTGCTAAGATCTACAGTAAGAATGAATCTTCTATTCTTAACATAACTTCTATCTTAGTATATTGTCATAATTGTTCTATTTTATCATTAGTCATTGTTTTAAATCTATCGTACCTGATTTATAAATTAAACTTTATTGTATGTATAGGAAAAAAACATTGTGAAAACAGTATATGTAAGGTTCAGTAATATCCATGATTTTAGGCGTCCACTCAGGGTGTTAGAACATATTCCTCCAAGATAAAGGATGATTACTGTAATTTTATTTTGATAACAAAGAAGCTAGTATAAAAATAATTACTTATGATCTAATGGAGGCTAGTAACTTTTTTTCTTTTCTATCATTATTGAGAAAGTTATGCTTAGAGTAACTGAATGTCTAGCATGAGTTGGTGTGATATGGATATTTCATTTATTTACTAACTTAGACCATAAATTGTTTTCAGTACCTGTTGTTGCTAAGTGGTCACTTATATTATACTGCTGAAGTTGGGTGATCAGATGAGAACTGAAATTTATTTTCCACGGCAAAACGTGACCTGATGTCCAGGTTTCATGTGAGGATTCTATATACCCGCTCAAGATCTTATTTTTATGGTTGGTCTTATAGAAATTGCTTTGTTCATATGACGTTTGTTGACTTCACCACTCTTAATGCAATGATATGCTGACTTGAAGGCAGATCCTTAGTCATGAGGCTATAATTCATTTTTGGCACGCTTTGTCCGAATCAGATGAAATTCAGTGTTTCCCCCGGTGTGACTTGACTGTAAGCTGGTTTTTCCCCGTCATAAGACCATTTTCCTCAAGGTTTTCAAACTAAATTTTTCCATAAGAAAAAGAAAATGTACACAATCATACTCTATATGGAGGATGTCCATTACAAATGATAATTGATACCAAATCCTGGATATTTTCTTCTCTCCACTGTAGTGTGATGGTTAGCAAGCTTGTCTTTAAAACCAATTCAGTAAGTAGATACCTGTATTGAAAAGTACCCGTTGTTTTACTGAGGAAGGGCAGATGAAGAATGGACCAGGTGTGTGCAATCTGATCTCTCTTTCAACAAGCAAGTGTGGAACATGACAATGACATTACGTTAGCTTTTTTTTCCCCCCCATAGGACAATTAGATGATGGAATTTTGGAGACTTGAACCTAGTGGCTGTTCTTTCATAATTGAACACCTTGTATCCACTTGGATGAGCAGGGACCCTATAAGGGCTGAAAATATTGGCGGGGGCCCCCTCTCTATTTACATGAAAAATGTGATTACATTAGTTAATTTAAAAAAATTTTTTTTACTTGAACACTGGTGGATGTAAGAGTTTAAGCGTATGCAGTTTACTTAGGTCAGGTAGTAGATACATATAGACAGTGGCAAATACACAAATTGAATCGAGAGAGGTGGTATCTTGCAGCATTTCATTTCGGACCCGCTTTTTAGAAAACAAAATAGATGCTTGTAAAATGTTATCAATTTCTATAACATTTCAACAAGTTGACCATTGCTTCAAAATGTATCTTTTTAATGGTTATTTCATTATTAGGATGTTAGCTTCACAGGATAAAAGTAAAAAGCAATAACTTTTTCTTTTCCCCTTATGGTGGAGTTGACTTCAGATTTTTAACTTGGTAATAAGGACTGTTACACCACAATCTTTCACCAAACTGATTTGATTTTTCCTTGAAGTAGGTTTGTTCCTCCCATGGCCTTTATTCAGACATGGCCAATTGTATATAGCTCTGAGTATGAGAGGAATTGGACTTATAAAAATGTAGATGGAAAATAATAAGGATAGAGTAGCACTTCTTCATGAAGAATGTTGCACTTAATACATTCATACTAAAATATATATTTGTATGATTTATCCATATTCATAAATAACCCTGTCATTTGACAGTTGCTCGGATTGTGTTTGTCTAGACACTAGCTATGATACACATTGTTGACTGCAAGAACGATGAATTTGCCTCCCCTCTATCTATAGAATAAAATTCACCTTTAACCTTCTGGTACATTATCCAAGCAGAATGAGTGAAGCTTTGGGTATCGATTTTGCCACATCATCCGTCGTGCCAAAGTGTATGTCCCCCGGGTATACTTTCATGCAAGCTCAAAGCGCAGAAATGACTTCATTTAACCTTCGAAGGCATATGTAGTATGTCCCTGCCCGACCCTTTATTTTTTTTTAAATTAAAATTAGTATGGTTAGAGGGAGATAATCGTATTGCATTTAATTTTCAATATTTTTGAATGATTAAAGGGGAGATAACTAGTATTGAGGACAATTTCTTGCTGTGTCTTATTTGGTAAATGTAATTAAGCGACGCTTTGAGTATGTCGTTGATTGTTTAAATCTATTAAATTCCATGACACGCCAGAAGATATTGCCTTGATGCCCAGTTCAACTGCATATCAGGAGTAAGAGGACAAAAAGGTTGTTCAAATGAACATGGGATTCATCTGACCTTACAGTTTTTATACCCAACATGCCAAAAAGCAAGTGACTAATTGAAATCAGGAACTGCACAAGTTTTTGCGTTCTGACCAGTACATATGCCAATCACAAACTTAGTGTGTATGTAGTTCTAATGCATAGTACCTACCATTGCAGTTACTGATGGTCAGCAGATAGAATTATACAGATTTTTTTCTTACTCTTTCTACTTCATGTAGATGTATGATTATAACAAGTTTGAAAAGTAAAATCAATCCTAGAATGACAATTTATGAATTTTTCTTTCCTGGACAACAAAGCTTTGACTGTTTAGCCTCAGAAGAAGGGGGGAACCCCCCCCCTTACAACTAGAAGTGAAACACGTTCACTCATTGAACTAAGAAAGGAGAGCATAATGGATGTCATTTGCAGTCTCCCTTACAGTGAGTTGACTTGCCTAGCCAACTGCTTAAAAGTAGCTCTTTTCTCATTGGTGGACTCTTCAACCCAAGACACCTTGAGCAGCAACAGGGAAATTTGAAGTGTGTGGTGGAATCAAATCATTCGGCTGATGAAGCAGCAAGTGGGTTAGTGTCCACGTGGGATGGAAGACCAAACTACTAACTATGATAGTTTTAGATACTCAGTGCTAATCCTTGAAGTTTGTTTTGGAATTTCTCCTTTCAACTTCTGTTCTGAATTTGAACTTTTTTTTTTTTCCTCTGAAATCAATTTGTAGTTCTTAAAATGACATGAAATTTCAAACTTTGTTCCTGACTCAACCATTACATGCAAGCTGTGTAGCCAGTGGAAAGTTATAGTAATAGAGATCATCATTGGCATAAAAGCATCATCCTTACCAAGTTGCAATTAGGTTATTAGTCGTTGAAATATCAGGCAATTACTTTCCTATTACAGTCTGCTGCTAAAACATCACTTGAGATTCTGCTCTTGGATTTTCCTGTGTCATCCACGTGGCTGTCTTCCACTCAATCCTGACAGCACACACACATGCGTTACTGAAGAGTCCCGGGTTTCCACTTGAACCTGTCATTAGCACCACTGATGCTCGTCCTTTTTGCCATGCTTAGCTTATTGACCAGAATGACCTTGTTGATTCTGCAGTATGTTCAGTTTTCACAGAGTAGACTTACTCTTCCTTCAATCAGCTGATTGACAAAACACTAATTACCTAATCTATGTCAAAAGAAGCTCAGAGCATTCTGCTTTGTGGTTTAAAAACAAACACAAAGAAAAAAAAACTAAACAAACAGCCCAAACACAAGTGTACAACGAACAAGAACACAAAGGAAAATTTTGGATATGTTTATTTTTTTCCTTCATCACTAGACAGATTTAATCAAGGTAAACCATGCATGTCGTCTAGTTAAAAAAATAAAAAAATTCAAGAGAAGAGCAAAAAGTGATATTTGGCTTGGTGGTTTGTAGAGGTTTAATTTCCTTACAGCCAAAATAAAGTTGAGGATTTAGTTCTTTGTGTTCAGATTTTTAAAATTTTACATGAATATTTATAGGCCCAAGAATGACCTAAAAAGACATGAGACTTGTTCAAGAAACATGAATAAAAGAAACGTTTTGTTTTTATGATTCACACTCACACACACATTTCATGTCAAATTATTTACAGTTTTAGGAAGCAGACTTATAATATACAAATTAGAACTTTTTTTTTTTCAAATTTCCTTTTTTATTTATAAAACGTTTTTGTTCATTCTTGTGATCTTGACCAAGAAATTTTTGGCACAGATCAAATAATGTCAGCTGTATATATATATTTTTTTTCCCCCATTTCCGTTTTAAAAGAGAATCTTCATGGTTTTGCATTTAAAGAGACAGGAGAGGATCAACTTGTGACTGCCAAATAAAGCCCGAGAAGCTCACACACGACAACAGGCTGCGAGCGAGACGACCACATGGAAGGGAAGAGAGCTTAAATGCAGAGCAGTTAGAACAAGTTAAGAAAAGGGGAGACAACTAATAAATGCAAGGTAGTTGAATCAGGAAAAACTGATTTTTGATTTATGCAAGTAAAGCAAAAATGGCTCAAAGTATTTTTTCTAAAAGAAAAAGGAAAAAAAAAAAAAAAAAAAAAAATCGATATCACTTTAACATTAATAAAAAGCTGTCAGGTTGCCTTTTTACATGATTATACTTGAAAATCAATTTTCCTCACTGCTTGGTAGGCAAAAAAATAGAGGAAATGTTTTGTTATATCATAAATAAAACTGCAGTGAGAATGGTGTTTGTAAGTTCTACATATTGGATTCAAACCATAAGTCAACTGATTAGAGAAAATAAGCTTTCATGAGGTGTGCCACAAAATATCATTGCCAGAGTCACAATAGGCCCTACAAGCCAAGGAAGGATTGAACTGGCTTGCTTGAATATTAGAAGGTCTGTTTGGAAAGTATTCAGCCATTTTGAATATCTGCAGAACCGGTTGAGCTGTCTTGATGTAACTTGGCAACAAATCTGAGGGCGACCTGTGTATGCATGAACAAACACTCTTGTGAGGTTACTAAGATGGCAGAGACTTACCATTGAGGTAAGCTAGAGCTCTGTGTAACCATCGTATTCACGATGAACAATCAAGAATTTTTGGCAAAACATTACATCACCAAGGTCTGTCAGTCCACCTACAGTCAAGATTTGGCTTGCTGCAACTTTTGGCTTTTTTTCTAAAGCTAAAAATCACCAATGAAAGGGGGGGGGAAGAGATTTCAGACTGTGGACGAGATTAAGGACAATCTAGCAGACTGTTTTGAAAAGTGGAGGGGATGCTGGGATAAGTATGTTAGATCAAGGGACTAAGGCGCCATTGTCTTAGGTAGGCTATTTCTTCTTTTTCATTAATATTAAAAGGCTGGATACTTTCCAGACGTACCTTGTATTTAAGACAAGAATAATACAGAGCCAGTTGTTTAAGAAATATCAAAAAGTTACTAATTAAAAGTTCCCTTCAAATAGAAAGGAATCTGTCATATAAGGTAAGCAAGAAAAAAATTCAATGAACCTGTCATGGAAAGTTTAAACAGATTTTAGATTAAGAGTGAAATTATGGATTGCGATGCAGCCATAGAAACAGACTTAATCTTTAGTTTATAACCACCCCATGATGTCAGAGTTAAAAATTTGTCTCTGATGTTGCTCTAGATCTTCAACAACAGCTCAGACAAGCAAATGCTGTGTCTTCATTCACCATGAAATTTAGTAAAAGGTTTATTACACTAGATTTGATGCCAAAAGGCTGGTGAGAATGGTTGAGTTGTCTTACATATCTCTAAAAAGAGACAACTGATAACTTCATGGTGTTGTGAATAAAAGCATTTATTCCATCTTGTACATATCAGCAAGTTCATACCCTAATGCCAGAGTCAAGTCAACAGAACTGATTATTATTTTGGTATATTTTGTCAACTACTATATTTTTAAAAAATATAAATAAAATGATGAGAGGAACTATCTTCAGCATTTGGAAGAAGAGGGGAAAAAAAAAAAGTGAAGAAACAATTGTCACAAGAATTCCTGCCTTTTCTCAAATAATTTCAACTTGGCAATGGTGGCCACAAAACTCAGATCTTTCAAATACTGCACCTCTGTGAATTTCAAGTCATTCATACATTTGGGATTTTGCACAGAAGTCATTTTTTTTTTTTTTTGGTCTTCTTCCAACCCCCACCCCATCAAAAAGGAAATTTCTGGCGAGATGTCTATTACAGACTGAAATATGAATTCTGAATATCTCTTCTCATTTGAAGAGAGGAGGGGGGGCAGAAGTATAAGCAGTAATAATAATATGGAAAATAAGATTAAACCAATTTTTAAATATATATAATTTTGTGACAACATAATGTACAGTTGAAAAATAAAATAAAAATAAAGAACAATAATATTCCATACAAACAGGACTGGGGTACTTTTTCTAGCGAAATCTTCCTATACATTCAATGGCAGTCTCTCTTGCTCAAATTCCTTATATAATATATACAAATCTTAAAATGAAAAATGAGATAATCATGCCACAAGAAGTTCGTACAGGAGACATTTGATCAAGTTATCAAGGAAACAAAGGATTCTTTTGATTCAATTTGAGAAAAATTGAAATCACGAAACAAGTGTCATCTGCTATAACCTTTTCCCCAGTTTAGCTTTAATTCATTCAGATAAAAATCTTAAAATTTTGCTTCTGCTATAATTTGTAAATACAAGTATATTTTTAAGATTACAGATATAAATGTGAAGTTATAGAGATAAATAAAACGAAATTTTTTTCAAAAAATAAATAAAATAAAACCGAGCCCAACAAGTTACAAATGGTGGCAGATAAAAATCATAGAAATAACTCACTGATAAGTCCTATACCAATGATTTTTTTCTTCAGGTAGTGAGGGAGAAAGTTTTTTATTCTCAACAAAGGATGATGGGAAATTATTCTCCTCACTTTATAAATTGGGACAGAGATACAAACATCCTCCCACCCAAAAAACAATGTCAATGTATCAGCGATAACAGTGCCTTGGACAAGATTTTCAAGACAATAATGAAAAGAAGAAAAATTCAAAATTGTCTCGGATTTTCACTGGAGAGAAAGCATGAAGTAAATGACATTTGTTAGTGGCAGCAACCCAGGAAAATAAGTTGTTTCATTTATAAAAATTTTAAAATAGTTTTTAAGTTTTTAGAAATTTTTTTTTTACTACCACTGTCCCATATTAGTTGTAACATTCAGTAGCAATTTTTTTTTTAATATGCAACTGTAAAAACTGTGGGGCAGAGGTAGTTGGTATTTTTTCTTTTTTTATAGATTTTGCATTAACCTGGGATGATTTGGGTGGGGAGGAGATTGTGAGAGAGAGAGAGAGAGAGATAGAGAGGTGGGAGACAGACAGACAGACATAAGAAAGAGGAGGGAGAGAGAGAGAAAGAGAGAGAGAGAGAACCCTCTTCAACATGTAATACTGTTACCAAGATCACAAAACTTGGTCAAGCTGAAATGCAAATTTCATGGCCCCAACCCAATTTCTTCCATTCCCAGTCATAGAAGAAGAAGCTCACACCTCTTCGGGATTTTCATGTTGATCCTTTTCTGATGTGTGTGTGTTTTCTTTATTGGCATCTTCCGGACTTTCAGCCTCTTCCTTTGTTACTTTTTCTGTATTCTCACCGTTTTCCGTGTCTTCACCTAACTCTGAAAGTTGTTGTTCTTCCTGCTCCAAATTCTCCGTTTCCTCAAGCTCAGCTAACTTTTCAGGCAGTAAATTATCTTCATCCCTTCGCTTGGAATTCACCCCATCAGCTGCGACATTCTCCATGTACTCATATAGTTCATCTTCATCCTCCTCTTCCTCCATTTTGTCCTGCCTTGGGCAGTTGAGACAATGGGGTTCACTGAGACCGTACCCGGGGCATGTGTCCCCAACACACTGGCAACATCCAAAATCATGGAACCAACGATAACGAGCAGCACCCATAGATTTACAGGAAGACTTGCATTTTTTCAGAGAGAGGCAGTCAGCCATGAATGCCACTGTGCAGTTTACCATTTCAACTTTTTGGGACATTTCTACCATGTTGTTGGGGTTATCTGCGGAGAGAAAAAAAAAATCTTGTAAGCTCTTGAGAATGTGGGTTTGATTTTGTAGGATTAAATAGAATACTTCAACTATAGAAGTTGAAATTAAAAAGAAATACTTGTGTCAACGTCAGTGAATCATGGCAATAGGATTCGAAAATTGATTGGTTGGACGGGCTACTCGAGATGATGATCTGCCTACATGATATGCCAGGTAATTTGCTATATTTTCTGTTCGTAACATTTGTCTAAGGAAATAAATGCTGATTACAGAGTAGCCTCCCTTGTTTCTGTGTGTGCAAATGCGTGAAAATCTAGGTTCATTCTGGTTGAATATTAAGAAATTGCAGAGCAACAGTTTTTTTTTTAATGCGTTTCATGTACTGTGCAACAGTCACTATTTACAACAGTTTGTCGACCAGAATGAATCCCTACCCACTTTTTTCACCAAAAGTTACATAAAATTTAGTTATGCATCATATACAAAAGGATAGGGATTCTGGAGAAACCATTACCACAAATCTTTGCCAACAACTTATGCATCCAAATAGTGTATTATACAGGTAGCACACAGTTTTGGTGAACAGATTGTCATCTTCCAGAATGATTATACAAGGCCTCACTCAGCGAAACAAACTCAGGAGGTAAAGCCAACAAGCTGGGAAGTTCTACCTCATATTCAACACTTATCAGACCTAGCACTTTTGGATTGGGGGGGGCCTCAAGTTTCCCCAGCAGAGAATAGAATAATTGCCTTTATGCTGTAACAGCTAATGACGGCAATTATGCTAGCAATTGAAAATTTCAACTTAATCACATTTACATCCATTTTTATCTTCTAGAAAGTGTGAGCGATCCAATCTATAATTATCTTATCTGTTCTGAGAGTAGAAGTATAGCCAGTGTTTTGTCCACTGTCAATTTTGGATAGCAAGAGGGAAATGGAACAAAAATACTCACGTAGAGCTACTGCTGTGTCCATGTCTGCTAATCTGTCCATAGTGTAAGAAACTGCATCTTTCCGTACTTGATAACGGAAAGACGACCAACGTTTCTGGGCATCATCTTCAATTGTTAAGACATTGAATAATTCCGGAATAGGATCAAGAAGGATTTCAATCGTACTGCTTTTGTAAGGGACATCGTTTGGATCGGGTGGTGGACACAAACCTGTCAAAGAAAGGATTTCATAAGTTTTTTCACTATAAAAAGTTTCATTTAATCTGGCAATCACCTATCATAAACAAGATGATCATGAGGCAAACAGGTTAGTGAGCTTTATCTATATTATAATGATCTAATTTGCGTTCCTCACCGTAACAGCAAAAGATGGCACATCATTAGAGCTGATACCATGTTCAGACATTTGGTCGAACGCTGTATTGCTGACACGCAATCAGTCAAAGCTTCATAGACAACCTTTCTGACAAATTGATCTGCTTTACAAATAAACAATCTATGCTTATATAACTTATAGGAATGATAGAATTTTTTTGACAGAAAAAAAAAAAAAAAAAAAAAATCTGATGAAATAACTTGCATATAAAAAATTTTATTTGGTAACCTATCAAATTACTAACTGCGGTGTACGACTTCAAAACATTGTCTACTTGACAATCGACGAAAATTTGTTCTTCACTTACTGAAATTTGGGCTTTCTTGCAAAGTCGGGAAAAACAACAAAACTAAAAAAAGATTTTCTTCAATTCTAATAATATTTTCAATATAAGGTGTCAATGTGTGCTGGATTATTTCTCAGGTCATTGACAAAAATTAATTTAAAAATATAAACAGCAATCAGCAAGAAGCCAAGTCAGCAAAAAGGCTGTCTACAGACTTGTTGGATGATTGTGTGTTAGCGATAAGGCAACAAAATGAGCATGAAGCACTAATGTAAGGTGTAGGATGTCTGTTTCTTATATAGGGAAATTGTGTTTAAAATTTCAATTTCTGCTACCTTTTGATTGGAGAGAAAGTGACTCGATATTATGAGGAGATGGCTAAAGGCGGTCTCCAAGTGAGTAATAATTATACAAAACAGTCTTCATTTAAAATATTTACATAACACTGAAAAAGAACAAAGCAAACAATTTCATTACACATCTTTTATAAATGATTAATCTAAAACCAATAAGTAGTGAAAATATTTAAAATCAGGTTCTACGCCAATTTTAAACTAAAGCAGAATAACAATGTAAGTCATAAAACAGTTTGAAGCCTTCAGCATTAATGGCCGAGAGTTTATTTACACTCAGTTTAGATTGCCATAAAAAGGAGATTAAACATTGTATTAAAGCAAATATAATTTCCTTATTTCTGTAAGCTTTCCAACTTTCTGTACTATACACCAAAACTGTTCATAAATGTTCAATTCTTTTCATTTCATATTTCTTATGTACTACTAGTTCACCTGTGAGGTCAAAAAAGATGGTATGTATAAAATATATATTGATATACATTGCATTTTGTGTATGTGGATAGAGATTTGCATTGCAGTGAGCTTGGTGTTCTGTAGACCTTCATTATTTTTCATAATTATAAATTCTTTGAATTCAGCATTTTATTACATCTTCAGCACATGAATGAAATTCTATTGTGTTACGTCAGTTACATTCCTTAATGTGACAGGAGCCATTTGCTAATTATTATGTGTGATCATTAGCCACTTGATGAACAATGGTTTCTCATCAAAAAGTGAGACTATAACCAACATAAAAAGGGTTGTCTTCCTTGCTCTCTATATATGAATGATCAGCAGTTGTGTAATATCCCTTGAAGGTACAAAACACTTTGGTAGTAAGAATAGATACCAACAAAAGGCATGAACCCAATCCTCTCTATACCGATTCAACTATAGTAGACACGTTTTCAAGACAATGCTGTACAAGTTTCACTAGAAACATCTTTACATAAACATGGGCCTAACAGTGATTCTCAAATAGGATTCACTTAGATCCCAAGGGAGGAATCTCAGTCAGGGTAGGACTTATAATTAGAAAGTATAATTGTGAAGAAATTACAAGACGAATTTTGAATTGGGATGGTGGAGTGGGGGGTGGGGGGAATTGTGATCTGGGACTTTGAGAACCACTGGCCTAACATGGGTTTATGGAAAAATCTATCAACGTATGCAGTGAAACATATACTGACCAACACAGGAGCAACATTCTGCATATAGACGGGACAGGCAGATCTGGCAGTCATGGCAGCACGAGCAGTTTTTCTTGTCTGACATGTCACACTCACAGCACTTGATCAATTGGCATTTACTCACTCGACTGGCACATATGGCATCATTGCAGGCATGAGCCAGAAGCACTAGAAACAGCAACGTCCCAAGCCCCAGCAGCAGACGCTGGCACAATCTGTCCATAGTGAAGAACTGAAACACAAAACAGGTGATAAACATTAAGATTCTTTTAGCTCTTCAGAAGGAGAAATGAATTTAAAAAGATATAAAATTTCTACAAGAAAAAAAAAAAAACAAAACCCAAAATACACAAAGCATTACGTACTTGAATAGATGTACCATATACGCCAGACTACAAGACGAACGGTTTACAAGTGTATCGGGGATGGGAAGGGCTACTGCTCACTGCAACTTGTTTAAGCCTTATCCATATTGAGCTTTGGTTGATGGCCCAAATGCATTGGATGCTGTGTGATATTCGCATTTGAAAAAATTTTTTTTCTCTTCCAAGTTGAATGTCATCATGTACAGGCATATACAGTAAAATGCAAAAAAGTAATCTCATTTTCAAAATGACTCGTTTGTTTCTTGGTTAAAGAAGAAAAACCCGAATTGATCTTTTGGGTTCCTCATATTTACTAGAGTACAATGTGATCTCAAATGTGTAACCCCCCCCCACTTTTGTAGCTAAAAATGAGCAATATATGAATCTTATTTATTCACACTATAGTATATTATCCCAAATTCTGACCCTGATTTTTCATATATTACTTACATAATACATAAGTATATAGTGAGTTATCAAACACTATCTCTGTTGAAATAACTTACAAGATTATCAAAAGGCAAGCAATCTGATGAAAAACTCAATTCAGACACACAATCCCCCCCCCCCCAGAAATGACAGATTTTCAAAAATATTTCGTCCCATTTTTATATCAATATTGTTTTTTTTCTGTAATAATATCAGTTTTGATATAAAACCAAAAACTTGACATTTTAAGTGTCAAGAGTTTCAGGGAGTTTCTCAGGGAGAATGTAACAAAGACACTATGTTAGAACTTTTAGCAAAGACTTGAATAACTGAAATCTTAGATATGGGGGTCTGTTCAATGTCATAAGGCTATTTGCCAGCTTGTCCAAGTTGGTTTTCCAAAATAGAATTTCATTACAACTTTTATTCATTTACTAAAGTGCTGCCTGCCATAGGATGGTGAATTAATGTTGGGAATATACTTTTGCCATTTTTGGTGATCCATACTTCGGATTTCCCACGAGATGCTTGTAAATCTTAGCATGGGTAAGGAAAGCTGACTCAATACCGACTTGATATCTGAAACAGAGTTGACATACACCTGCTGTAAACAAATGTATTTTTCACTACTTTATGTAAAGAAAAAGTAATATCTGGTTAAGATCCAGTTAATCATTAAGTAAATTAATTTGTCCAAATCTGTATTCTCTTACGGTTACTTTATTTTGGGAATATTTTTGATTACAGAATTTAAATTAGTGTAATTGAAGGGAATATTGTTGTGTGAAATCAAAGTTAATTATAGATGACAATTTTGTCAACCATAATTGAGATTAAAATCTGCTTTGAGTACACAAAAATAATTTTTTTTTACAACAAAATTATGGCAGTGTCTAAAGTTTTTTATGAGAGGTCTGATCATTGCCACGTTTTGTAACGACTTGGTACCTATTAAGTTGAGAAGCAATAAACTATACACCATTTTATGATATTTTGAGTTTATGTACAAAATATGAAGGTCTGACACCTAAATTTGAACAAAATACATAGCACAACATGTTTTGTGCATTACAAATTACCTTGGATACTGGCTTTTATACATAGAGATTTCATATTAAAGTTATTCATCAGGAGCATTCCAGATTCATCCAATTTTAGTGTTATATATCAAGGAGGATAACTAAGAATTATTTTACAGTATTTACAATTTTGTTTCTGTAAAAAGCCAAGGATCATGGAAGATGTGCTGAGGTTCTTAGATGAGCATTTGACTATTTTAACAAGCTGTTTTAGGTAATGTCAGAGTTGTCTCCCCTCCCTCAATGCCTTCATGACCAATTTGTAGTTATTCGTTTGAAGAGGTAAATCGCGGTTTTTAGCTTTAAGGTATATCTGAAGGTGGTAAGGTTTGAATAGATCAAACTGACCACGATGTGGGGGTAAGAAGAAGTTGACCCCCTCCCCCTGGGTGGGGAAAAAAAATAGCAGACCATAGCACCATTGGTACTAGAAATTCGTGCTTAGCAAACAGAAATAAAATAAAACTCCATATTTTGATATAAAAATTATAAAAAATATCTCAATTAACCCTGATGTTGGATAGATCAATAGACTATTTGAAAGTTTGAATTTATATTTTCAAGAGTAATTATATATTAAAGCTTTGTTGATTATCAGAAAAATAGCAAATTAATATTTACTGCAATCTAGATAAAGTATACATTTTGTTTCATCTTCAATGATTGTAGGAATTGTAAATTTTTGGCAGTCCCAGAAAGAAAAATATATTCTCCACCCCTAACTCATCCCCCCGAAGAAAGAAAACAAAAACAAAAACAAAACAAAACAAAGGCTTGTTATTCTGAGTGCTTTAGAAAAGAGTGCCTCAAAACCATTGATAGAGAACCGTCTTCATCAGAAGAACAAATCAGCCTTCAGAAGGAAACCAACAATCAATTTGTAATTCATGGCTTCATTAAAGTACTGCCAATTTGTTAGGTTTTATTTAAAAAACCAAGATATAAATCAAAATTACCAACTGAATGAAATAGGATGTTCTGGATTATTAATCAATGCTAAGATTGAGAATCAACTATAATATAGTTTCACTACACATATAATGGTCATATAAAGACCAACTTTTTATATTTATTTTCAATCTTGAGCATTTTGTAAGTTCTTGATACGTTGAGTGTTGCAATGTTCATGTCAGTTTGGTAGTACTTCAGCTATGTAAGAGTAGACTTGTGTTATATCAACCTCGGGGACTCAAGAGTGCTGTTAAAGTAAATTCATTATAACTGGTGGATTTCATACAAACTTCTTTAACTTTAATGATGAGGAACCAAAGAGTAGAGACAAAAATGACTCACTATTTCAGTCTAATTCTCCACATTTGAGTCACAGGTCAGCAAATAAAAGTAAATGAATCAAAAAGTTTAAAATAATGTATTGAAGTCTCCATGTATTGTTGATGCTAACTAATTTCTGACAATAGTCTCACAAGAATATAAAAACTAATGTCTTGTTAGAATCAGAATTTACTATAGCAGAACTTTTTCACTTATATATATATATATATATATATATATATATATATATATATATATTCTGAATGGTTTTTATATATAACTCAAGCTGTCAGACTTTGGGAGAAAGTTCCCTATTTGACTAGGCACTCATCTTTTGGACAACACCTATTTCGCTTTCCAAGGATCAAGTGGATTCAGTACAGCTTTTTATAGCAGGTCTAGATAAATAGTTTTTATAAAAGTTGTCTTGAGGTATTTATCCACAACAAAAGAGTTACTTTGATATAAAAGTCAATTCTCATACTATTTTACTTTAATTTCCAGAAGTTAAGGTTAAATGGAAAAGAAATAGAGAAAACTAATCAAAATATCTGAAATTATAGAAAAGCCTTACTTCAAAACTATAAAATCAAAGAATCATGTACAGAAAGAAGAGAAGAAAAAAACCCAAAAACACAAACAAAAAACAATTCATCCCAAATCTAGAAGTAGGGATATATTAGTTTCCTCATGAGGGCAAAATATGGCACAAAGTAGAGTTTAATGTGGGGATCCTCACACATGGATAGGGACAGAAATTGTTCAATTCCTTCGTCACTGACTTCTGGCCCACCACAAGCATTAAGAGAACTGATTGCACCCCTAATAGTACAATAGGGAGGAACAGCCTGGGGGAGTAGGCCCCCTCGAATAGGACATTCAAAAGCGAGGAAAGTGGAATTACCAAATCAAACTGTTTTACAGACAACTGGCATTTTTGGTATGAAATGGAGGTGGGGAACCCCCCCCCCAAAAAAAAACAAAAACAAAAAAATTTGCCAGCATATAACTAAAAATATTTACAATAACTGGATTAGCCTTTTTAGATGAAAACTTATCTGCTGCTTGAATGTAAACTTGACATGTTCCCTCAAAAGATGGAGAAAAAAAAAAAAAAAAAAAAAAAAAAAGAAAATCTTACAAAGTTTTCTGAATTTCCAACACTTCCGATTCTAGTTCAACTCATGACCTAGTGAAGGAGTCAATCTTTTTATCTTTGCCGGCTGAATTGCATTTCAATTAATGGACAATGGGTCAAATAAATTCCCTAAAATTTTGAAATATAAAAATTACCCATTCAAATATATCTAATTATATTTTGTCTCATTAATGAATAAAGCATTCTAAAAAAAAAAAAAAAAAAGAAAAAAAAAAAAGGCCAACTATGGATGCTGATCTAAGAATTTAGTTGCATTTCTCTTTTCAATCGAGGAGTTTTAAATTTATTGAAAAACACAAAAGTAAGCATAGTATTTCAATACCTGCTCGCACGCTAGTAAAAATCTCTTTGAGGACCATATCTGGCCCGTGGGGTGCAGGTTGCCTACCCATGACCTAGCAGATCACTGGAGCATCATACAAAGTACTTCAACTTCATGGCACTTCTCAGGATAATTCTCCGAATTAACATGCAGCAGATTGTACTGGTTCATACAGTATCAGCACAAGTGGAACCCATCTGCCTAAGGCATCACTTTTGTTTTGGAATCAGACTTGTCAGTCTCCTAGACTGGTTTCCAACCAGGTCTAGAAAGTTCAGTCTGCCTCGCTATTTACCCATAGCTTGGGGTGGGGATTCATGCCTTTCCCAATGGTATTAACATTTTTAACAGTGCAAATACTTTTCATTCTTTGATTTCTAGCAATGTGCAGTATAATACAAGCAAACTTTTCTAAAGTTTGCATTTCAAAGCTGGTTATCCAACATATGATACAAAGTTTTCCAATAACAAATAACATTTAATTCATGTCACGCTCTATACTCAAAATTAGGCAATATTTTTAGACAGGAAAATTATGCTAAGTTAATCTTCCATTATGATAGTCCAATGCACTGCAAAGCCTCAATTCCTAATTATAGATTTACCACAACCTGATAATTGAAAAATCTGCTATGAACCTATATGATATGTAACTAAAAAAAAAAAAAAAAAAAAAAAAGAAAAAAGCATTTTCCAATCCACTTTTGTGTATTGAGGAAGTTTCAGAATAGCCAATATTTCTAAATTAGTGTACTTTGGGAAACATCAACCATTATACATACAGGTATACTCTATTTTTCAAGAGCGGAAAATTGCCTTTATAAGAAAAAAAACAAAACAAAAAAAAACAACAAAAAACAAAAAAAAAAGCAAAAATAGCATTCGGCGATTATTTCACAGTGATCCGTAATTAGAATCAGTGCACACCTCTTCCACCCTCTCTCTCTCCTACTCACAAGTTTCTTGTATCTCAAACCACCCGAATCCACTGACTAACATCCCATGATTTTTTGAGTCTGGGAACGCTCAAAATTCTCTCAAATTAATAGTAATTACTTCTGTATTTTTACATCATTTCAGCTTATAAAAGGTTTTTTGAGGAATGCCCCACTTCTGAAAAGTGTGGGTGTGTGTGTGTGTGTGGAGAACACACACACTCATACATACATGTATATGCACGTGTGTATGTATGTATGTATGTGAATGAACACAGTGTTGAAAAATTTATGTTTTGAGCCAGACAGTTCTTGCTAACCACAATTATTTTATTTTTTTTAATTTTTTTTTTTTTTTTTTAAATGTTCGCAACTTAGGAATTGTACTACCCTCCTTCAAGAGTTTCTATATTAGAGCTGGAACCATTGCTGGGTGTTGCAGAAGGGTAGTGGTTACGGCTGGGGTGGTTGTGTACGAGGAAATTGACTAGTATATCATAGGCTACAAAATGGGACTAACCAATAGCCCAAAATAAAGATAAAGTTGCTAGCAGCAAAAACCAAAATCAAATTTAGAAAGGATTTCCTGTTGAAATGGCAGAAAATAATCAACCAAATCTTTTAATGGAAACATGTCCAGTAGAAAATAACTTGGACCATATATTACTAATTTTTTTTTCTTTTATACTAAAAGTTAGTATGGATTCTTTTTACATCTTTTATTCTCTGCGAATCCAAACAAAGTCAGTAGCAAGAAAAACTTTCCCACGTTTGAATCTCAAAAGTTTCATATCTACAAATCTTACAAAGTTAAATTAGATGCAAAAGTCCTGCTCACTGCCAAGTGCATTTTTCAATGTTGTAACACCTGTGCCAGATTTTTCTAGTAAAAACAAAAAAAAAAAAGCAAAAAAACAACCACCCCCCCCTAAACTAAACAAATTGATAAGAGAACATCATTGCAGGCTTAAAGTGGTTATATCAAATAAATTTAATACATGCAAAATTCAGGAAAGAAAGAAAAAGAATAATTCATTATCGAGTTTTCTAGCTCATGCCACCGGACTGATAACTTGCTTAGATGAGTTATTTAGTCTGTAGCAGCAAATAATTTAAAGCTCAATAAGTCATTACTCTAGTGTCTTACGAGACATGGCCGAGTAAAGCTCAGCTATTTCCCTAGAAAGTCAGGAGTTCAATCCTAGGTCAGATGGTGCAGTGGTCAACCCCCCCCCCCAAAAAAAAACAAAAAACAATACACCCCGCTATTATTGTAATAGGAGTTATTCCATTCATGGCAGCAAGCATTCAATAAAGCAAATCTGGGATTAGTTACAGGACGTGAACAGCAAGTATTTCGATAAGATACTCATTCTAAAGAGAATATCCGATCATCTTTATGCATCAGTCACCAATAGATGGTTCAACGCAAACAATTGATTAAAAAAAAAAAAAAAAAGAAAAAAAAAAAGCATAATTTATGATATATCGGGAGAAAGATGAGGGAGCCCGGGAGGAGAAATTTATTGTAAAATACAACATCTGAATTTCTGGATATGAGAATTTGCTTTTACTGATCTTAATGTATGGCTGATATTCATTGTGTTAATTAGTAACCGACCGTATAGAAGTGAATGGAGATATATAGAAAACTTATTTGATCAAGTCTGTGTAATACAAAAGTGGGTAATAAATAAGCATTTAAGTGTACAAAAATAATGTACCTGCTGATGTCATGTACAATTAGATATTCTGATTTTTCCGATTCATCACAAATTTATAGGAAATGATGAATTCAAGACTTATTAGGATCTTCGATAAATTGAGTTGGGGAAGAGGGGAGAGATGAGAAAGAAATATATTGATTTTATGTTGGAATATTTGGATAGTTTCAAATATATATATTTCCAAAGATTCCACATTATTGAGAATCAAAGTATGCCTGTGTACAATGCATCTACAGTTAACTTTCAGGACGCACACATAAGACTATTGTCAGATATCAGTAATAGTACATGAAAATTCCAAAAACTAAAGTTAATAAACCCCTAAAGTAATTCTACCTAAAGAAACAGAAAGTAATTATTTTTTGTATTTCTTGGTTTCTCATTAATGCATTCGGGATAAAAATCCACCTGTTATAACGGCATTTTTGAATCCTAGAGGATACTATAATAATGGGAGTTCACTGTACTTTGTACAAACCCAAGCTCCTCTAATGAAAGGTTTGCCCTTATCAAATCAACAGGGAAGAAAAATGGTAATGGTTAGCAAGCTGATCTTAAGACCATTACTACTGAGGTGAGTTTAACCCTTATTGGATGCACCTCCTTCACAATAGTTATGGCTCTATACTGTATTAGGTTCAGTAAATGTAAAGAGATGGTAAGAGTCGTGAAACAGTTACCAGCCTGGAAAACGGAATTGGCAAACGGAGTTCAAATTCTGGAGGAAGCCTTTAACTTTGCACCAATGCCCTGGGGAAAGGCATGAATATATATTTTTTTTTACCTCCAACTGAGTTAAATATCAGGGCAGACTGGGCTCTCTAGCCTTGATTAGCAACCAGTCTACTAGGAGAAATAATTCACTCAAAACCAGGAGTGGAATCCATTCTTCCTCCCAGCTATAGATAAAACAAAGAAATGTGGAGGAGAGTGAAATTGCACCCAGTAATAACCCATTTGCTAATGATCAGTTTGCAAGATGAATTGATTAGATCAAGGAAATAAGGAGTTTATCAAGTGAATAAAAGAATCATAATTTGATTTGAAATACTATAAGTATTTGGGACTATTTAGTTAGGTCCATGAAAAAGTTCACAGCATTATCATAGCATAATGTAAGAAATCTTTGAAATGTACAAAGTCTCAACTCTCCATTGCTTACATGTATACATTCTCAAAAGAACCGTTTGCAAAAAGGTGATGAATTTCATTTTGGCGAAAATCACAGATGAGCATAAAATTCACGACTGACTTAACAATTCATGTTTAATCAGAGCAAAAGTACTGCAGAAGCCAGACAATAGATCACTGAAGCTTATGGTATTGATGCAGTGGTCAGGAAGAGTTTGCAAAATTTAAAGAAAAGAGATTTTCATTTCAAAGACCAAGAATGCTTTGGAAGAACTCAGAAGTTGAGAAATAAAAAGTTGAAGCATTTAACAAAAAAAAATGCAATACTAACAAAAACTAGTCTAAAACTAAAGGAATCAATCAATTTGTTTGAATGACATTGAAACAAAAGCTCTTTTTCTTGTCAAGGAAGTAAATCGGTTATTTTGCTGTATGACTGCTTACCCTTGAATGACAAATGCAATAATCATGTAGTTGGAAATCCCCCCCCCCTCCTATATAGGATATTCTCCAGATTTGTCACAGACAATCTGAAGTTTTGCTCCATACAACACTGTTTGGTCATTATTTCGAAGATATTAAAAAATATCTTAAAGCAAAACCAGAATTGTTCTTTTATGATGAACATACATTCAAGCTGAAAGGTGGCCCAAAGTCATAGAGAGACAAGGAAAATACTGATGTGAAAATTTCTGCATCCAATAAACCATTTTCAAAAATTTTTTTTTGGAGCTACAATATTCAGATTTTAAAAGGAAAAGAAAAGAAAAAATTTTAAGCAGCTGTGAACCTTCCTTTTTGTATTAACAAAAAGCAATACCATATCAAAAACAATATGGAGTCATCCCTACCTCTTCATAAAAAGAGACATTAAATCAAAGAGTTTTTAGATTCATTTTGGTGGTGGGTTGATGTTTTCCAAGGACTTGCATGTAGGACAGTGCTTTTCAGAGTCCCAGGTCACATTCCTCCCCATGCAATCCCAGGTTTCCCAAAGTCCTTCCCCCATTTTGAATTGCCATCTAGTAATTCTTTTCGCAACTATATTTTCTTCCCAGGCTAAAATTCCTCCCTTGGGAGCCAAGTGCCTCCTGTTTGAGAATGAATGATGTAGAAGGAAGTGGTGTAGCAGAAAATTTAGAAATAAGAATGTTTTAAGGAAACATATGTGTATGTAGATATATATTATCTATATAAAAAACAATTAATGGCAAATTGCCAATTGTAGTTTGTTTTGAATTATAATTTCCATTAAACTTGTTTGGGACATGATGCTTCCCTACATTGGTGAGCATGCACACCAAATTTTATGTTTCGTAATAGTGACTACTGCAATCATTCAATTTATGGAATAAATACATATATCCCAAAGTATTTGTGTAGGTAATAATAAAATTAATCCAAGAAACAAATAATTCCAAAGTCATAATGAAAGTTAGAAATGAGCATGAATATCTATTGCATCAACATGACCCATACAATACTGGTAAATTATATTATCTGTGGGCTACCTACAATAGAGCTATGGTTAACAAGCTCCTCTCAGACCAATTCACTAGTTTAATAAGTATCACCATAAGCATAAGTAAAGGGGGCCTGTATATTGAAAACAACATTTAAGGCAGACTTTTTTTCAGTCTCTTAGCATCCGTTGTGAATAAAGACCTTCCAAGATTCGCCAGACCTCTATCATGGACATGGTGGAGCCAATATTTTCACAACTTGTTTAGTTAACCACATCTTATTTCAACTGATCAGCGTTATCAGCTGTGATGTCCAGTATTCTTGCAATATTACCAGCCTATTGCAGTTTTCTAATGGATTCTATGACATCTGACCCTGTTTTTTTATATGATGCACTCTACTTTGTGATCTCTACAATGAGATGTTGAGCAGGATTCTCTCCTGAGCATGGTTCTAAATTTTAGAGTCAATCATTTAATCAGGTTCCATGTTTCCAGAGCTCAAATACAGGGCACTGGTAGCAAATACACAACTAATCAAGCAAGCCAGTTGTTGGATCGCTTTGATACTCTTCCCCATAAGTGGCCATTTGGGTTTGGATAATTAAATATCCCTTCTTTTAAAGAAGTCCAAGGTGTGTGTGTGTGTGGGGGGGGAGATGCTTTATTTTATTGTCAAAGTTAAAGATATTGTTCACTCATGGGAGTATATATACTTGTGCATTGGGTCTAATTCAGCGTTTCATCATACTTAGCTCCCTATCATAAAACGGTTGTTTTGCTGTAACCATATCTGGCAATGGGTCCTCCACAAGCAGAGGAAGAAATACGGCTTCAAACGTGTTGTTCCCCCACCATCCAACAGGTTTGGAAAACATTCCACTCCTCCGACCAGTTTAGGGAGAGAGAGCATATCAAAATTATCGCAATTGTTAATTGGAGCTTAAGTATCAGTTAAATTCCTACTAGGAAGATTGGAGCAAGACAACTATCCTTACCCTACCCTGATTACCAACTTGGGAACAATGTTAACAAGTGAAGCAAGCAAAAACAACCAAAAAAACAGTTGAGGGATGTAAGGTGAAGATGATCGAAAGGAAGATTTCCCCATCAGCCAGATAAACTTTCTAATCTTACATAATCAAGATGATCCAAAACAATTCAACAAATGTGTAATATTTCCTTGATTTTACAAAAACCATATTTGCTACCCTTATTCCTGATGTTCTGGGGAGAGCAATGCGTGTATGCTACCCCAGAACACACAGTGCCCCTCTGCCAGGGATTGTTTAGACAATAAATGTAAAAAAAAAAAAAAATAAATAAAAATAAAAAAAATAAAAATAAAAAGGAAGTCAGAATGAAGACAATCATCTGCAACAACAAAGACTGAAAGTATAAATGTTAGGATCGGATAGAATTTTAAATTTTGAACATGATTTCCATTTTTTTTTATTTTATTTTTTAATAATAATACTCTTCAGTGGTTATTAATTCCCCTTTAAGAAAGTTTTTTGGCACTTGTCCCATAATACTTAAATTCAGTATATGAAAATGTAACAAATACTGTGGGACAGAGCTAGTAATATTTAAGCTGAGGTTATTCTTTTTGGGGAAAGAAGACTAGTTACTTCCTCCACCCACACACTTGTTGATCAAAACACTTGTCCCCATACACAAGAAGCAAAAACATACAAATCAAGCAGGTGAGTTGTTCATTAAGCTAAGTTTAACCAGGCACATGTCTTAGTAAATTTCCTTCTAGGGAGATTGGTGCAACACAATCTTCCTATTACCATCAAGTTTTGTACCGTTAGGCTCATCGGAGTCTTTTCACCCTCTCCTGCTCACAAAGTCGCAGATAATGTTAAGTGAAGAAGTGAAGCATGCATTTATATAATATACGAATGGTCACGACAAATTTGTTTCACTTATGTGATTATCAAGACTCACTTGAGTGTGAAACATTTGTTGTGAGTATCCATTAGTACATTATATCATACTAACTCAATTTCATTATATTGAGCACTTTATAAGAACTTTTTTTTCTAATACATATGAATGGTATTCGGCCAGAGGTGCTCCCTCCCTTTAAAGGCAGGGAAGTTCTCAGCACTGATCAATTCTTTGATAGAAACGGGTTCTTGGAGCTAGGTATATGGTAGGTAGCAACAAAAATTGTCCAATTCCTGTGACACTTGTCTTTTGGTAGTCACCAGAGATCAAACGAGAGCCCTAACCCTCTTAGTTAGTGCCTGAGGGAATGGGGCTCCTTGGAGGCATTATACTTTTATAACTGATGACCAGGTTTTTAGTATAAGTATGGTGAATAAGTAATAATTATATTTGAAATTTAGAGGGGTGGGTTATGATCTTGAAATGCAGCTCAACGCCCCAAGGCTAGTGCTCACTGCAGAGGAGTTTTGAGTCTGAAAAATATTTACGTCTCATGTTATCAGTCGGAAGCTCCATTGATACTCAATGATACCATCACTAAGTTGGTATGTACACCTGAGCTATTTTTACGACCGTATTTGCAGATTTTGAAAGATTAAAATTGTAGATAATACTGTAGTCAAGCTTACGATTCAAACCTAGGCAGTACTGAGAAAGTGAGACCTTGAAATCAAAGATTTCAGGGAAAACCTAATTTCACTTTTATGGAAACTACACCACCCTCAAAAACATCAAGTAGTTTGAAGAGAAGAGTATAATCAGATGATTGGAAATGAAGAAAAAAAAAAATACATAGATTATGAGGAAACTTCTTTGATACACCTGCGTAAGTTGTTAGTGAGATATATATATATATATATATATATATATATATATATATATATATACACACACACACTCACTCTAGATAAAGTTTGGAGTATTGTTGGCTCCTTGTAAAATTAGCATTATAAATCAATTCAAACATTTTGGGATATTGATATTAGTTATAAAGACAAATTGTAAATCACAAGCTAAATCTTTGAATCTCCAACTTTTGAAATCAGAAAGGTAGCATTTAAAGATTTCAAGTAGTAATTTAAGCATCTAACAGATTTGATCAGTGCCAAATGGTGGGTCAAAGGAAAAGTATGTTGTCCGATCTACATGCATACTTAAATGAGTGACAGTTTTTTTTTCCTCTTGATCAATGAAATCAATAGTATTACCACCGTTCAGGTAACGTTGTAGCCAGATCAAGCAAATGAGAAACATAGAATCATGATACCTTTGCTCAATAATGTACTTGCAAACCTGGAAAACTTTTGTGCGTTCAGAGAAGAGCCTTGAAGAACAAAAATCACAATTATTGCCAATCATGTGAAATCCCTGATATTTGTATAGTCTAAAAATTTCCTGTAAGGTTTGAAGTATTGGTGACAATCTCTTAGTTTAGCGTCCCACATCCGTTCAATTTCCAGCTTTTTTTTTTGTTTTGTTATATTCAATGTCTACTAAAAGGAGAGATTACTGCATGCCTAGTCCCCCCAAAATCAAGCCCCACCGTACACATACTTAAAACATTTTCATCACTGATTCTATGGGCACTGTCAGTTACGAGAAAATACTAACTTAACAGAATATATATACTTCTCAGAGCATTTTTTTTTCTCCACACCGTTGTATTTTTGTTCATACATTTTCGAAAGACATACCAGCTTTCAAAACTGGAAGAGAAGAGAGAAAAAGTGACGGGCTCCAATTATATGGAAAATAATAACACAATTATAGTTAAAATATCTGATGAAACATTTTTTTTTGACACTATGCATTTATTAGATTTGGTATTTTGTAAGAGACTGGGTGCCCTCACAACAATTGGGATTATTTGGGACACTTAACTAAGAGAGCCGGGTTGATTGGATTAGTCCGAGTCGCCACAAACTCAATGTTTGACAGTTGAGTTTATTCTTGAGTGCGAACATGTAAAATCCGCTTTTTACATTGTAAGTAACATAGTTCAGTTGTAAAATAGCGGAGAGTTCAGAGAAAGTTACTTTGAACTGAACAACATCATTCATTCAGTCTGGCATTTGTGAATTAAAGGAGAAAAATGTATAAACCAAAAAATTGCCGTCTCACTCGGTAGTTGAGAAGAAAGGAATTTTTTAAAAAGACTAATTCGTGAGTCGCAGGGTTGTTTTGTTCAAGACAGGACAAGACTATAACCGCATTCTTGAGAAGCTGGACTTTGTCGGGGAGGGACACGAAAGACAGTTACAATACCTGGAGTAAGGGGTGGGACGTTTGTGGGTGGAAAAGCAAGTCAAGAGGGCAGGTGTGTAGCTATGAAGGAAGGTATTAACAGATAACGTAGAGACAGGTGTAGACGGAAAGAGAAAGAAAGAGACATACAGAAGCAAGTGCTGATAAAATTAGTAGCGTAATACGGCATCTCCCCTCTCGTTACCCCAAGTAATGTAAACAAGCCGAAAATCTTCATTGATCTATTTTTATCAGTTATGGATGCTCAAAGGAGCTGCGATATTTATTAGACGAGATACCAAGTTACTGCTGCATATGAAATATTTTAAGCATTATTTATCACCGAATTTCACCATGTTCAAGATTTCTTGATTTTAGAACACTGTAGTAACCCAAAATTGTAAAGGGTTCCTACCGACTGAAAATTTAAAAATAAGAGTGATTTGTTTGTCTAATTGTTTAAATAATAAGACGTGCATGGATCAGGAGTCAAGTTCTTATCCACGAATTGACATTTGAAAAGTTTGAGTTTCAACTTTTATCTTGCTACTTTGAAATTAAATATTTTAACAATCCAAACAAACATTTTCACGTGGAAATGGTGGTCCCAACTTGTGAGTGGTATCCCCTGGAATCGTAATAAATTACAACTGGTCTGAATTTCCAGGCAGAGAAAAAAAAATTCAAATCAAAGTACAACATTAAACTATTTACATGCATCATTCATTCCTGAACTTGGGCAAGGTTTAGAGAATCTGCCGGGAAATTCAATTATACTTAAAAAGGGAGTTTTAGGGTAATGTCTTTGGAAGGAGATTTATAGAGCTGCTAGCCATCCGTAGCCGGAAAAAAATGGGTCAATTGGGTTTTTTTCCTTGCCGTTCAGTATGCACCCTACTTAAGTCAAAAGGGAATACTTTATATCCAGAAACCAAAAGTATATTCCTATATTAGAAAAAAAAACCCCAAAACCCATCAGCGGGAGGAAACAATCAGTGGTTTATGTTTATTTAGATAAAATAGGCAATCATTAAATACAATTACAAATAAAGAGAGGACTATAAGGTTTGTTGAGGTGAAAGTTGATTTGTTACTGGAGAACAAACATTTCTTCAAATAATAAGAACTTTGTCATTTTGGGGAGTTAGAACTTTAATAAGCAGTGACAAAGGTATACAGGACTGTTAGAGCGTGGGAAAAATAAGAAGGCTAAGTAAGTACAAACTAACGACAGACGAAATGCTGGATTACTATTTTGTGTAGTGACAAATGAACACAAACAGTAGCACTGAATGTGACAATCCATATACAACGGTACCATGTGCTGATGGTGGTGATACTCGTTTCATTGATACTATTGCAGAAAGAACGCATTTCGCTTTTAATTTACTTAAAATATTTTAATGCCAGTGATAGTTTCAAAAAAATTCCCAACTGAATAAGACATAAAAACTGCATCTTGCACATATCGAACTCTTAAGTTATACAAATGGAAAGTAATCTTAGAGAGCTTAAATGTTTGGAAAGACTGCCTCTACGGGTATCTTGATTTAGAATTTAATTGAGTTTAAAGAAACTAAATGTTAGCATAAATTCTTAGGCTAAAGAGTTTTGGTTAAAAGACTAAAAATGTAGAATTATCAAGTATTCAATACTCAACTTATTTACCAATATTAATTCCTAAATTTCATTAAGTCATAACGTGCACGTATCAGATATAGACAATTTCGGTTAGAAAAAAAAAATAAATTAAAAAGAAAAGCACACAGATACAGTGGAGTTGATACCTACAAACTTTAAGACCATTATTTGGGTAAAATGTATTGTACTCCTTTTCCGGCTGTATCAACTGTCAGAAGTAATTTAAGATTCGTTCTTCTTGGCAAATCCATTGTCAAATATAAAGAAGGAAAAAGGAAAAAAAAAAAAAAAAGAAAAAAAAAAGAAAAGCCATATGCCCAGAAGAGTGCATGAGAACTAGTGAGAATCTGGGAAGAAAAACTCAGTTTTTTTTCTTGGATTGGAGGTGGGTAACAGTGTTGTTGGCTGGTAGGTAAGTACCTTACCATAAGTTTCAACAACAAGCAACTGGTGTCTGCGGCACAGAGCAGCGAACATTATTATTATCATTATTCCACTTCTGAAAGACAGATGGTTTTGGTTAATTTGGCCATGTCAGATTTTCTGGGAAGGGCTGAATTTTTAAAGACGTTCGGAGCAAGAAAATAGGAAATGTGCTTCAGTTTCAGCCACGCTGCTTACTTAACAGTCGTAGAATGACGATCAGAGAGTTGTGATAAAGAAAACCCCACAAAACAAGAAAGACTAATGAAAAAAAAATTAAAAAGAGGGTAGTTTTTCTTTAAGGGTATCTTGAGTTATTGCAGATAATTTTGACGAAAGCTAAAAATAAATTGAGAAATTAGAAAAAAAAAAATTATTTCAGAAACAGGAGACATATATTTGGATTTAAGACAAATGCCAGACCATTTTTTTCATATCAAAAGAAGAAAAAAAAATTAAAAATTATAAGGTTTTCATCTATGAACACACAAGTGGTATGGTGTGGGGGAAACTAAACAAAAGAAAAAAAAAAGGGCTTTATTACCCATCCAAAATAAATCTTCGTGTAGGGGGGGCAGTAGTTGAAACTATGGCAAATGAGCTACCTAATTTAGAAATTCATAAACTTGAACAATTTTGAAAACTGTACTCAAAATTCTAACAGCGCAAGTGAATCCTATTTAATTTTTCAACGTAGCTCAACTTGGGAGATTTTTAGAGTTTATTACTCGAGGTAGACACAAGATAAATAAATATATGGGTTCAGTTCTTTGCATCTAGTGGTAGAAACACATGCAGTAAACTGTTCTAGTCTTCAAGTACAAGTAAGTTTTATTTATTTCGTCGTTGCTTGTGTGTGGAGACTGAAGAAGAGATGTTTATTTTAGAGAAAAATCTGTGCCATTTATTTAGATCCAACGAATTAATATGCACAAAATACATATCTTTTTGTGTCTTGTGCGAAGTGTTAAGTAAGTGGTTTTATAAATTTAGTGAATGAAATAGTGTTGAAAATTTCGTGTAGGGTAAAAATAGATGAATAGATAAAATAGAAAAAGTTATATATACATGGATATATAACTGGATAAGTGATAAGTGAGGAACGAAGGAAGAAAAGAGGAAAGAATAACAAAAAAAACTACAAAACAAAAGGGAAAAAAATAAATAAAGATATTAAAAGAAAGAAGCGAGAGTCTAATAAAAGACAGCAGATATTAAAATAATCAGATTAAGAGTTAATTTTGACAGTAAAAAACATTAATAGACTGACCACCAGTAGGGAAAAGGCAAAGTAATATGCTAAAAGCAAAGTAACCCTTCGTTGGGTTGACCAGGGAGCCGGGTGCCCCCCTTGGACCCAACGAAAAGCAGACACGGGAGAGGGTATTAACTTGATCCGTTAGCATTCTTACAAAAAGTCCTAAAGGTGGGAACAAATTCTCTGGTTATAGTTCAGGCGTGGTACTCACCGCAGGAAAAAACCTGAAATGTGTTGACGCTCAGGAATAAGGTTTCTCGACGAGTGACAATAAATTCCTTTTTACCTCTGAAAAAACACAGCAAAGGTAATGGAGTGCTTGCCTCCTAGTGTCGACCTCTAGTGACTAATACAACAACTACCCCAACTAAGGTAGATAACTCTTATTTTATTTCGGCCAATTCGCAAAAAAGTGCATGTGTGTGTGTACTGAGTAGTAAATCTTATATTATTGTAAATTTTGTTTTATCTAATTATGCTAATTCTTTCATTTGACATATCTACTAAAAAGTGATTTCTTAAATTATTAACTTATCGATGTGTTTGTTAATATGATTATGGATGTATAATTCACTCACAGTAAAAATTCAACTCATAAAAGCGGGAAATTTGCATATTTTCCCAAATTAACCATTTTGAGTTATTTCAGAAAAGGAGTATTAATTTACAGGCATACCCCGTTTATCGAAAGTTCGCCTTACGCCACTTTTTTGCTTTCACAAAAGAAGACGAAATGCATAATAGTTATGCAGCGAGTCGTTATTGAAGCAGCGCGCACCATTTTCCTTTCTCTCCTATACTTCAGTCTCCTGGACCCCCAACACCTCAATCTCCGACAGCTCAGCTTAACTTTCCGTCATCACCATTTTGGGGGTCTGGGAACGCTTAAAACATTCCATATGAATTAATGACATTTGCTTCTTCGTGTTACGTCATTTTGGCTAACGAATATTTTTCTGATTGCAACGCTATATTTTCGTGCCGGCGAGAAAACCAGCAACATTTTAAGAATGCTCAATCTTTTTTCTCCCTCAGCTGTATTTCAATGTAGTTTTTTTTTCAAGAAATTCTCAATCTTAAATTCATGATCAAAATGTATTATCAATGCACTCATTTAAAAGTGTTAGACACACAGAAAAAATTGTAGGTACACAGCGTTTCATATACGTAAATATGTTAGTGTGCGCACACACACACGGATGTTTTCCGTGATGAAGACATTCCTATTGCGTTTTGACGAAATCCAAGTAACGATTTACCAGACTGACACAGTACCATAATAGTACAACACTTAGTGGTGATCGAACTCATTAACAATAGCATGCAAGAGTAACCTGTCAACTACTGCTTTATAGCAAACACCCGGGCGACAAGGAAAGTATTTAATTCAGTGATCTGTATGAAGCAATTTTCACTTCAAATTTCTGGGCATTTACATGAACGAAATTAGTTAATTCCTAATAAAAATGCCCCATCATCTATCTTCTTGTACAGTGGTTTCGGAACTTTGAAAACTTGAGCAACCTTTCTATTAAGGAACTGTTTCGTTGGACTCCAATTTTCATCAATTAGTTTTTAGACTGCAATCAATGAACTGAGTACAATAATAAACAATCTTTTACCCTCGAAAAGCATATTTGTTGTAAATGGATTACATTTATTTGAATTCTAATATATGGTACACATCTATGTAAAATGATAATTTTTTTTCGATAACTGTGCGATGGGGTAAATTACTTCTCTTCACTGCAACAAGAATTGCAGAGTCATATTCAGAGGGTAATACTGTTGCAGATCTCGAGCATTATTTGTTTGAACCCCACAGGTCCACGGACCTCAGTTTCGAAACCACTGTCTGGTTTAAAGGGAATGATTGGCTTGTTTCTTTTTTTTAAAGACTAGTTTACCCTTGCAGACCAGAGAAAAGACGACAGCGTCTTGATTCACCCTAGGCCCGCTCTTCTGTCCGTCTGTATGTACTCGCCTACCGCCCTAATTACTCGACATGAACCCATGAAATTTTCTGTGGTACAGATTTGATTCCCGGGGAATATTTTAGGAAATTAGTTTTTGAATCCCTCCCCCACCAAAAAAAAAAAAATTGTTTGAGAAGAGAAGATTCGGAAGGGGGGGGGTCTATTTACATGATAATTCATCTTACTAAATTGATCTTTCACCTTTTTAATGATATAATAAAAGAACATTTTTTTATCATATTTTTTTTCTAAATCAATTCTCGAAATTGATGTAATACGGTCACGTGACATTTTCCAAAACTTGAAATATGAGGTCGGGAGTCATGTTGATTATATCGAGGGAACTTTCATCTTTCACTTTGAAGAACTTTTCATTTCAGTAGTCATGATATGGAGGATTTTTTTTCTCTTTTAGGTTTCAAAATCTAGGGGATATTTGTTTTTCACTTTCAGGGGTAAAAATCTAAGAGATTTTTTTTCACTTTTAGTGATCAAAATTGAAGGATAATTTTTATCGCTTTTAGAGTTTACAATCGAGAGGAAGATTTTTTAAAAAACCATGGTGGACAAAGTCGACGTTAAACTTTCATTTTTTCACGTTTGAGGGTCAAAATTGCAGGAATCGTTTTTTCTTTTTTAGGGGCCAAAAAAAAAGAAGGGATATTTTGGGTGATCTTTCGTAAATGGTCACCAGCGTTGTTAACCATCTTTAGTAGCAAATGTGGAAAGCTAGAATAGTCTAAAATGATGAAATATTAGAGACACCATTTGTTATACTTATTCATATATATATCCATTTTACAAAAAAAAAAAAATCAAATCTTCGAATTAAATTAAGTATTAGAGACAGGATTGAATTGAATAAAATATTAGAGGTGAGAACAACATTGGATGTATTTATTAATATACATTCATTTATTATTAAATGAATAAATCTAAACGAAAATTCCATTACTTTCCTCCCTTCTTTTTCTTTTGTTTTTCTTTTTCAAAATGAAAGAGAAATCCTCCAATTACTTCTGTCTTTTTTGCTTATCGAATCCATTCGGCCGCGTAAAACAAATTCGGAATTATCATTTGATAGGGACAACAAACAAGAAAAAAATTTGATAAATTGATTAGGATGGAAAGCAAATAATATAGAAAATATCAGAAACATAAGAGTAACACCATCATATAACGGATACAATTTCGAAACCATTTTTTTTTTGCAGGGGGGGGGGCTATTTTTAATGTAACTATAATGTTAAGGTTATTGTCAACGAAATAGAAAGTTTTTTTTCTTCCTTTTTTCAAGGGTCAAAATAGAGGAGATAGTTTTTTTAAAATCATCTTTTTCGATTTTTAAATTTTTACTGAATAGTAAGCTTCACCACAACGAAAAGAAATGTCTTCATTGAGACTTGGATTCAAGGTGTATTTCAAAAGAAGTTTTAGGAGAAGTATGGGATTAATGTACCTCGTCAGGTGGCAGAGAGTTTATTACAAAAGAAAAAAATCGTTGCACGTTCACGCGTGAAGCGCACACGCTTGAGTCAACACGTATTTGATCTTGACCAGTTAGGTATGCTTGAGAGAGTACTATTCTCTATGTGTGCAGATTTGGTATCACCATGAAATTAAACGTTAAGCCCAAAATATAGAAAGTAAACTAAAATGTTAAGGTTATCTTCGACAAAATAGAAAGGTTTTTCTTCTTTTTAGGGGTAAATATCTGTTACTTCTTAATAATGAAACATAACAGTAACGCCATCGAATGCCATGGGTACAACTTCAAAACCAAATATATTGGGTGGGTGGGGGGGTCTATTTACTATTTTTTTCATTCTCTTGTAAAAAAAGACGAACATTCTCTTTCTTTTACTCCCTCAAAAAAAAAAAAGAAAAAAAAAGAAAAAAGATTATCATTCTCTCTCTCTCTAAACATAATTAATTCCTGTCAAGCCTTCACAGAAAGTTGTGGTCAGACGCAAATATTTAAAACTACCATGTCCTATGGAGATGTTGACTTATATATCTCTATGGCTTAAAGTGTTTGTAAAAGGTGACAAGGAAGCAATCTTATTCTTTCAAGATTTTATCAATTTTAGATGAAGCGATTGCCCCATTACTACTTCATGATAACAATTAAAACGCTTCATATAAGAAACCAACAAAAAGTAAGATGAAATAAATACAAGTCAATGTTTCATCTAAGAAATACGAGAATTATTACATCTAATACAACATCCTTCATCTGATCGACCCACAGCTTCCGTTTCGATCATCCTAAACAATTTGTTTCTGTTTTTGTTCATATTTTGCCAGTTCTTTTCGTTGCTTCATATCAATAGTTAATTCCATCTCATCGAGAGTCTTCTTTTTCGTTTCTGTGCTCTTGGATACGTAACTGCTATTTGTGATGCCCACCTGTTATCTAATATTCTAAAAAGAAAGAATATCTAACACTGCTAGTGTAGAATGTAAACATACAAGATGGCTACATATGGCGTTTCGAGAAGTGAAGAATATGGCTATATGGTTGAATTTGGATGACTCCTTCTGCTTGGCCTTCGTAGCCCAATCGATAAGGCCAGCTCCCGAGGATAAGGGATACATGTTTGAATCTATTCCTCATTTCCAATCCACACTGCTGACTAACGATGCGGGAGTTGTAATTAAAAGCAACAGAAGTTAGTCGAACGAAAGACTATTAAAAAATAGCCATAACAGAAGATAATTTCGTTCTGTAGTTCTGTTTTTTATATCATATATGACTATATTATGTAAAATTATCAATATACACATGGGTGGGAATTAGACATTTATTTGTGATTCAATACCAAAGGCTGAAAGGGGGGGGACTAAAGTTGAAAGCTTATGGTCCAAGTTAAATTAATGCGTAGAAGTTGCAGTTGTGTTAGTTTTAAATCTTCTCAAACATTTCAAAGTTTTGTTAAATTTTAGTTTTAAATTCAAGATCAAAATTCAAGTTAAAGTTGAAATAAAATCTCAGGTAGTATTTATAAATTGCTGTCTAAAGAGGAAACAATCTTTCTTTAGACTATTGATTTTCTTGCGGGAGTATGGTGATGAACATCCAATCTCTATCCTCCTCTCTATCATAAAAGAAAAACCTTTTTCTTTTTCTCACCCTCTCGTGAAAAGATAATCCACTTCTCTCTCTCACACCCTCTCTCTCCCTCAAAACCAAAGAACTCTCGAAAAAAGATAATCTCTCTCTCTCCAAATTACTCTCGTGAATGATCATCTCTCTCTCTCTCTCTCTCTCTCTCTCTCTCTCTCTCTCTCTCTCTCTCAACCAAATAGCATCAAAATGATGAGAGACAATTTAACGGTCACAAAATGATCATTTTAGTATATATTTTCAATTGTAAATCGAGCGCCCCCTATTGAGAACCGTTCATTCAAACGATTTCAAACTTGACGATGCAGTGTCCGATGTTCAAGTTAACACATCTGGCGAATATCAACTTCGAACAATGGCCAGTAGTCGAGTAATCTCGGTGCATACACACACACACGGAAATTTCTGGAATCATAGTGAGATGAAAGACATTTTTCTTTACATTCGACATTGACCGCTTTGTTCCACTCTCTTTAGATACCTTTCAGGCAACTTGATGATTCTATCCTCCCACAACGGTTTATCTTTCTAAATCAAGTACTGTTCCCGGGCTCTTCTTCAATCTACCAGGGTATTGAATTTATTTTAATTAAGAGAACCCTGTAAAGACCAGAACAAATGGTAACCTGAAGGTACAAATCTGTTCAAAATGGTGGATAAGTGGAAACCTTCCAGTCAAGATGTAATAATTTTTTGCCCGGTCAACAGATAAGCATGCAGTTTAGCGTTATCCTTTCTCTTGACTAACTCTGGACGGACGCTTTCTGCCGATTGCAGACGTCAAATGCTCTAGGCTCAGCGCTTTGTCGGATTAATCGTTTGTTTCTCCGGATGGAGCTCATAGTAGGGAACACTCTTCCAATCTCACCCTATACACATCATCACCTTCTTAGGATGAAGCTTGGGCTTTAGTTAGGTTAGTGGTGATTCATTTCGCTTACGGATTGTTGTGATTCACAATCTCTAGCGTTCTACATTAAAACTCTATTTTTTTTCATCGCCCATCACAATTTGTTACAAAAACAGAACATTTAGATACGACCCGATAGAAATAATCGCGTGTATGAAGTTACCCATCAAAGCGACTAAAATAACCGAGCTATGGTTTTTAACATTTGATTTTGATTTGAGTATGTTTGCTATCTTCTGCGTCGTTGATTATAATCAAGTAATGTTTTCATTTGATTATTGACAATCTCAACTGATTTACTCCACCAAGGAACATCATTCGACGAGCAATCTCCTGTACGAAACTTTGCAAACCTCTTTTGATGCATCAGTCATTCATAGTACCTCCTCTGTGAACCGCACAAATCTTTCTTTCGACATTTGAGCTGTAGTTTTACCTTTCATAAACTAAACTAAGCACAATACGCCGAAAATGTAAATTGTAATTGTATCTTTTCTCCCCTTTTCCAATGTTAGAACCAATAAACAAAATATGCCAATTTTGACGAAATCTTTAAAAAAAATGCACGCTGATATGACTACTATCACAATAAGAATTAATTGTTTTGAACAAACAAATTAATTTGATTAAATTTGATTAAAACAAAATGCTCCTAATCAAATCTGACTGTAAAAACTAAATTAACTTTTGCCAATATGATATTTATAGGACGCAAACTTTATATGCGTGTAAAATCATATTTATTCAAATTTTAAAATCAAAATTTGACAACAAGGTATTTTTGTAAATTTTCTGATATTTTTGTCCTATCTTCAGAAATGATTTTAGATGATCGAATATGACGAGGTGATCATAGTTACACAAATGTCCATTCATAAAATTACAACAGAGTATAATACAATATATGTAAATTCATTTTAAATTAACCAAAGAAAATATTTTAATTAATTTCGAAGAAAAGCAACCCATTTAAACCCAAGGTTTATTTCTGAGTTTCAGTTCGGTGTACTCTTGTCGTGATCGTCACGTTGTGACCCAAATCGATTCCTGGTCACAGTAATGACACACCGTATTTATCCATGGAGGTGCAGATAGCATAGTGGTTAATGGTGCAGACGATGGGATCGGCAGACCGAGTTAACACTTCAGTCGAGTTTGTTTACGTTCACTTCGCACTAATGTCTTTAGGAAAAACATGAATCCATCTCTTCTCCGCCAGCTATTGATAAAATAGTTGGGCAAACTGGGCTCTCTGGTCCTGGGAAAGAAACCAGTCTTGTAGAAGGACAATTCTGATTCCAAACTGGAGAGTCGAGCCCTCTTAAGTTGGTTGGATGCCAACATTGACGTACTTCGAACAGTTTTTGCAGCCAAGCTGATGCCATACGTATCGTGCTTCACTTTCCTTTAGAGAACATCAGCGAGGCCGAAAGCGGTATTCTGCCGACTAGGTATCTTAGGACCACCATAGGCTTCATCCTGGTTCACACTATGGAGAGGTCACTTCATGATCTTCTGTTGTCTGTCAAGACAGATGGAGGGCTTCAATATCAGAGTATTCAAATTACATCTTCAATACAGAAATGTTCTTCCGTGTGCATCGACTTTCTTCAACAGGAGTTCATCTAGAAAGGAAAACCTGTTGATTATTTTGGAAGTGTTTTCGGATTGACGCATATTCTTTCATTTCTCAAAACAATAAGTCTTTACGAGGGTAGACCAAGAAGTTTGCAGCATGATGCGTAGTTTATTAGCAGAATTTTGATCTGAAAACTTCACTGTATAATGTTTGATTCACGTGATTAATATTCACTATCGAATTATGTGCATTGGAAAAGAAGAAGGTTATGTCGGAAAATAAATTTTCGACTAGTCTTTCTTTCATCTTTATTCTGTGTATTTTATCGCAACTTTCTGATCATTATTCTACGACCGTGAGATAACCAATACCGGCTCTGTCACTGAGAGATAGGTTCCCGATGAAAAAGGAGCAAGTACGAATGTCGATGGAGTCTTGTCCTTTATTTCCGATCTACGAAGCTTATCTAACGATCGTAGAATAAGGCTCAGAGAGTCAAGTTGAAAAACAACAGAAATATGTTGAAAGGAAGACGAGTCAATAATTAAAAATGATAATGATCAACGATTTTAATAGCTTATTAAGATTTTTACTCATGTTTTTTGTCAAATTTAGAATCACTTCTTTTCTGAAGGTCTAGGATGAGATTGAAAATAATAGCATATTCCTGGGTCTAGTATCACTATCTTCGTCGTTTTTTGTGGTTCATGATTCTTTAGTCTGAGTAATTCTTGAAATGGAAATCGTCTCTTTGATGAAACAGACAAACACACAACACTTCTGATTCCAAATCAGGGAATAGTGCTGTCACTAAAACCCATGTAAATGTATTAAACTTATAAAAAGTTTTATTTATTCTGTGGTAAATTTCTTTGTGTTTTTTCCCACTTTACCTATTTTTCAATTCTAGTGCTAAAAAGCTACGACTCTAATGTGAGTGAAAAATGTTGGATCACATATTACTGATTCTGATACTTTGTTTTCTTTTTCACTTATTTATTTGTGAAAAATAAGTTTTCCATTTTGAAACCATACTGCCTCAAATCCTATTCACTGATATATACCTCTCCAATTTCGTTGGCAGAGGTATGCGTCAGTGAATACGACGGTCACTCAGTACACTTAATTGCTACCCACTGCCGACTGAGTTACCCCACAGGAGAGTGTTCGATTGGTTACCAAGTTACATCGAGGTTGTGCAACCAAATATTCGAAATTTCTAGATACTTTTCGGAGAGTCTTCGAATCATTAATTCCACTGATAGCGAATCGCTTCAAAAAATCACCAACAATTAAATAAATACATTAAACTTGTGTTTGGTAATCAATTGTATTTCCAGAGTTCTGATTTTAATAATAAAAATCGAAAAAAAAAATATTTTAATCATTAACACTAGAAGTGGATAGTATTCATTCATTTTACCGTGGTTGAAAATTTAACCACAGGTTTTAAGAAGTTTCTTTTCTGTTACAAAAAGATAAATATGCTTTTTTTGCCTTTTCTTTCTTGTGTTAGAGATGGTGAAATTTAATCATTGCTACAACTGGCCGACCTATTTTTTCTTAGATAGGTATAATTTATTTTCAAGATGGAGTAATTACGAAATTCTGCGTTATTTTTGTCGCGCCCTGTATTCGTTGCTATTGTCTGTTTCTCAGTCTTTTTGGTTTTGGGCGGACGAACACATTTATTTCAAGTATTATTCTTTTAAAGCTTGCATAATATTTACCGGAAGCTTACGCCGTATAAAGTAGCTGATAATTATAAGGTTAACCGGGGGGGGGGGCGGATTCAGGATTTGGAGTTGGGTGGGGTCGAAATGGAAAAAATTTTTTCAAATTAATAGGTGGAAAAGAAAAAGTATCAAAAGCAAGTAAAGTAATATGTGAACCGACATTTTCACTTTCATTAGAGTCGTAGCTTTTTAGCACTCGAACAAATAATACTTTTAATACTTTTAATACATTTGAATAGGTTTTAGTAACAGCTGAATAGCGTTGTAAAAATATATGCGATTCGCCAATCAGTCTAGCACAACCAGACAGACAGGCAAGCAGGCAGGTAGGTTGGATCTGCGCTAATATGAAAATTGGTATTTGAACTAAATCCCCCATTAATTCATTTTTGAAAGCATTGATTGATATGGAGGAAATAGTCTCTCCACTGAGAGCATTTATAGTTTCAGTCACTCGAGTCGAGAAGAAATCCTTTCTCAGTCTTAGCCTATCTGTACCTGGAGTTTTTGACCATGTCCGAGGATTTTTGTAGATAGAGATGCAGTAAGCATGAGCTTGTCAGGGCACAGAAAGCAGTGACAGCTTTGGTCAAACGTGTGAATGCTATTTTAGATTCGGTAGACCGCTAATAGATTAGCACAGTTACGGCGGAATTCCAATGTTTCTTGATTGAGTTTACTCAACCTATCTGTGTATGGCAAGTCTTTAATTTGGAATACGATTTTGGTAGCCCTTCTTTGGACTCTTTCCATTGCATCAATGTTGTACTTCAAGTGAGACGACCAGATACATGATGTGAACACTAGATGGGGCGGACAATAGGTTTGTTGAAGAGCATGACGTTTTCTTCATCAAACGGTATTCAAATGTATGTCGTATATAACCGAGCATTCTGTTAGAAGTGTTGACATTTTGTTGGAAATGTCTTATAAAGTTGAGACTAATGTCTCCTAGGTTGTGCTCCACTTCGGTCTTCTCCAGCACATGCACTGAGCCATCGCCATTTCTCATTTCATAGTTTTGTCTTTGGTTGGTTTTACCTAGATGCATGACTTTACCATCAGCATGTAATTTGCCCAGCTTTGCAAAACGTTGAGAACTTCCTGGAGTTGCAGGGTTGAATCATCAAACCCAACAGGGCAGTGGATTTTTGTATCATTTGCTGACATGGCTATGTGTGATCTTGATTTGTTTGGCAAGTCGTTTACGAAGATCAAGAACAATATTGGTCCCATCAAGGAGCCCTGAGGGATACCACTTACAACTGGTGACCATGATGACACTTCACTATTACATTGAGCCCTTTGTTTTCGATCTGTAAAGAAAGATTCTATCCATTGCAGTACTTGTCCAGTTATCCCCGAACCCTCTAATTGTTCGATTAGTCTTAGGTGAGGCACTGTGTCGAGCACCTCCTTGTTGTCTAGGTATTGAACGTCGACAGGAATGGTGCATCAAGGCTTCTGACCAAATCTTTATAGTCTCAAGTAGGTTAATGGTTAAACTTTTCCCTGATGTAAATCCATGCTGTTCCTTGCGGTTCATATTGTTGTTTTTTAGATGCTTTATGATTTTGGTTACAATGATACGCTCAAGGATACGCACAGATGACTGAAGTCAGAGATACTGATCAGTAGTTTTCAAGGTTATTACGATCATCTTAAATATTTGTGTGATAACAGCCTCTCTCCAATGTGATGGTAATTCTCCAGTCCCTAAGCTTCTTTTATATACATATATTTGGGCTATGGGTGTTGATAGCATATCTGACATGAATAAATGAATATATATATATATATATATATATATATATATATATATATATATATATATATATATATATATATATATATAAAGAATGAGACGGAAGATTAGTGTAGTGTGTTCGATCCTTACTCGGTGTCCAGTTACAATGGCCTTATTTCAGACTAAACGAGTTTATTGATATTTTCTCGCTTGTGTCAGGGGTCGGTGTCCGGTCTCTTTCAATATTTTGAATGCTGATTCTCAAGACGGATATACCCACCTCCATTTTCCTCTCATTTGACCTTGTACACCGCATTAAGCTCTGTAGTAATATCAACAACCGCAATAACAACAACACTGGGATTTTGACATCCTGTCAGACCACCCCACCCAAGCAGGGAGACCGGATCTTATAATATTAAAATAAGGAAAGAAGGACCGATCAGATCGTGGATGTTGCTGTACCAGTAGACCACACAGTGATTGTAGAGGAGCGAAACGACTTTGAAAATACTAGGACCTCGCTTGAGAACTGAGAACGGTTTGGAATAGGAAGGTTAGGATCGTATCAATGATATTAGGCGCATTGGAAACCGTTTCAAAAACACAAAAATCAAGATTATATGTTAGAAATTCGAGGAAGGGTTGAGACTGTTCAGACTACAGCGTTGGCGGAGTCAGCAAAGATATCATTATTATTCATGCATCTGCAGTCCGTACCAGATGGTCACGAAATCACCTCAAGTCTCCAGTCCTCTTGGTGTTTCTCAGTCAACGACAACAATGTGATTTGACCAGTACAATCTATATTATCCATGCGCTTGCATGTTCACACGAGGCACCTGGTAAAATGAATTAATATAAATACCTGGAACCTCTCAAATGTGACGATAAAACAGAAGGAAATGGAGGAAATGGAATATGTCAGGTGGACTACAAATATTAAAAATTAAACTAATGTGCAGAAATCTGATAAAATATATGAATACGTATGCAATATCGATAGCAAGATACACAGGACCGTTTTTTGGATGGTAAAAGACTGGACTCAATTCAATGGCCTAGTGAGCTAGGGAACTTAGACAATGCACAAGGCTCTGCACCCAAGAGATGACAGATTATATGTGAAGAGGAAAGCGGACAACAGAGGACTCATCTCTATCTCTGCATAGGCGACATTGACTGTATCCTTTTTATCTTGGTCTCAATATTGTTGGTTCTTATCGAATTATTCTAGGCCACCATTTACAGGGATTAAGATTCTCTCTTTGATATCATCTTCTCAACCATGTCCAAGTAATCTGGTCTTCACTGCCATCTATTTGTTTCTTGAGACGTTCATAGAGCTGTTTTTCTCTATGGTTTATTTGGTTCATGTCATCCGGTCTGCATTTTCTTTTATTTGTGTTTTGGAATGTTCTTTGGGCTGTTTTTCATACCATTTATTGGGTTCTTGTCATCTGGTCTGCATTTTCTTTTATCTGTGTTTTGGAATGTTCTCAGGGCTGTTTTTCATATCATTTCTCCGGTTCTAGTTTGGAATCTTCTGACCCACATAAGTCCTCTTGTCAGTACTTCTACAACCTTTGTTAGTCATAATAAGTCTTTTGTTGCACTATTCTGTGTAGTCTTGAGGTCTTTCGATATCTGAGCCGACACAATACTCAATGCGAACGAGTCTTCTTTATCATACTTGCCTTTCCACATTATTATTATTATTATCATTATTATTATTATTATTATTATTATTATTATTATTATTATTATTATTATTATTATTATTATTATTATTTTCGTCTTTCAATGTCTAGTAGTATTCCTTTCACTCCGAGTTTCAGCAAGAAACAAAAAGCAGTCAACGATGTTGTGACTTAGTAAGCACTGGCATTTTCCCCCCACATATATATACAAAGGGTGGGTCAACACAAGAGGCTACACAAGGAACAGTACATAGTTGTATAAAAGACAAAATATTTGAGCAGGCGTTTCAACTAGCATCGCGGCGATGTGAAAAATAAACCGACAGCGACAGAGCTGAGCAAGCACTTCAGTAAAACAAGAAATGTAGTTTCGATAATGACTTCCAGGTACATGTCCTAGAGATACTGGAAGGATGCCTTGACGCTCTGACACACCATGAGAGTAAGCGGACGTTAGGACTGAAGACTCGTAAACCAGAAGGGTTGAATAATAATTTCAACGAACTAAGTAGAATTCATCTTCATTAATTGTTTACCAAAAATGTAAAAATACATCACGTTTTTTTTTTGGTGACATTATTATGACTTTCAATTTATATTTCGTTCTCCTTGACGGGACGCACATTTCACTTTTTCAACTTTTTAAAAATCCTTTTTTTCTAAGAAGGCATCATGTTATCATTTACATGGACAGTGCATTGCGAAGAATATGGGTGGTGCTCGTGGGGACAATTTTCCGTATCTCATAAATGCTTGGCTTTCCTGGTATTCTACCTACATATTTGTCGGTACCCCTTTTTAAAACCCCAAGGCCCCCTATAACAACTGGTATTGTTACAGTACCAAGTTGCTACATTTTCGTGATCTCAATTTTTATATTATTATTATTATTATTATTATTATTATTTGGAATCTCACACCAGTTGCCTGGTGGTAACCGCTGGAGTTTGAGTGACAGCAAGTCTCCTCAAGTCTCCAGCCCTCCTCTCCTAGTACTCATAGGTCGCAGTAATTCTGCGATTTACAGTTTCACACCAGTTGCCCAGTGGTTATCGCTGAAGGCTGAGTGACAATAAGTCTCCTCAGGTCTTCAGCTAACGTCTCCTCTCTCTTTCGCATATCATGACAGAGCTACGATTCGTTGCAGTCCTTATATCTCTAGCACCTTCCTCAGTATCCGTGCAGTTCCCAGCAGTGTTGTGGTCTGTACGGTCTCTATCCTCCCCCTAATCCTGATCTCCTCCAGTCTCTCCCTCAGCGTTTTGGGGACAGTTCCTAGTGCTCCCACTATGACCGGTACTACCCTGGTTTTCATGTTCCACATTTTCTTTAACTCCCTTGCTAGGTCCTGGTATTTTTCCCTTTTTTCACCCTCCTTCTTTTTTACTCTATGGTCTGCAGGTACAGCAACGTCTACTATTTGGCAGGCCTTCCTTTTTTTGTCTACTATTACTAAGTCCGGCCTTCTTGCCTGGATGAGGTGGTCAGTTTGGATGTCAAAGTCCCACAGTAGTTTGTGGTTGTCATTCTCCAAAACTGCCTCTGGCTTGTGCTGATACCACTTTTCCCCATGGTTGAATCCCATTTGTTTACTTAGTTCCCAGTGTATCATCGTTGCTACTCTATCGTGTCTATGCTTATACTCCTTCTGGGCGAGTTGGCTACATTCACTAGTTATGTGGTTTACTGTCTCATCTCTTTCACCGCACATGCGGCATTTGCTGTTTGTCTGTGTTCTGTCGATATTATCATTATTATTATTATTATTTGCAATCTCACACCAGTTGCCTGGTGGTAACTGCTGGAGTTTGAGTGACAGCAAGTCTCCTCAAGTCTCCAGCCCTTCTCTCTTAGTTCTCATAGGCCACAGTAATACTGCGGTTTACAGTTTCACACCGGTTGCCCAGTGGTCATTGCTGAAGGCTGAGTGACAATAAGTCTCCTCAGGTCTTCAGCCAACATCTCTTCTCTCCTTTGCCTATCATGCCAGTGCTGTGGTTCACATTCCCGCTTTCATTTCCGATCTTTTGTTAGGTCACTGTTAACAATTAGTGTTGCAGTCTTTATATTTCTAGCATTTTCCTCAGTATCCGCGCAGTTCCTAGCAGTGCTGTGATCTGTACAGTCTCAATCCTTCCCTCTATCCCGATCTCCTCCAGTCTTACCTCCAGTGTCTTTGGGACAGTTCCTAGTGCGCCAACTATGATTGGCACTACCCTGGCTTTCATGTTCCTCATCTTTTTCAGTTCTCTCGCTAGATCCTGGTATTTTCCCAGTTTTTCACTCTCCTTCCTCTTTACTCTATGGTCTGCAGGTACAGCCACGTCTACTATTTGGCAGGTCTTCCTCTTTTTGGGTACGATAACCAAGTCCGGTCTTCTTGCCTGGATGAGGTGGTCGGTTTTGATGTCAAAGTCCCAGAGTAATTTGTGGTTGCCATTCTTTATTATTATTATTATCATCATCATCATCATCATCATCATCATTATTATTATTATTATTATTATTATCATTATTATTATTATTATTATTATTATTATTATTATTATTATTATTATTATTTTGTTGTTGTTGTTGGTGGTGGTGGTATTGATTTCAGTTTATGTAAATCATCAGCCGGGTCTCAATTAGAGACCTTACCCAAGAAACCTTGCAAATCATGGCTGTCCAGGCTTTGGAGAGAGAGAGAGAGAGAGAGAGAGAGAGAGAGAGAGAGAGAGAGAGAGAGAGGGGGGAGGGAAGGGCTTTTACATATACATGACATTTTCTAATAATGTGGTCCCTTTTTTGAGTAATCCAAGGGCTCCAACAATAATCGGTATTATTTTGGTCCTGAGTTGCCACATTCTAGTGATTTCTATTCCAATGTGTTTATCTTTAAAGTCTTTCACAAAAATATCTGGCATGTTTGCGTTTTTATAGTACTATCAGTATGTACAGTAAAGTCCCATAACATGGTCACCTCTTCTGCCTCTGTGACTGGTTCAGGCTGGTGTTCTTAGAAGTTCTTCTTCTTCTCCTTCTTATTCTTGTTTTGCTCTTCGTTCATTTAATCCTTTTAATCTACTCGGATATGTATGTCCCGTAAATCTCTTTTTAGAATTCTACAGGGGCATTTTAATGCAGGCATCTTAATAGATTCGTCTTAAAAGAGTGTTAACGAGTGACAAGCCAGTACGCTAAAACAAAGTATTCACATAAAAGTTGACGTGTCAATCTAGTACACCCAGCTTGTCTTTAAATTGTCTTCTTATGTTTCCGCTCGAAAAAAAAATCCCATCTAATTATGCTATCCGGCAAATTTCTCAATTCACATTGCTTATACTTCAATCTAACTTTCGCTCTCTCTCTCTCTTCCTCCCCCTCTCACACCTTTTTAATTGGTTTTAATGGCCTAAATGACTTTCGCAATCCGAAGATGATGCTGGTGAGAGATCCCAAATTTCAAAGCAAACAAGATGAAAGTTCAATCATTGTTCTGGTCAGTTGATCCAGTACGTACGCATTTGTATCCCTCAGTCATGAAGTATTGCTACTAGCGTTCCACTTCATACATAGACGACTTTATTACGAACAAAACAGGTTTAAGCATGTTAAGTTTATCATATCATCATATAAACATTCGTGTACAAATCTACCCCACCAGTGGGGATAGTTGGTACCACCTGATCGGGCAAGTTGGTTATCATGTTAGTAAGTATAGGTGTGACTAATATATAGTTATAATCGAGAAATATAAAACATCGAACCAGACAGAAAATAAGGATTTCAGGAATGTAATGACCAGCCGGCAGAACAATTGGGATGATGTGTGAATGGACCTCAATGATGCATTGAAATAAGTTGGAATATGGGGAGAAACAATAGGAAAAGAATGACTGCATCGATAACTTTTTTGAAGTCTGTTTTGTTATTTTGCAGGATTTCTGTTTTCCGTTTGCCCCAATTGCATACAACTATGGCGTACCTAGTAACCCAGTTTAAAATGTATCAGCCAGCCACAAATGCATTGCTTTCTTTTCCAAGAAAAGGTTCTGATAGGAGATGGTTCAAATATATATATATATATATATATATATATATATATATATATATATATATATATATATATATATATATGTATATGTATATATATATATGTATATGTATATATATATGTATATGTATATATATATATATATATATATATATACATATACATATATATATACATATATATATATATATATATATGTATATGTATATATATATATATGTATATGTATATATATATGTATATGTATATATATATATGTATATGTATATATATATGTATATGTATATATATATATGTATATGTATATATATATATATGTATATGTATATATATATATGTATATGTATATATTTATATGTATATATATATATATATATATGTATATATATATATATATATATATATATATATATATAGTTTATTTCATCTTCTAATAATCAGAGACTACTTCCATCGCACAATATAACATAAACTAGGCACTCGTTTGCCAAAGCGCTTGTCACATAAAACTTTTCGTACTTACAGAACATATGACTCACACTTGGCAAAAAATAACCGAATTTTGTTCTGCTCAAATCGAGGCTAACAGTGGTGCGATCAAGCAATGGAAACAAAGATTTAAACTAATGATTCAACCTGCCCCTGTATTCAATACATATAGTATATTGCATATCATAGCCCAGTTCTGTCAGTAACATGTAACTTAATTTCTTACCACAGACGAGCCTTCCTTCCTTCCTTCCTTATTATCTATGCCAAGCGTTCAGATTGAGTGCCGGAACTAGTTAAAACAAACTTTATTCCAAAATCCAGTGCTTAGTCATCAGTTTAGCAGAAACATTTTGTGCGTTGGTGTAGAAAATAACTGTAGTGTTGGACTTGCGATTAGGTCAGTGTGGAGTGTTAATACGAGGTTCAAATGCAGTTGGCGCTAAAATGCAACTGTTTCATTTCCAACCTCTCGCTACCTTCAGATTTTACTGTCGGTGTACGCAGATTCCACTACTTTCGTCGCCATTAAAACTTCTGCTGCAGAACACACACACACACACATACAAATACCCACACAAAAAATAAGAACGGTGGTCGAAAAGAATCAAAATAGTCTGTATATAATCATTGTTTTCACGCTGTTTCCTCCTTGATAATCTCAGTTGGAGAATGTTGTCATGAATTCTATACGAGATAAGTAATTGTGTTAAATCGGCACTTTCTGAGAGCTTTTCATAATGGTGTCACGAGAAGGAAAACACCAACGTCTTTTTCCTTGTCAAGGAAGAAAACAAAAAGAAAATGCGAACGAAATTGAAGTAAATTAGATTACTGGAATCAGAAGAGAAAAACAATTAAAACTAATTAAGACAGGAATATTTTGTGTGACGTCATATCAGTGGAATATCTCGTCAGTGGCTTAAGGAAAATCATTATTTTCACTTCCTTCATCACGATCTACAATTTATAGTTATTCACTATCAGATTAACTATCCAAGTTGAGAAAATCTAGGACAGCGAAAGTTTTCCCAAGTCATATTGTCAGCTACTTCAGGAAAGTCAGTGTTTTCACTGCATTCATCCAAAATTCATGAATTTTCTCGAATTACGATTCAATTCACTGATAGAGTAAGACTCAGGAGAAATACACTCCTCATGAATTATCTCATCAGCTGCTCCAGGACAATCATTATTTTTATTGTCTTCAGCAGCATCAACGACTCGATTCAATGCTAGAAGAAGAAGAAGAAGAAGAGAAGAAGAAGAAGAAGAAGAAGAAGAAGAAGAAGAAGAAGAAGAAGAAGAAGAAGAAGAAGAAGAAGAAGAAGAAGAAGAAGAAGAAGAAGAAGAAGAAGAAGAAGAAGAAGAAGAAGAAGAAGAAGAAGAAGAAGAAGAAGAAGAAGAAGAAGAAGAAGAAGAAGAAGAAGAAGAAGAAGAAGAAGAAGAAGAAGAAGAAGAAGAAGAAGAAGAAGAAAGAAGAAGAAGAAGAAGAAGAAGAAGAAGAAGAAGAAGAAGAGAAGAAGAAGAAGAAGAAGAAGAAGAAGAAGAAGAAGAAGAAGAAGAAGAAGAAGAAGAAGAAGAAGAAGAAGAAGAAGAAGAAGAAGAAGAAGAAGAAGAAGAAGAAGAAGAAGAAGAAGAAGAAGAAGAAGAAGAAGAAGAAGAAGAAGAAGAAGAAGAAGAAGAAGAAGAAGAAGAAGAAGAAGAAGAAGAAGAAGAAGAAGAAGAAGAAGAAGAAGAAGAAGAAGAAGAAGAAGAAGAAGAAGAAGAAGAAGAAGAAGAAGAAGAAGAAGAAGAAGAAGAAGAAGAAGAAGAAGAAGAAGAAGAAGAAGAAGAAGAAGAAGAAGAAGAAGAAGAAGAAGAAGAAGAAGAAGAAGAAGAAGAAGAAGAAGAAGAAGAAGAAGAAGAAGAAGAAGAGAAGAAGAAGAAGAAGAAGAAGAAGAAGAAATTTCTTGCAAGATATTTCGTTAGCTGCATTAGGACGAAGAAATATCTTGGGAGTTATTTGGTCAGCTTCTCCCAGCATTTAAACGCACTAGGAAGGACAGAAATAAATAATTTTCGAACGGCAACTGCAGACAGTCCATTAGGTTTTATTTCATTTTTTTAATTAAAAAAAATCCTCCACTTTTACGCGAGGTATTCTGAGGAGGTCGGTACGGCAGTAGCATTATTTTTGTTCGTCCTCTTTCGCTCTCATTTACTTGACATGCGCAATCTACCACAATTCACTTCCGGTATGCCAGGTCTGTCGATTGGACATAGACCTTCCTTCTCAAGTAACGACACATAGACGGATATGATGGGTCTTACGCACCACGAAAGTGGGGAAGAGTTAGATACATGTCTTTCCCAAGGGAATTAGTGAGCACAAACTGTCTCAGTCAGAGGTTAAACTCGATCCCATTCTCCAAAGCTTCAACCACTCGGCTACCCAAATATCCAGTCCATTATTATACTTGTAAAACTCGTAGGTTATCCATGCTTCACTAAACACATTATTCACAAATTTGCTCTAGTCCAAACCATTAAATCTCGGTAAAGACTAGCTTCAGATTGTTATCGGTACACCATATTATATCTATCTATCTATCTCTCATTGTGGTTCATCTTCTCATGTTGGACGAGGTGAAAAAGAAGCTTCCAAAGTATTTTCAGTAAAATCTTTTATATGTTATATAAATTGAGCCAGGTAAATTTCTTCACTTGAAAATCAAATGATTCAACTTGTTTTCCCTGAACTAGCGTTAAATCTGTGTTTTCCATTCGGTGAAAAGTTGGATCGTGGGTCATCAAGAAATGTCCATGAAGTCTTCTACTTCATGAAAATGGCAAGTTTCAAAGAGAACCTGATTCTACGTAAATTCCCACGCGGTAAATTCAACCATGCAAATCTCAGCGTAACTACGGTAAATTGCATCACAGTGCAACTTTGTCTTTGCCTAAGTATGCGCTTAATGTATACGTGTATACAAATGTTCATACGTACACACATGCACATTAGTATACAAACGTATAGTGTGTACATATGTGTACATGACATGCGCACATTGAATGTGTGCGTATGAGTATGTGTATATCTATGTGAGAGTTCGTCCTGCATGCGTATGTGTACGTGTGTGCATATGCAATATGTGTATGTACGTATGTATGTGAGTATGTTATATACATGTATGTGCGTGCGAGTATGCAAATTGATAGCATGTAGTATGTACGTAGGTGTGCATACATGGAGTTTGTACTCAAACTATACGTATGCACACATACGCATTTACCACATGCTAACATTTTGCATAATCACGTGTGTGTGTGTGTGTATATATATATATATATATATATATATATATATATATATATGTACATATATATAATATATATATCATAGATAGATATATTTATAAATGTATACGTATATACATATATACATGTATTTATATGTACATATATATATGATATATATAAGTACATATATACATGTTTATGTGTGTACATATATATATATGATATATATATATATACATATCTATAAATGTATATGTAAATTATATATATGTATATATATAATTACATATACATGATGCATATTTATATACGTATATGTATGTTTATATATGTACATATAGATACATATATATTATATAAATCTTAGAATGTATATGAATATACATATTTATGTATATACATATATATATGTGTACGCATTGCTATGTAGATATGTGTGTGTACATTTGCTCATGTACATACACTGAAATTAATCAGTGTCTTAGCGCCGTGCACCCTCTCATAATTAATGGCTTAACACTATTTCCATTTCTGACAATGTATCTATTAATGTATAATTATCCTAAAAATGAATCAGTAGCCTATGTCAGTAATGTTAAACACCTGTCATTTCAATACCCTTCCTCTTCCTCCTCTGTATTCGCTAATTAAGTTCTTCTTACTGTTCCCGCTATCACCTCATCTTTCGATTGTGAATGGTAGCTGACTGTTTTCAATTAACTTACACGGAAGCAGTGGAAGATAGAGAAGTATTCACGACTACACATTGTATCAGGCTTACAATTTTTTTTTCATTATGAATATATGATATGGTCGGACTATTTTCCCTCGTCTATGTGTATGGGTGCCCACTGGGCCTTGGTCGGGTGTTCCTGGTTCTAGAATGTGGAATCACTTCCTAAAACGCATGTCCGCATCACTCACCCGTCTAACGAAATTTCAGACAAGAATTACACTTTTTTTTGTTTGCTCCGAACAAGGTTTGAAAGTGCTACTTATAAAGACAATTTATTTGGAAACATATTTCGTCCGACCACGTGAACGAATAAAGAAAACCACCCATAAATGCGCTATTTCTAACGCCTGCTTGTCAAAGGCGTTGTTAGCTCAGTCGGTAGAGTAGAGTCGCGGTTAGACTGCTTCCTGGTTAAGGCATGTTCGAGTCTGCATGGCTGTTGCTACACGGTTGAATTCAGACGAAATATACATATATATATATATATATATATATATATATATATATATATATATATATATATATATATATATATATATATATTTCGTCTGAATTTAACCGAGTATCAACAGCAGACTACATAAATTGTTTCAATAATCATCATGCCCAATCTAATGATATATACACAAATATATATGCGTGTGTATGTATACGTATGTGAGTGTGTGTGTTTGTGTGTTATTAATATTTACCACTGAATTAAGTGCATTAACATATTTATATACGCATGGATGATCGATGGTCGTGGTAGATATAGACGGCAGATGGTCATGAATGCTTTAGGATGATACATACAAATCGTTTAAAAAAGATGGTGGGTCGGTAAGATCCCCGAAGGGTAGGGGGTGTTAAGGTCCGAAAGAGAAAGATTGATGAGGCCACCCCCTTAACCCCTATCAAACTTGGTATAAGCCACGAGAGAAAGAGAGATTCACATCTGCAGTTTTGAAAGTAAAGATACAGTTTAGTACTACAGTCACTTAGTAAAAAGAAATCCCCTTCAAAACCTTTGGAAAGATTTTTTCCACAGAAAAATCACGTGAAAATTTTAGTGAAAAGATGTATCCCCATGCCAAATTTCAGCTTCCCTAGACGCAAAATTGTGCCCTACCGAAGTGGGGGAGACTGACATACATGAGTCAAGAAATGTTTCCCCAGTTTCTAAGAGATTTTAACTGGCTGGCTCAGTATCACACGTACAGACCGCATCAGGATGTAACATTTAAACATCCATTCATTATTGCGTCCAAAAGAAAACGTCTTTCATTTCGAAAATTCTCCTCTCAAAATAAGTTTTAGTGGGGATTCAGTATACAATATAAATGTATGATAAATTGGCTGAAATAAGTTCGTGTCTGGCAGCTATCATGCTTGTTGTAATGAAAAAAAATAGAAAAAAAGCATTGATCACGTGATGTGACTGTTTCTATTGAGTGACTAACCAGACTTGTTTACATACTTATGCGATAGAACACATACACCGGTACGTTTACAAACACATGTCTATGGGCCTACACACGTATATTTGTCGGATGGTATCAAGAATCATTTTGAAAAAGATGAACCACTCCCAGCAATGAAAGGATAAATTAGATTACCATCGGAAGCGACATAGCGGGAACACCCCATTAACACAGATATATATCCGTATGTACACTTACACACTTATATATATATATATATATATATATATATATATATATATATATATATATATATATATATATATATATATAAGCACAGATGTTCACAGTCATGTATGCATATATGCTTGCCAACCTATTTCCATGTACTCACCTATACATAGATATATTCATATGTATATGTAGAGTCATATGCAAACAGAGGCTGGCATGGAAATTACATTTCATAAGGTATACTAATTATGTAAAAATACTTACGAAGTGAGAAGTTCCTACAACTTGAAACATATGCGAATGTATTTGTGTAAACACTCACACTCACACACACACACACACACACACACTCACATATATCCTATATATAATGGAGGTTTGCTTAGCCTCTTTTTCGCCCTGAAAATTGCGTTTTATCCCAAAATAGCTTTCATAAGCTTCAGATATTTCACTCAAGATGGTTATAGACAATACCTTCCAAAGGATTCCATGATTTTCAAGCTAAAAAAAACGCTTTTTTTAAGACTGTAGAAAAAGTAACGTTTAGAATATTCAAGCACGGAAAACTAAAACGGATACATCGTTATCGTTTTTTGTTCATATAACCACAACAAAGCAAGTCGTAATTATAATTGATTTTTTTACTTTCACTGCATTTATTTGGATAAGGGTTCAATTTTGTTTTTAGTATTATATAATATTACATTGAATATGAATAAAAAATTTTCTACGAAAACTGCGTTATAAACAAAACTGATTTCGACTAAAACCTATAGTATTAATTCTAACTATTAAATACATTCATGAAACACATACAATTACTTATTTACTATTCAAACATTAGGATGCCTATCATTAAAGAATGAACTGACGTACAAAAAAAGGTTTAAACCAAATCCTAATTGTTACTTCTTCCAAGTGCTGAATGTTAATGCCATAACAACGATTTTTATTCAGATATCGCCATACCTCAGTTAATCCGCAGTAAAAAAAAAACGAGGGGTTTTATTTAAGTTCACTTTCATATTTCAGTTTGTTTGGCGCGAATTATACAGTTAACTGGAGCGAACGTTGAGTATGAAGTGTCTACTATTTACCTAAGAGCCACACTCCGGGTTATTACCAGGTATATTGAGCCCTCGGTCGCAAGTAATGATTTAATATTTGATAATTTTCAGGTATATATATTATTGTGTCATCATGTTTCGGTGTATTACATTTCTTTGTGGTTATAGACTTTCCATTAATCCATCCAGTACCGCGAGGCAGATTTGAAACCTTCACAACCGGAGGCCGATATCCTACCTCTGGACTACGGAACTAGACAGTCAGTAAGGCTGAATTTAAGCTATATATACATCTACACAGAAATTCTTCATCCACCAGAGTGCTCTATTCCTATGGAAGAGCATTGCACACACACACACACACACACACACACACACACATATATATATATATATATATTAAGAAATGGATATATAATCCAACAGAAATAATAATAAATGCTTTATATTACTTTGAAACTCCATTTGAGAAGATCTCCCGTTATCACACAGTGAAAATAGATGGCGTGAATATAATAAACAATTGTCGTCGCTAGGATGAGTTATTAGTTTTAAAAATTATTTTAAAAATTATTTGAATAGGTTACATTAATTATTATCAATACTATAAATTCCTTTTCTCATCTGAAAGTTTATTTAGGGAAAATAAAAAGAATAAAAAGAGTTTGTTGCATTTTGATACTGGAAAATCTTCTCAGCTTTTAAAAATGTTTATAATTTGTAAAGTAAAAACCTGGTTTTACGAAGATTTGATTAGACGAAGTTTTTTTTAAAACAAATATTTCATCAGTTAACAAGATGTTAAATTCATTTAATTGCATGAGAAAAAGCTAATTATTACTACCAAATAACAGTAATAAATTTTGAATTTCAATTTTTATTACATATTCTAATAATATTCTTGAAATATATTATTTCGTGGAGTCATTTTACAATAACAGGTCTAAAAATTATTTAAATGAGTATTGACACTAATATTGTGTAATTCTGTTGTAGGAGCAACTTCCGGTTAAAGGTTTTTTCATCTAGGGAAGTAATCCAAGTACGGGCACAGTTCAACTTCTTTTTAGTTGAAGTTCAACTTTTTTGAATTTAAGCTGAAAAGGTCCAGATATTTTATATCTCGATATTTCAGGTTATATCTGAATTAGGAAATTGGGCGCCTAGATACTAGATAATCTAGATAATCTATATTAATATGGACCTTTTGTTTGTTCATTCGTGCCCCTTCTCTGCCAAAACTGTGAAGCCCATCGACCTTATATTTTGCATGTAGACAGAGAAGAGGTCAACATACCACACAGGCAATATGAGGTTGGCCTTGGAGGTCATTTAAGGTCACCAGAATCAATTTTTGGCTACAAAGCCAATTTTCAGAGTTGTGGACCACAATTTTGCACCAAGGATGCTGAAATATAGTATATAGGTACATTTTCTCGTGGCGAAGGTCACGATCTATGTGATGTTGACTTTTGTAGTCAATCAGGGTAATCAGGGGTAATTTCTGATCATTTTAAAACAACTTTCCTAGTTTGGGGCCACAATTTAGCAGCTACGAACTGAAAAAAAGCACAGAGGTATATCTTTCCATTGCGAAAGCCATACGCAATGCAGATTTCACGAACGAGGTCATTCGAAATCACCAGAGGGAACTTCTGGTTAGTTCAAGCCAATTTTCAGAGTTGTGGGCCTCAATGTTGCTGAAATTTAGCATATGGGTACATCTTCTTACATGGTACGCAAAGTTGACCTTGAAGGCAATTCATGGTCAACAAAGGTCATTTCTACCCAATTTTCTAAGTTTTGGGCTATAATTTCGCACCTATGTAACTGAAATCTTTGTAAATCATTTCCTAGGGACAGCCAATGCGAAATTAATATCAGAAGTCATTTGAGGTCACCTGGGACTATTTTGGGTCATTTTTTTGTCAATTTTTCGCCCATCAATCTAAAATTCGACATAGAGGTAGTTTCTTTCACACCCAAAGTTTTTACCAATGTGATTTTGACATCTGGGTCATTCGAGGTCCCTCATACGTCATAGAGAATTTTCCAAGATGTTGGTCTCAATATAGCACCTATGATACAGAAATTTTGCATAAGGGCACATCACCACATAGCTAAATTCATAGGCAGTTAATGCTAAATGGCTAAATGTCAGTAGAGATCACATGAAGCCATCTCTGGGATTGTTGCAGGGCATCTGACAATCTCTCAAGATGGCTGGCCTTTACCTGACTTACCTCAATGCTTATCCCCTGGGACAAAACTTTGTCATCGATTGTTCTAAGCTTGGATCCCCACTAAATCATGTCACGTTGGCACCCAATGGTGGGAACTTTTATGAACCTATCCCGAAGCCAAGCCAAACTAAGCGACGACATCATTTGTTCTTTTTTGTTCATCAGAATGTTTTTTTCGTTACAGCTACTTTTTCACGATTACATAGTGTAAAATCTTTTCTTCCATTTGCTCTATCGTATAAGAAGAAATATATTAAAGAACATATTTTTCCTGTTCGGTTATATAACACGTCATTTCCCCCGGGCAACGCAGGGTATTCCCACTAATCATACATAAAACCTTGATGGATCTGGATAATTTTATGAAAGTCACCAGAAATACCGACAATATCACCATACTCACCATGTTTTGAAATAACTGAAAAAAAAAGAAAAAAAGAATTACATTCCGTAACGTGGGTCGTACATTTTTATACATGGCGCACAAGCCGATTCTGAGGGTAGGGGTCATATACACACCTAATAGTAGAAGTACAGAGAACTGGAATTTTGTTGCTTCGTTCAAGTGATGGATACAGTTTGAAATTTTGCACAGAGCTTGTCTGCCACATGTAAATCGAAATCCAAGGGGGTACCCCGTAATTCGGATTGGGGGGAATTTCCATTTTGGAACAAAATATGTTCAAGGGGGATTTTCCCCACAGGAACACATGAGTGAAATGATTCTCTCGCCAAATGAGCGCATTTTATATATTTTCTAGATGAAAATTGCCCGGAGATTATGAATTTAAAACCATTCCGAATGCTATGTACTGTTCTGAAGATAATTCCATCAAATTAATTAAAATTTCTTTCTTTTTCAACTTATTATAAAACAAACAATAACTGAAATAGGAAACAGACAAAAACTTTATCATAAAACTACAAAATATACAAAAAAATGATAAAAAATTAATCTGTTAACAATAAGTTTGATACAAAATAATTTGTTTTAATATCAATAATTCAATACGATTCAATATGTATCTTCAAATTTTAAATTTGAACATTAAATTTTAAAATGCCAAGTTTCGTGATAGTGGTGATTAAATATCACAACAACTTAGTTCTCGTAAATTGAAATAGAGTTTTGCAAAATCAATAAAAAAAGATAAATTATATAAAAATTGAAGAAATAATCATAAAATCAAAATTAAACTCAAAATCAGGAACACTGTTATTTTATTTTAATATGAAGGAATTCTACAGCACGGTTATTATTTGTTGCTGGTAGCATTCGAGTACATTGTAATAAATTCAAAATTTAAACTTTAGATTTTAAAAGAAAAAAAGAAAATGAAACCGGAGTTAAAATCGGGAACACCGTGTCATTATTTTGATATGACGGAATTCTTCAGCTCAGTTATTGTTTCATGTAACACCAATATAATTTTTTACGCAGGAATATTTTGGTCAAGAGATTTTAACCTGCGAAATCTTGTTGTACCAATTATTTTTTTGTTTACATTGGTAATACTTTACAGCTATAACTAGCGAGACATTCTAATTTCCGACAGGATTTCCATGAGCACAACATATAGATAGACGTGTTTTTGAAAAGATGCCTCGTAGGTATGGACATTGATATGTGCACTTTAAATTGGAGTAAATATGCGCTAGGCAAAGCAGACGACATAAATCCCACCGATCCTTTGAGAAGTCTTTTGGACCTGGCAAGTTCGAATGTCATATTCAATCTCTGAAAGCTATAGCCCCTTGGATGATTAGCCTCGACCACCTCAACTATGCAGGGTGGCTCCCACTACACATTGCCGAGAAATTTACAACACAATCCTCCAAGTTTTTATCAGGGGTTCAAGAGAGGAAACTTCACTGTAAAGAAGACAAGTCGCAAGATCGCAAAGATTGGTCTGGATTACAACCACGAAGTTGAATAGCAAAATTATAGATGTGGGTTGGGCCATTGGCTTGACAGAAGAGGAATCAGCTTATTTGTGGTATTGAAATTGACGGGCTTGTTGAAGGATTTGAAGCACCGTTTAACACCGAATTCAACTCCCTTCAACTTTTTCAAAGAGGTGAAATTGCTGCTATCTGCATTTAGTGATCTTAGAAACCCATTCTTGGAGGATAGTGATGATCTATACCCCCTTGATATAAAAGTAGTTATGGCTCAGGACATATCAAAGGACCTCAATTGGGTCCAAGAAACTGGAACAAATAAGATTGAATTTGTCGGAGAATACGGACAAAATCAAAGTCTATCACTGACACTATTCCGAAAAATAATTTTCATTTTTCCAGCGAACTGAAGGACCATGAATCATCATAAAGATGAAAAGTTGGAGAGTAATAAATATAATGTTGCACCGTTTTCAGACTCTCCATTGCATATTAAACTCTGGATGGCAATTTTGAGAAATATTTTGCTCATAAAAACCAGGCTTCACCTCCTGTATTGTCAGAAAAGGGAGATCTTCGCCCAGTGAAAACCAAGCCAGCTGCTCTGGACTGCATCTTGAAAACGGGAAATACCCAACCCCATGAGACTCTCCTCGTCGATGTTAAGACATTTGATGGTCCAGTTCTAGTTAATGTGCTTCAACCATGAAATTGTAAAACGGCTGTTGACTATACAAATGATGTGTTCTCAGCATGCCTGCAAAATCAGTCAAGAGCTGTCTCCAGAGTCGATTTGGTGCGGGACTGCTACAGTCTGAAAGGAAGAACAAGAAGCAATCGTAGAGTTGGCATTCGAAGAAAAGTAACCGGCAACGTTATGTTACCCAAGAATTGGGATACATTCCTATTCCTTCGATGTAGTGAGAACAGAACAGAGCTGTTTCCCTTCATTTCAAGGCAAGTCATCAATGTTGCCAATGAACGTTGCAACCAATACCAATAACAACGAGGTGTTAGTGAATCAAGATATTGAAGTCTTTGACATAACGCCAAGGAAGCCGATTAGCGAGTTTTCGCTCATGTAAGTCATGCCGCAAAAGAATTCAGCAGAATCCAAATTAAGACAGTAATGTTGTCGTTATCGCAGTAACAGCTTTTCATCAAATTCAGGATCTGTTTAAACTCTGGATCGAATTTGGAACTGGCAAATCTCTGAGATGTATTCCTATCCACGAAATTACCCCAGGTCTTGGAGAAGCGAGGTCAAATTCTTCTCTTTTTTTTCATGCTGTCAGTGGGTGTGAAACCAATTCATCTGTTGCCAGAGGAGCTAAAAAAATCGTTCCATGATACCTGGGAACTTCTCCCAGAAATGACTACGGTTTTGAGAAAATGGTAACTTGAAGACTACGAACAACTTTGAGATTCTTTCTCTGCAGCCAACTCGCAACGCACATCACGTAGATATGGCTTGCAGGCAGCTTCTTACGTATGGAGGATCCGTGGAAAACATTCTTCTAACAGCTGCTGTTTTAAAGCAACGTTCTACGAACAGCACTGCATTGGAGTAGGTTGTGCAAATGCGAGGATGTTCGCACTTTGTATTGCGCTCCGGTCCTGGTACAGGTTATATCCCTTTCTGTAAGTCAATTACCGGAAGTATCAGCAGCATGTCAGATCCTGATCACATGTAGCTGCAAAAATCGTGCAAAGGCCGTTGCAAGTGCAGCAAGCAGGAGCTTTTCTGCACGAACTTAGGTGCATATGCAGGACAGTGTGCAAAATAATCCTAAATATTAGCGTCTTAGATTTACATTGAATATCATTTTGGAGGGTTTTCATTTTTGTCATGTAAATTCTATAAATTCTATGATAAATGCTGCCCGCTGTTCATAAAACTGACGAAAGTTGTGATATCCAAAATTTGCAGCTTCGGCAAAGGAGAGCAGAATAATCAAACAAATGACGGTATATGCACTTGGAATAATGTTAAATTCATAATCTTTGTACAACTTCATTCCAAAAGATATATAACATGAGAAAGTATCATTTCACCAATGTACTCAGGAGGGCAGAATCTACCATTATGGATTTGGCCCCAAACCGAATTTCAGGGCACCCCTTTTTATTCCGATCTACCAGTGTCAGAGAAGCTCTGTGCAAGATTTCAGGCTTTATTCATCGTTTGAACGAATCGTAACCTTAATACAGTAAGTACCTTTACTATAATGATTCTTATTGGGGATAGAGGGTGCTGACAAAGTGGGGCGCACAGGCTTCTCATTTGCAACCATTAAAGGAAGATTGTTTCCGACAAAGAGACTATTGAGTGCGACCCCCCCCCCAAAAAAAAAACAAACAAACAACCAAACAAAAAAGAAGGCAACAAAAAACACCCCCCAAAACAAGTAAAGATTACCCTTCCGTACGCCTTGAGTGAGACGGTATTTTGATAGGAAATTTTCCATATTTATTTTCATGTAATTCGAATGAGTATAATGTTCATCTCCTCCAGAATTTTTCATTGGAAAAAGATTAACTTTTGAAGTTTTCGTGTGGGTTTCGAATTACAATGTAAGAAAATGCAAATTCAATTCAATTTAATTAAATTTCTAGGTGATTTGATTTTAAAATTACGTGTGAAGTTCTCACTCATCATGTTTGAGAAATTTAAACACTGACTCTGATATAGCTGTTATTCTTTTTTCTTTTTTTTTAAAAAAAAGAAGAAACTGACATTTAGAAAAAAACAAAACAAAACAAATAGATACGAAACTAATTATTTGTAATAGTATCCTAAGATTAACGAACATGGCTTTATAAAATCCAAGCTTAGATAACCCACGACATAAATGAAAGTAGTAAATAGTATAAGATATCAAACCGTAGCAAAAATAATTCAGGTAAGCTGTACTTCCGTTAAAATGGTGAAAAGTAATTGTCCAGTTCACCATTACAGTTATGTTGAAAGTAAAACCCCCCTTAAAACCCAACAGAATACTTGTTTTCAAAAACGACAATGTTGACGAGATAACCGACGTCTTTTTGATTGAAAGCACGAAAAATTTTCTAAGTAAATAAAATTCTTTGTTGTGTTTCCAGTGTTTGCCAATCATCAGAGAATTAACCTATTTTTTTTGTCCCGGGAAACACCGAGAACTTTTGTTAGTAAATATAATTTTCCATATGAGTGTACATATACACATACACACGTGCAGGCACACACATACACACACAAAAGCAGACAGACGCACACAAATAAACACATGTCTCCCTAGCTCCAGGTTTCCAATTTCCTATTATATATTAATATTATTCTCCTCCTGCCTCTGCTTTTTTTTACCTTACTTGCTTCTAATTTTTTCCCGGTCTCCTCTTTAGTTTTCCTGCTTCCCAGGCTCTGTCTTACACAGCTGTCTTCTCGACGGAGTTGTCCGACGTCGCCGGGGCCACCAACAATCGTTCTGAAAAGGGCTTCGAAATGACGCCCAAGCTTCAGCTGATAATTTAAGCCAATGGTTCACTAACAGTGGTACATACCCGAGAAATAGCCAGGTGCAACACCCGAGAAATAGCCAGGTGCAACCTAAAGCAGCCGAGGAGTAAATAAATATACATACATGAAATAGTGCGCAACTGTTAGATATGCAATTGCCCCATCCAAGATTCACAAATTACACATGCACACTTTAAGATGTAAACAAAAACAATACGTCTGGCAGCATAAAAGCTCGTTTTTCTCATTTTTATAAACGATTATTCAATTTGGGGCTAATAGTCGTTTCGTACTTTTTTCGTCATTGACATTTATTGAGATCGGATATTTGGTGCTTTAAATTTAATTCATTTCATCTTTACAGTTGGTTAGCTGCCAAAGTCAAATATATCTCGTTGTGGAGGCGGGGTAAGGAGTTGTCACCTCTCATGCTGCCCCTACCCCCACTGAACACTCATGGTCACAAGACTACACTTGAAACGCATGTTTTCCTGTCATACGAATGTGAAATGTTCCCTACAAAAACCTTTCGTGAGCTGAAAGGTTGATCATTGTACGTTAGCCTAAGTCGTTGGGGGTTGAGATGGCAAGAGAAACAGGGGACTCGGGTGCAGAAGAAAAGGGGAAAAGGGTGCGCACTGCGTTTATAACGACTCGCTGGAAAAGACAATTGCTGGACGCTATTTCTACAAAAGCAGTGTCAATCAAACTTTCGGAAAGCGGGTTGGGTGGGTGGTCTGTATAGTCTAGTCCTCACGTGAGCTCGAACACATATTGCTCGTGGCAGAATTAAGCTCGCTCCAAGAGTCGCCGTATCAGCATAACAGCTTAATGGTCTGTTCCAGGACTTCAAAAGCCTGTTCGAGAAAGTCGCCGTCAAGTAATGTCGGTGGAGTGATTCGCATCTTGGTTTCGGCGTGAAAGTCTGTCTGTGTGTAGTCGCGCAATGCGGGGGAGTCAGCATCATTTTCGTATCAGCGAAAAAAAGGCTCGGCAGGATTATTAATATAAATGCTGATTCGAATTCTTTTGATCTGGCTTGCTCCGCCTCTGTTGGGAGAAAAGATCTGCTGCGATCAATTTTGGCGTTCTTTGCCAGCCTCCAAAACCACCTCCCCGCCGACATTTTCCATTCGCTTTGCAAAGGACGAACGCTTTTTAGCTGACAGGGTGGTTATTTCGCCCGAGTCTACACGCACCATGCCATCAGCCTTCAGTCTTCATGGCAGCGACAGTGGCGGGAAATGTATGCGTTTTGGCGGTCAGTCGGTATAGTTTTGATTGATTCTCGGGTTATGATTAAAAGTAATTAAATGAAAACACGCGGTAGCGACGCCCACTCAGCGGCGACTAGCACCTGCTTACGAAGAGGAAAAAGAAGAAGAAAAAGAAGTTTTGACTTTTATTTTGCATTTGGTATGTTAGCAATTACACACACACATACACATATGTATATATACTTATATATGCATATTCATATGCGAGATACCCAAAAGTTCGTGAATTCGAACAGATTTTTCAATCTTTACGTCCGTCTGCTTACTCAATGGGACATTCCACAAAACTATCGAAATTCCCTCAACAGGGTATAAAGAACCACATTTTATATAATTAAGTAATTCGATCTCCGAACTTTTGGATAGCAATTGATGTGAGTGGATATATATACATATATATATATATATATATATATATATATATATATATATATATATATGTGTGTGTGTGTGTGTGTGCATGTGTACAAAGGAAATTCGGTTCTTTACGGTGACTCTGTTCCATGTCAGTGGTGCAATCGTCAGACCGGCTTCGAGCGCGAGGAACTGAATTTACGTTGTACACATATTTACATATGCTCTATTCCCGATTCTCTTCGTTCATAGATAACTCAACCCTAAAAAAAATACAATAGCGATAGCATTATATATATGTGCGTGCGTGTGCACGTATGTGTAAGTGTGCTCGTGCGTGTGAGTGCGTGTGTGGATATGTATACACACACACACATATATATACATATATATACACACATATATATATATATATATATATATATATATATATATATATATTTCACTTGGACGAGTTCAATCATCCTCAATTACAACCTCCGATGAAAGTGATCAGACGTAAACACAATCAACAGCTTTGAAGTAGTAAGCTATTCAGACCCGAAATAATGAGAGAATGTGAAGAAACTGGTTGCGCTCCACAAAAACAAACAAACAAACAAAAACACTGATATAACATTACAACCCCCAGTCTTTAATCGGAGACAATAGGGAATGCCCGGTGCCTTCTATAGCATATTCATTGCTAACATGGATATCACAACAGACGGTCCAACAAAATAAGCACACCCTCTGCTCAACGCCGCATGACAGAAACTGGGTCTAACGCGTTACTGTTGCTATTTATATTGCCTCAAATAAAACCGTGGAATGGACGCACATGTGCATCAAAGATATTCGGCAACATGCCATAAGATGCACACATGTGGCAGTGAACGTGTTAATTACAGCAAAGAGTAGCAGTCAGGGGAACGGACCTCCTGTTTTCAAGAATGTCTTAATGAGCCTCTTACCTCAGAAAGAACATCGATATCCGGCGGAAGTTATCTTTTATTTTTTTTTTTAAAGTGAGTTCCAACACTTTTTCATGTATAAAAATCTTAAGCACAAAACCAGGAGTCTAAGTAGAATCTCAGGATTTTTAATTATCAATGCCACTCTTTAATACAAAAAAAAAAAAAGTTTTAAATTAGATTTCCATACCATTTAACAAAATGTTCTTGACTTGAGTCGAAAACATTTTTCCGTATATTAGATTTTCCTTCTATTTAATAGCTGATATTTCCAAGCGCGTGGCTAATTTTTTCAAATGTACAATATTTTGTTTTAATATTCAAGACTTTGTAACTAGCATGACGGAAGGAAACTAACGGGTGCCCCTCATTGCCCAGCAGAGTCCCAGAGCTATCCAAGGTAAGAGTGTTTAACAGCTTGACGTATTTCCCATAACCCCATATCTCAGTGGCACCTGAAGAGGGCATCAAGGCGTTTGACTTCGTCTGGAACAAACAGCGCCCACTTAAAAGAGTCGGTACTAGTAAGGTTCCTTCTTGCTTTGAATCCTAAAAGAAACTCGTGTTTTTTTTTTGTCATGAAGTCTGTAGGAATTTGGTATCGTTCCAAGTTTATTTTTTTCACCGACATTCCTCTAATCTTCTGAGGCAAATCAAATTACGAGAACATATGTCAAAATATATTTACATCACATGCAGGATTTTGCAAATACAAGGGAATACCTTCTCTAAAGAAAGTTAGAGATAATGAGGATCTGATCGTTTGGGATCTGTTCTTGTACGACTCAGATTTCGAAGATTTTACAAGTACACGAAATTTTATCCTTCAAAATTTAGTTTAATACAGTTTCGCACGCTCTTAATAAAAATTCTGGAATCCGGACATTTTTTTCAATGATAATAAATGTTCCATTCTTGGACTTTTATTTACTTTAAAAAAAAAGTACTGAAATATTTTCTTTTGGTATTTAAAAATAAAAAGTATACCAGTAATTTCATAGTCTATCTTTATCTAATTTCATTTATCACAGTACAAATAAACTGTAATACTATTTATAGTCCTTATTTACTCCACTTGATTTGAATATTTACAAGTTTAACTGTGGAGACATTGCGATTCCGTAATAATGGATTTAATTATCTACCCTCTGTACGGTACATGTATTAACATTCTGAAATCCGAAAAAATACAAATTCCACAAATGTTGGGTTTTGGAAAAAAGATTTTGTATATTTATAATACATTGATTAATTTGGATTATTTTCCCTGTTTTCACTTTTTCTATCACAACATTTAAGCCGCTCTCCTCTTTGGCCTTCCTCATGTGACCTTCAGCGAATGTCGAAGGGAAGCTACCTTACGATACAAATGTGCAATCTCCACTGTACCATCCGACCTAGGGATTGAACGTGCGACTTCCGGAAAATAGCAGCGCGTTATTAGACCATGTCTCGTAGGATATTTAGGCAGTGAGTTTTGGAGCTTTAACCTAACCGTGACACCGAATGAGATAATTGCGAGTCGTCAGTTCACTTCCGTGAACGAGATCTCGTCTTAAGTCATCAATGCAGTGCAGTGGATGAGATAACTCGTTCTACAAGGTTTTTTTTTCTCACATTTATGTATGTATTACATTTATTGCATATTCTGTTGTAAATATTGGTCGATTTATATGAAAATAAAACTGTTTTAAATATGCGTCGAAGACTTTCTATTTTCATTATATTTTTGCGCGTAAAACCTATCATAGGAATTGTAACGTTAACAAATTACTAAATTTTAATTCTAATGTCTATTCTATTCAAATTAATGGATCACATATGGTGTCGATTATTATGCTTGATTGGCTGATTGAATGATTTGAGAATAGCATGGACATTGGTTCTTTCAATCTTCTTTTTTTTCAATATTGTTTCATGTCTATTAATTTGACTTCGTTCATAGTGGTTGTAGTGTCTCTCCTTCTCTATACATGATCGGCCATATCTGATTCCAAATTTTTTCATTGGATTACGGCTTTCCGATGCGACTCAAGCCTTGACCTGGTAATCCCTGCCACAAATGTGTGAAATATTGTACACACAGTTCTTGGTCATAATTTCTTCCAGTGAACGTTTAACTCTAGCGAGTTATCTGAAGAGTGGGACTACTTTTGAATCATATCCTCTGGATTCTCTCCGGCGCACTAAAGTAAGTCAGGGTGACTGTAACCAGTTCACTAGGTATTATGGCCCCCTGCAGGTATAACAAATTTGCCGTAATAACGGTTGAATTTTATACGAAATATATTTATAACGGGAAACCAAAAAGTAGGGACAAAAGAGCTGTATCATTTTAAGGGATTACTAATTCTAGTCATGAAAAAGGTACTGAATCTTCATGTGCTGCTGCAAATCAATCTCCGACAATTGCCTTGCCAGAATATAAGAACAAACGTGGCGTTAGAATGTTCTTATCAATTAATACTCTAATACTCAAATCGAAAGAAGAAAAAAAAGACGCATATTCAAATTAACGGATCGAGTAAAGAACTAAAGCTCCCATTTTCCAAGCTGAATACCATTCTTTGGTCACCAATATATATATATATATATATATATATATATATATATATATATATATATATGTATATATATATATATATATATGCTGAGGATTATACATCAATTTCTTTATATATATATATATATATATATATATATATATATATATATATATATATATATATATATATATACTGATGACAGAAAGTGATGTTCAGCCAAAGAAATTGGAGCTTTAGCCTTCTGTTTGAAGTGTCAGTTTTCGTAGGCCGGAAATCATTTGATTACCGCTGGATATACTAGCATTGCACCCGTAAAAAAACACACCTCTATTTACGTATAGATCGGTACTTCTGCGTAAATTCTGAGTTTCTGTGTGTTCTGTCTAAAAACAAAGCGTTGCTAAAAAGAACTTCTACCTAGGAGCAGACTGTAGTATCTGTATGCTTTTTGAAAAGTGTCACGCACAAAAAATATATTTACATGATTACACATTGTATTATATATATATATATATATATATATATATATATATATATATATGACACTATATATATGTATATATATATATATGACACAATATATATATATATATATATATATATATATATATATTGTGTCATCCACCGACAGCTGTTTCGATGTATTACATCTTTTCAGTGTGGGTATAGACTTTCCATCATCCAATTGAAACCTTCTCTTCAGACCCGGAAGCCAATATTCTACCTCTGGACTACGGAACTGGTCGGTCAGTAAGGCTGAATTTAAGTGATATATCTATCTAAACAGAAATTCCTCATCCACCTATGGAAGAGCATTGCATAAGCTTACGATGGATGAGTTACCTCACTTAAAGAGTGATCAACCCTGAAAAGATGAGCATTAATTATTGTGTCATCCATAGACAGCTGTTTCGATGTACTACATCTCTTCAGTGTGGCTATAGACTTTCCATGATCCCATCCAGTACCGCGGGGTAGATGATTGGCTCTACTTCGAGAACGAAGATTTCAGCTGGGTTTCCCACGACAATTAAACGGTGAGACCGATTCATTCATATATATATATATATATATATATATATATATATATATATATATATATATATATATATGTAATTTTAGGTCTTCCATTTCATTTGCATACTCACACACTCATAGAAAATAAATTATGCTCAGAAAATATCAACCCTCTATCTGTGTTCTGTTTCTCTCTGTGTATCTATGTCTCTTTCTCCCCCTCTCTCATTGTGTGCGTGTGTGCGTGTGCACGTGTGTGTGTGTGTGTAAATGTACGATTCGTATAGTCAGGTCTCGTTGATTTCAATTCATGTGAATTCTGACATGCCTCAGACGCCCTACCTTGGAGCAATGGTTGGTCTCACCATCACAAAAGAATTCATCTACAAATACTTAGCAAATCAAAAATATTGGCATAAAACGGAATTAATGCAAGAATTCAATCTGATACTTCATACAAAAATTAGGACCAAATAGTTTTTTCCTAACGAATTTCGTTTAAAGAAAATAGAATATTTGTTAAATTTTCGGTAATCTGCGAGCGAAATCTCACCGTTTCGGTTTGCATTTCGCTTTCACATTCCTCGTTTTAGCTGGCTGAGACAACCTAAGCATTTTAATGCATTTTCCCTCGTGTTATTACTTGCAGAATCAAATTTCCCTATTTTTTCACTCGTATAAATTTTTTAATATTTACCCAATATTCACTAATGTAGCCTCTCTGATACATTTTATCTCATAAGATCAACAGGAAGAACCTCATAAAAGCACATTTGATACTGAAAGCATTAATTTTTATTTTTAATATCATGAAAGGTTTGGGGTTTAGAATATGGTTCCAATCTTAGTCAAACTCAATGCATCTATCTAACTATCTCTCTATCGATTCATATATCTATCTGTCTATCTATCAATCTATGTATATACGTGTGTGTGTGTGTGTGTGTGTAAACGTCCGTACATATATGCGTATCGTATATAGTCGTTAGCATATTGTGTTTATACATACATATCTAAGTTAATATGTATGTCTATATGTGAAATTATGATTAATATGAATAAGATTAATATGTATCTCTATATGTGCAAATACATATATTTTTAGGAATATATATACGTATGTACATGTATGTATATATGTATCCATAAAATTATAATCATATGTATAAATTTACACACACATATTTATATATGTAAATAAACCTACCTTTAACCACCGATATGTGCACACACACACACACACACATATATATATATACATACATTCATACGTGAATCGTAATGCCCATCGGTTGTATGCCATTCTTGCAACATGGCCAGCCCATTCCCATTTGAGTCTTCTAGAGGACCATATGATGTCTCGGACTCCTGTTTTCTCCCTGGTATACTGTACTCTCTTGTGATCACTCCATGTGAGTTTGAGCATGATTCTTTCAAGTGCACGTTGCATGCTTTTCAGTCTTCGAGTCGGTCTCTTGGTAAAGTTCCATGTATCAGCTTGATATGTGACTATTGGGAGGATGCATTGGCTATATACCCTTCTTTTTAGGATTAATGGGATCTTATTGTTTTTTTTTTTAAGGTTGAGCTTGCTCTTCGATTTCGATCCTTGTGTTCTCATTTCCGACATGTTTGTTGCACATGACCTTTGTTTTGCTGAAGTTCATATTTGGGCCGACTTTCTTGCCTTCTTCGTTTAATCAATCTTACATTAGTTGGAGGTCTTGAAGGTTTTCTGCGAAAAGGGCCATGTTGTCTGCAGATCTGAGGTTGTTCAGATAATCGCTGTCTATTTTGATTCCTTTATTCTCGCAGTATAGGTTTCTGAAGATCGTCTCGAGGCAGGCTGTGAAGAGTTTGGGTGAGCTGGTATCACTTTGTCTTACCTCTTTTTGGAGCTGGAAAGGCTCAGTCTTTATGAGTAACTGGACCCAATGTTTAATGTAGGAGAGGTGGCGCTTACCTCTGGTAACTTCAAGAGGCCAGTCGAAGTTACCAGGGTTCATTCCTAGCCAATATCTTCAGTCTTAAGCATTGGAAACAAATGATGTTCATCTCAAAAGCTTTTAAATCATTATTCTGAAGAATGACACAAATTTTCCCTCAAAAAAAAAAATTAATTTTATATAATATGATATTAAAAGTACCAGATCACACAGCTCTGGGTACGTTGCGAAGAAACTTAGCAGCCAGAAATAGGCCACAACGAGGATGCCCAGAAGGGGTTGGCTCTAACCTGAGGTATCTCAACTGATTGTTATGTTATCCTTTGTTCTGTTTGTATTCATGTTAGAACGGGGATTCTCAACCTTTTTGTATTTGCAAAACCTCTCTGAGGAGAATAAATTTTTGGCGACCCCACAGA